>OX439483.1:404671380-405180280 GCA_949320155.1 Melangyna quadrimaculata
TTGGTAACTGGTCTTTATGAAAAAAATGCATTTTCAATGCAGCGACCAACCCGACTTGCCAGACTTTCATATTTGCATATGAATAGAGAGACATATCTTAAAACAAAAGGATTGTTTGCTATCGTACGCACCCAAAAATTAATGTTGGCTCTCGGTCTGTATTGTTTCATTTTAAAGTTCCTTTTTATTTATTTATTTTTCTACGTTTCCTTTGTTTATTTATTCTTTGTATCCTTTCAAAAAGGAATTTAACAGCCGAATCTATAAAGACATTTTAAATGCTCCTTAACTTTAAACTTCCCCTAAATACCACTTAACTGTGCAATAGGTATCTATAATCAATTTTCACACTTAATCAACGTAACTTAAACCCCTCGTAACTTAAACGCCATTCACCGCGTTTAAAGGCTACGCAAAGCCAACTTAAATATATTTTGACACATGAGAATTGTTCTTTTTTAGTAAGGAAATATGTATTTATGTGTGTACTGTGATTGTGATGGCCGAGTTTTAATTGTTTTGATTCTTTTTTTTTAAGAAAATAATACCTATAAGTAATAAAGATGTTTGGTTCCATTAAATAAATTGAGTTGCTGAAAATTCTTTTATTTGTGTATGTCCCCACAAATTTTCTTACCAAAAGAAATTTCTGAAAACGAAATAAAAAAAAAACAAACCAAAACGGAATGATTTCATTTCCCAGCGGGAAATATCGGCCCCAATGAATTTTATAGCTGAATTCTTCAATCAATTCACTAGCCAAATAATAAAAAGAAACGACATGCAATGATTTAGTGAGTGAAGAGTCATGCGAGGTTTCCTCAGTTCATAGATTTGAACCCACTATTTGCTTTGTGTATAGAAAACAACCCTTTATTTCGTTGAATTAAAAATTGCTTTTGCTATGGAAAATTATGCGATGAAAAATCTGTTGAAAAGTCATGTATAAGTTCATCAGTTCATCGTCTATGTCCACTCATCTGCTTTGTAAAGTGTGCACCGCCATTGTGTGTTTTGATAGAAGTTGATTTTTTTTTGTGTTTTCTGTGTTCACATTGTCTACTGACAGTAAATATTATAACAGGACTTGTGAATTTCCATCGACATGAGGAAATCTCAGATTGTCTCAAAGTATTTCAGGTTGTTGGTTAATCACCACTTCGCATCATGGTTGCAAAAGTCGAAACAATTGTACTTTTTTCGATACACTTGACATTGCTAAAGTACACAAATACACTTTTATAAAATTCTGTTCACTTTTGCCCTGCCTTAACAGCTAATTACTTCAACAAAATGTTTTTTAGAAAACTAAAAATCAAACATACAGCCCTATTCTGCTCTTCCCGTGAACCATAGATCCGATTCACCAATTCGATTCCCTTACGCTCTGTATTTCCATTCTGCTATTCGTCGGTTGAACTACATTATCCCAAGCCAAATTGACATTCACTCAAACAGCTGTTCGCTGTGTATGTGAAAATCTTAAGAAGTTTCAATAAATTGTTTTGGTTGATTTTTTTATTAAAAAAGAAGTAAAAACAAATATGGACAGTCTTGGACTTTTTTCCCACTTCTAAATAAAACAGATATTCTAAGTTAAACTAAAAATTGGTTTCTACTCACATTTTCCCAAGCACCAAGCAGATACACAACCAACCATTGAAAACACGCGACATTTTATATGCGGGTCCGTATTGTATAGAAAGAGTCCGTTCACGTTAATAAAAGAATACCACGCCGTATTACCGAAATTGCCGATTCACTCGAATGAATAGCAGACTAGTAACAAGAGAAAATTCCCCCCGATTAATAGCAGAATAAGGCTGATTAATTCTTTTTTTTTTTTATTATTTTAGTAGAAAATAAACGATAAATAGGTAGTATTGCAGCAACGGAATTGGATTTCAGACATTTTGGGTATTTTAATTATTACAAAAAGTTTCGAAGTACCAGCAGATTTTTTTTAAGTGGGAAAGAATCATAATACTCATTAGTGGATCTAAGAATTGCAATTTAAGAACGGCTACAAAATTTTATTTTTAGAAAACAATTTGAATTTGACCCGCCCGTTACATAATAATTTATTTAAAATTCATTTATTATACTGCCGTCCTAAGTTAAATGGGCACATCTTCATTTTTGTAGTTTTGAGATAAATGTGTTTTAATGTTTTTGGTTTCTTCGAAAACCATACGAAAATGGATTTATGCCCATTTTCAACCGTGATCTTGCGCCATTTGCAGTTGGAAATATGATTTTTTTGTTCACACAAAAATAAGACACTGTTTAACGATTCCAAATATACCTCAAACTCGATTTTTGATTTTTGGTGCTTAAGCCCTTTTTACTTAGGACGGCAGTATATCACATAAATGTTTTTTTTTTTTTAAATGTTACTTGACAACATAAGTGAGTACCTTTTGATTACATTTATGTAGGAAAACGCTCTTTCAACAATGGCATTGCTTGCTGGTAATGAAAGAGCACGTAAAGCAAGTTCATTTTTCCAAAGTGAAATGGTTGTATTCTAAATAAGATAATTTTTTTTTCCTTAAGGTTGAAATTTAGATTTATTGTACGAGGAAAAAATACCACTAACATCTCGAAAAATATGAGATATCGCAAAATGAAATTTTGGCTCGCGAACTTTCGCGCGTTTCGC
Organism: Melangyna quadrimaculata; assembly: GCA_949320155.1. NCBI lineage: Eukaryota > Metazoa > Arthropoda > Insecta > Diptera > Syrphidae > Melangyna > Melangyna quadrimaculata. The sequence continues at coordinate 404,674,043 of OX439483.1, forward strand.
GATATATGGCGCAATATGGCAAGCCTGGTAGCCACTCCAAGCCCACCGGTATGTTTTTTTTTTTTTTATTTTAAAATATGCTCTTGTTTGTTTATTACACTTCATAAACATTGATTTGTTGAAAAAAAAACCAAAAAGTACAATTCGATACACTTTTTTTTTAACATTCGATACATTACCGAAAGACGCTTTTTCATCCCAGCTTCGCATAAGTGAAGTGGTGATTAACCAACAACCACTGACCTAGTGATTTCATTTTAATTTAAAGTTTTAATTCTATATTTTAATTAACCAATCACAAATTCACAACACAACCGAATTAATGAATTCACTATTTATATTATTATCTTCACATTTTTCATATTGAATTAACTAATTGCTGAATAAACAACTACCTACTTCTATATCTAGTGATTTGATAATTGAATTATCATTACCATTTTCATCGAAAATATTGAACTAATGAATAAACCACATACATTTATGCAGTGAATTCATTGATTATGCAACCACCATGTTTTTCATCATCTGGGTCGGTGAATAAACAACTTCCAACGAAGTAGTGATTTCGTTGGTGAATTTTCATCGGATTTTCAGCATGTGCTTCCCGCCTAGGACATGCCCATGTTAAATTCATCAAAGCAATCAGCTGAAAAGTGGACGGTGCAGCTGCCATTCCTTAAGGAAAAAGCTGATCTTTCCTCAATGAATTTTTCAATTTTTCCCGCTGGGTTCCGTCTTCTGTCCTGTGTATGACGATGCATACACGCATACAAACAGTTGCTTCTCTTTCTGTCTTATTATATTATTTGTACGCTATTTGTGTATGCTTTTTTTTCAATCTGACAGAAATAGCCTGAGAGTGAAAAATGTAGCAGTTTTGTCAATTTTCTTGCCTTACGTTACATTACGGCTGTTTAGTTAAGTATGAAAGGAATATTGATTATAGATACAAATTTAAGTAACGTCATTTAAAGGGAACTTTAATGTTTAAGTCAGCTTGACTAAATAACCTCTAATAGGCATTTTTAGATAATTTTATAGATACGGCTGTAAGTTTTTAATACTTTGAATAAAATGTAAGTGTTTTTTATACCGATAGTTTTTGATATAATTGTCAAATTAAATCAGTTGTTCATTTTGCCTCTTTCAAATTTTCCTTTTGCCCCGCTAGTAGGGCAAAACGGACTTTTTAGGTAATTACTTCGTATCAGTTTCGAAATACTCTGAGAGAATTTATATTCTGAAATTATTTATCTGTCAAAGGGGCTTATTGCTAGAGTATATTCGACTTAAGTCTATTCAACTTTTTTCGATTCTATCAAATTTAAAATTAGTATCGCCTTGCTCAGTAGACTTTGTAAAATAGAATCCACTTTCTTAAATAGAAAAAAAAAAGCTCTCGGCTATGGCTTTCAACTAAAATGTCAAATACCCGTTAATTTCTTGTAAGCTTTTAAAAATAAATTTGTTTTTACGATATTTTAACATTTTTGGATGGGATAAGCAGTTTATTTAAAGAAAAAAAAATGAGTTTTCTATGGTTTGACTTATTCGAAGATGAATTAGAGGATCTTAGAGTGCATTCTTATCTTCTTAATATGGATGATAATATGTATGTATCTAACACTTTTTTTTTCACCAAGATTGTAAATGGTTTAAATAGGTTTAAAAAGAACTTTAGGTTGACAAAAGAAGTATTTCTCAGTCTCTTGCAAGACATAGATCCAAAATTAAGAAGTTGCGAAAGAAGATTTTGTGCTCAGGGAAGTTAACAATACTGTGTAGGGAAGGACTACAACCTTTCTCTTGGACAGTCAACAGTATATATTGTTCTTAGGGAGGTAATAGATGTATTTGAGGAACACATTTGTCCTAAATGGATCAAATTCCAAAACACGCGAGAAGAAGAAGAAGAAGAAGAGGCAAAATTGTTTTTTTAACGAGAAGACAGGACTTCCAGGCATCATAGCTTGCATTGATGGAACACATATTAAAATACGTGGACCTGACAAGCATCTTCAACACCATTATTATAATAGAAAAAAGTTTCTTAGCATTAATGCGACGACTGCAAGTACAATTTTGTTTTATTTCCAAAACATATTTTCTTGATTTCATCTTAATTTTAAGGTATGCAACCACAAAAAGGTTATAAAATACATTGATGCAAAGTATCCTGGTTCACCTCATGATTCTATGGTTTGGAACATGTTGGCCTTAAGAAGAATGTTGGTGGAAAAACATAGAAATGGAATGAGGAACACTTTTATTCTGGGTATAACTTTAATGAAAAAGATTTCGGATCATATCTAACTATGATGTCAAATAATCCTAGGTGATGCTGGTTATCCCTTAGCACCGTACTTAATAACACCTTTCAGATGTACGGAGACAAATTCTCCTCAAGCGCGTTTCAATAAAAAACAGACTCAAGGAAGGATGACTGTTGAACAAACAATTGGACTCTTAAAAAACCGTTTTAGATGCGTAATGGGAGCCCGAGAGCTTCATTATAAGCCCCAAAAAGTAACAAAAGTAATCAATGTTTGCGCTGCCCTCCACAATATTGCTTTACAAAATGGAATTGAGTTGGATGATGTACTAATTACAGAAAAAGATATTTGGTATGATGAAGAAAACGCAAATGTCCAAAATGTTGAAGGAAGTGCTATCAGAAATCAATTGTTAAATTTACTTGAATAAAAATTAAAATAAATAACTCCATATGTACATACATATGTATGTTTAAACGTTTTATATTTATAAATAGCTGCATTATAATAAAGATTTTTTACAAATGTTATAATTATTTAAAATGGAAAATTTAGTCGGAATTGTCTTCGTAATCGTCTTCAAATTCACGCTTCTTTATTCATAGCATTTCTTTTTGTAGTTCGAGTTTGATTGCCCTATCCTTTTGCTTTTTTTTCTTTGTTCTCCTTGTAAATGCTTAACTTTTCTCTTTTCAAGCTCAGAAGTTTTTTGTTTGTCTCCTCCTGCAAATAAAACATCTTCTTTGTATGAAATGTACCCTTTATGCAATCTTTTATCTCTGATACTTCTTGGGAAAAATCTTTGAAATCCCCAGCATGCTTTTCCAAAAGTTTAAGGCGATTGTTTACTAAATTTACTTCAGTTTTCCTTCTTGAAGTGGGTATTGGTGGCTCCTTTTCGGGATTTTGATTAGCACTTGTTAGGACTGGGCAAGATACCTAATTCAAGTTCGTTTTGAGTCAGGGTCGCTGTGACATTTTCTTCTTGTTCAGAAAATGCATTTGGACAACTAAAGGCCCAACTATAATAGGCATAACATAACATAACATAAGCTAATGTCAAAAATCGAACGAAAAATTGCTTATGTTTGCAAAATTACCCCGTAAAGCCATAATGGACTTAAGCGCGCATAAGCAAAAATTAAAAAAATACCTCTCCGCTTTCGCCCCAAATTCGATTTACAGCTCTGTGTTTTGTTCCGCATTTTTAAATACTAATAAAAATGCGGCAACGATACAACAAAAACTACACACATACTCGTGCACAACTTGTGAATTGATTCGCAAAACAGCTGTGGCTTTGTGTTTTTTGCTGCATTTGTAAAATTTACTTATGCGCTGAGCGACTGGGATCGCTCTTGCCTATGCACGCTTAGGTGAACGAAACTGAGAAAAATTGAACCAAAACGCAGCTAGACTCCATTATGTTCACTCGCATAGAGATTCTTTGTATTCGCACGTTTACTTATGCGCGCATATGCTAGCTTATGCCTATTATAGTTGGGCCTTAAGGCCGAATTCCCTTCCAGGAGGATTCACACTTTTGTTAAAACAGAGGAACTCTGTAACCCGTTCTTCATAACGTCATAACGTAAGACCTATTCGGGCCCCCACCGGTTGCACTTATTTCCTTTTTATTTTCTTAATTTTGGCTTTTAAGTCAATCCAAACCGGAGTTTTAACAGGAGGCCCCATGGAATTAAGTTCTATGAGAACTTTTTCCAAATATCCTCTGCCTCTCGTTTGTTCGAAATCCCTTTAGCCACAAGTCGGTTTTTCTCCATAAGAAACACCAATTTATCCATTTGCAGCTTGTTTGTGAATTGTTTCCTTATTAAAATTAGTTATTATGTTACATTATTATTAATACAGTTTTATTTACGTATAAAATCCAAAATTACTTACTTTTCGGTGTCCATTTCCAAAGTGTTTTTATTTTATTTTTTGAAAATCTGTTTTCAGATAGGCTAAAAAAGTCAACTACACAAAAGTCGATCAGAAATTCATCAGTAGAAAAAAATTGATTCAAATGGAAATTCGCAATACCGATGATAGACTTTAAGTCTATTCGACTTAAAGTCTATTCTGAATTGACTCTCGCAATAAGCCCCAAAGTTTGTAAATTATTTTCTGAAATAAATTTAAATACATATTTGAACTATTTGTGGTGCTGAAGACCTATTTTGCATCATAAATTCAATTTTCGTGTAATGGAAACGCGTAAAAATAGTCAAAAGCATTTTTTGTCTATTTTGTTGTTGTAATATCTTTGTTCTCTCTTTCTGTGAAAAACTGTGTTACTTTATGAGGGCGAATAACCCGAAAGTGTTAAGTGAATTTGTTCCAAAATTTGTTAAGAGAATATAGAAGCAAAAACAAAATGTAGATCGGCTTAAACAAAACCAATTTCTCCTCCAACCCGTTTACGGGTAAACTAAACTCTAGCTTATTGTAGAGTTGACGTACAGCCACAAATACCAATACCGATGAACTTCTCAGTAAACGTAATGTTCGATTTTATTGAAATGTCTATGTTTTTCGAACGGAAACCAAAACTTATTCCTTAGAGCAAGTAAAAAATTATAAAACCTTCAAAAATAGGTAGTAATATGCTTCTATTTTTAAAATTCTTCAGCTAAATTGAGGTGAGTGTTTTTCCAGGGAAACATCATTAATTTTCCCCCGGAAAATAGATTTACGATACCTACTTTTCTCATTGGCGTTTTTTTCCAATTTTTCGAACATTGTTTATGATTGGAGAGTCTCATACGGGGAAGATTTTATTCTTGATAAAGCTTACTTACTTACTTACTTAGGTCCTCGGACCTATTACGTCCGTGATGTTTCCCTTATGGGACATAGGGCCTCCACTACACCTACGCGCCATCGTGTGAGATTTCTTGAAGTATATTTCAGCTCTCTCCAACTTTTCCCCAGTCGTGCCGATTCCTGTTCGACCGTTCTTCGCCATGTACTTCTAGGCCGGCCCACTTGTCTTCCCTTCTGTGTGAGCGGGTTCCACTGCATTGCTTGAGATGCAATGCACCGATCGCCTTTTCGAAGCGTATGGCCAATCCACTGCCACTTTCTTCTTCGTATAATGGAGTCTATGGGCTCCTGACCCGTTCTCTCATGAAGTTCGGTATTGGAGATACGGTTGGGCCAGAAAATCCTCAAGATGTTTCGTAGACATCTATTAACAAAGGTTTGCAGCTTTCTAGTGACAGTGTCAATGACTTTCCAAGTGCTGCATCCGTAAAGTAGAACGGATTCAACATTGGAGCGGAACAGTCGTAGCTTGGTCTTTAAGCTAAAAGAGTTGTTTCTCCATATTTTGGACAGCATTCCGAACGCAGCCTTTTCTTTTCTGATTCGGCTGTTTACGTCCAGTTCAGTTCCGCCACCCGTAGAGACAATACTCCCAAGATATTGGATATCCTCTACCATCTCTACCGGTTGTCCAGAAATATTTATTTGGATTGATGAAAAAGTTCCAAGGCTGATCCTTTTAGTTTTTGCCGAGTTGATTTTAAGCCCTACGACTTCTGCTTCTCTCTCCACCCTTGTTGTCATTTGATGGAGATCCATGATCCTATGAGAGAGTTAGCATACGTGTCCGCGTAGTCCAGATGTTTGAGGTGAGATTGCAGAGTTCACTGAATTCCTCCATTTCCATTTGACAAAGCTGCGTGCTGTACGTCACTTATCACCAACAGGAACAGTATTGGTGACAGTATACAGCCTTGCCTAACTCCACTTTGGATTTCAAACTCCTCTGACAGCGTACCTTTGTGCAAAACGTGACACTTGGATCCATCATATGTAGCCTTGATAATAGCAATCAATTTATCTGGGATGCCCCTCCTGCGCAAAGCAAGCCAAATAAATTCTCTATTGACACTGTCGAACGCATTTTCAAAATCGATGAACAGCAGGTGAAGTGGTGATCGATATTCAACGCACTGTTCGATGATGATTCGCAAGGTGTTGATGTGATCCATACAGGAAGATCCAGTGCGGAAACCTGCTTGTTCGGCGTCGAGTGTGTCTTCGAGGTGGTCTTTAACTCGGTTCAATACTATCCTTGCTTTTATCTTGGCTACTGCAGGCAGAACGCATATTCCTCTCCAGTTTTCGCACTGTGTGAGATCTCCTTTCTTTGAGAGCTTGACAATCATTCCTTTTTTCCACTCTTCAGGAAACCTCTCTGTTTCCCAAGTTCTCTTAATAAGTGGGTGCAGTAGCTCGCTCGATGTTGTTGGGGCTGCTCCTAAGAGCTCTGCAGGAATACCGTCAAGTCCAACCACTTTGTTGTTCTTCAGTGCTTTGATGGCGGTGATAATGTCTTCTTTACTGGGGGGTACGGTGCGTATTCGGGAAATTGTTACTTCGGGTAGCTCAGTGGGAATAGGGTTCACTTCACTGGCGAAAACGCGGTTTAAAACCGCAGAAAGGTGTTCCCTCCACCTTATGAGCTGGTCCTCATCCGAAATTAGCAGGGATCCGTTTTTGTCTTTAACCAGGTGTTGCTTAGAGCTCTGGACACCAGTGAGCTCTTTGGTAATTCTGTAGACGGTCCTACTGTCACACCTACTAGCGGCTTCTTCTGCTTCTGTAGCCAATGCGTTGATGTAGTTACGCTTATCACGTCGCACACTACGGTGAACTTCCCTCATCTTCATGCGGTACGTAGACTCAAGCTCGTTTCTCCCTGCTGCTGGGGTAGCTGCGATGCGAGCTTTAAGGTGTTTCCTTTCTTCGATCCTTGCCCAAGTTTCGTCGGAAAGCCAAACACTATTTCTCCCTTGCGCCCGGCCGACTATACTTTCAGCACCGGATATGAACACATTTTTCACAGCACACCAATGATTTTCGATGGAAGTGGTTTCCGTGCTGCTGATTGCGTTCAATCCTTGTGAAAGGTGGTCCCCTAGTTGTTGGCGCACTGCGGGATCCTTTAGTCTATCTGTATTAAACTTGGACATTCGAGTGTTTCCTTGGGATCTCCGAACTGCAGCTGTACGCAATCTTACGGTAGCAACCATCAGATGGCGGTTCCGGGCCATTCCCATGTCAGCACCTCTTCTGTTACGGACGTCCTGGAGACTGCTTCTAAAATGTCGGCTGATCGCGAAGTGGTCAATTTGGTTGGAAGTTGCTTGGCTGTCAGTCGACACCCAACTGACTTTGTGGCACGTCTTATGCTCGAACATGGTCCCTCCAATAACAAGGCCGTTGGCGTTGCAGAAATCGGCAAATCGTTCGCCATTGTCGTTTCGGTTACCAACACCATGTTTTCCCATGACATGCCTTAGCCCAGTGTTGTCATTGCCAACCTTGGCATTTAAGTCTCCCATCACCATAATTATATCACCTCGTGGAACGCTATCATAAGCAGCACTCAGCCGGTTATAAAAGGCCTCCTTCTCCTCGTCAGAAGAGAGCAAAGTTGGGGCGTAACACTGTATGATGGTGACGCGATGTACTCTAGTCCGGAACCTGGCTTTCAGGATCCTGTCACCTAAAGGCCCCCAGGAAATTAAGCTTTTGAGAGATGTTTTGGAAGAAAGCAATCCAACGCCAGATTCCCGAGCGCTTCCAGGTGTTTTTCCGGAATAGAATAGTACAGTGTTACGGGTTGGTGACTCAAACTTCCCCGAGCCCAGTCATCTAACTTCACTTATCCCTAAGATGTCCATCCTATACCGCATGAATTCTTTCTCTAGTTGCAGGAATCTGGCATTCAGAGGACCTTCTTTTCCATCGTCAAGAAGCGTCTTCACATTCCAGAAACCAATCTTTGTCCGGGTACAATAGCCAAAAGTCGTCAACGAGTTATCATTAATTATCCTAGGCGTAGTGTTGGTTTCGGTAGCGGGTTGATTTCAGTTACGGAAAATGCTAACCTCCGTAACCTATCCTAGAAAGCTAGGCCTTTTCGCACTTGTAATTTTGGCCTATTTATGTATATTGGGATACACAAATAGTTGCTCGGGGACCACAACGAGGAGGTAAAACAAGCACTTCATCGTGACTGATTGTTGCGCTACTGGCCCAGACCAAGTTCTGAGCAATCAATAGTTTCCCGAACAGACACGATGCAGGTCGCCCGATAAGGCTTAATATTTCTAATTTGTTTTCATTGTTTTTTTAATGCAATTTAAAAAAAAAAAAAACATTACTTTATGATAATCAATAAAAAAAAACAACAAAAACTGCTGAGGATTGAGAGAGAAAAATAAGAGACAAATATATAATACTAAAGTATTTTTTAACTTAAAAAGTCGAAATAAATTATAATTTAAATTTTTTTAATACATTTTTAAATGCAGTTTTTTAAAGGACCGATAAATCAATCAGAATAACTGTTATAGTTCCAGAGAAAAAAAATAAAATGTGAAAAGTGTAAAGCTCCCATACAAACTTGTATGGGAAAAGTATGACCTCAGAAAAAAATTTGTTTGGTCAATAATTTTTTCATTTGGCATAACCTTTCGATTGACGGGGTGTGCTATCCAAAAAAATGAGTTTGGGAAATAACGGACATCCTAATATACAGGTACATTTTGCCAACAAAAAAAAAAACAAAACAAATACAAATTCTATATACGAATACCTACTAAGTACTTACATAGAAACAAAATGCTTATAAGAAACAACTTTATAAAACCGTTAAAAGAAACAAAAACACCGTGTTCTTTTTCATAAACATCATTCATAAATATTTGAATATCAAAATAACACCTCTTATTCAGTAGCGGATCCAGGGGGGTGGCTATAGGGGCTAAAGTCCCCCCACAGCCGAATCATAAAATAATTTGAAATATAGAAAGCAATACATTACAACGTGTAGAATTTTATATTCCGTCTAAAATATTGTTAAGATATGAAATTTGATGGACAAAATAACGTGTTTGGGGCTGAACTATTTGCATACATGTTATGTAATTTTTTTTCTAAGCCCTAGGATTGGAGCTAAAGCCTGAAGCGAATTGGACAAAAACTAAGTTGGGGGCTATGCATATGGATATTTTTAATGTAACGACAATCTATCCACAAAAATTAAACCCAGAAATTTGGGACAAAAAAAACAGCTTTGGCGCAATAAGGTCTCAGAATATTGGACAAAAAACCTAGCCTGGGTTAAGCAACTTACTTCCTAAAAACTAACCTTATTCCAGAGAGTTTTGGGGGCTCAAGTCTAGGGACTGTCAAAGTCGGAAGTTGGGGCTAAGGCTTGAATAGATAAGTAAAAAGAGATAAAAATAGTCGGGGCTTTACATTAACGTGTCAAATGCCCAGCTGTTTATACTAAAAACATAGCTAATTTACCGAAAGAAATGCATTTGAGGCTTAAACCATTGGAGAACAACGGGATGTCAAGTTGAGTGTATGTTTAATACAACAGGAATTGTTTCTTACGGCCTTGGCTGGGCTTAAAAATTTTAGGGGCTACGTTTTTTTTGAAATTTGAAAGGTCCAAGGCAATTGTACATACAAAACATAGAAATTCTCTAGTCAAGGAGCCAAATTCCAAAAGCGTGAGTATTCTCTGTGCGCGCTCAGAAAATCATGCAAAAGCAAATGAATATTTGCAATTCCTCTAGACTCTAGAGCGACGTGCAAATTTGTCGACATATTTTTTTAGCATGAATACCTATAAAGCGTATGCAGCGTGTACACGAAAAATAATTCACCCTGACAGAATTGGGCCGCGGCTTATTTCTTAGAGCAGCTTTGTCTTATATCGTAAAGTGTCAGTTTGAACAAAATAGTTTCTCTTTGATTTGGATAATTCAGGAAAAATGAGATCATAGAGGACTAATACCATGTCAAAGCACATATATGAGCTTTTTCCAGTGTATAATTTTTCTGAACTAGCCAATTAAAAACAGTTTTCAAATCTTGTCAAAAATTGGAAGTTCAAAACATACCCACAGCTTATTTAAAAATATAACTACATAATGTAGGTACCTAATCAATTTTTAAATAATATAAATAAACGAATTTGTACGCGTGGTTCAGCATATATGGCTAAAAATTATTTTGCGCCTTTGAATTTGCTTCTATCTCCGCTACAGCAATTATTAATAATTGTTATTGTACTTTGTATTAAAAACATTTTGAAGCGCACCAGGAGCGGATATAAAGGCACACAAAAAACGGATATCATTAAAGGGAAAGGAAATAAAAATTGAGCCTTAAAGGTTAGACCGCACTCGCAGGAACTGCACTGCATCGGAACTACACTTGACACGAATTCGTATGAATTTGTATGAAGTTCAGTTACCGCTTAGTGCGATATAGCTCCTTAAATTTCATAAAAAATAATGTTTTGCCGCGTTGTCGTGAAGTTTAGTTCGAATGAAGTTGAGTGCGGTCTTGATGCATTAAACCTAAACTGATCTCTATTATTTGTTATAAAGTATAAATTTTTTCTTGGGACAAGCAAATTTTATTACTTAAGGTCTCAAAATGGACCACCAAACTGCAAGCTCCCCCCACAGCCAAATCCTAGATCCGCTACTGCTCTTATTGGAAAACCCTGTACATAGGTTAATAAATTTCTTTCATAAGTATACCTGCAGGTAGATACGAGTACCCACAGGTTTTTATACTAAATTTGGTTAAAATAACACTTATTTTAATATTGAATTATGAATTTATTGAGACACCAAATATTTTTTTTGTAACCCACCTACTGTCTACCTGCTCATGATTCAATATAACAAAATAATGCATAATAATAATTACCTTCCACAATTCTTTTTTTTTAGGATATTTCTTTTTTTTTAATCCCAATATTTTGGATTATCTTTTATCGTTTGGCATTTTGTAGCATTGAACAAAACAAATCGAATGAAAATTGTCCATGTCACAAATTGTTTTGGTTTGAAGTGCTTATGTTTCAATCAGCTGATTACAATTAAAATTACCACAAATCTATTGTTTTTTTTTTTTTCAAATGCACAAAACTTTGTCACAACACATTTGTTATTGTTTTTGTCGTAGGTAATTTTTTTGAATTCACTGCGAATATCAAATTTTAAAAATCACCATCTACAAATCAAAATCATTGAAAAATAATTTCATACTGAATAAATAGTTGTATACTTCACGAAGTGCATGCGAGATATAATTTTTGCAAAGTAAAGGTGAGAAAATAATCCAGAAAAAGACGATGCATTACCCCTTTCACTGCTTTCCTTCTACCACCCGCCCCACGCAATATTCCAGTGAAATCATCGAACTAATCCAAAATACTTAAGCTGGCCATCATAAACGTCGAACATGCTCGCCGAACATGCTCGGATGCCTTACCCCATATACGACGAACATATTTGTCAAAAATTCCTTTCTTGTTGATTCTTCAAAGCGCGCGAATATTGGAAGTTAAAAAAAGGAAATGCAATAAAACCTGATTCGTTATATTTAATTTATTTCTTAACGGATCAATTTCACGTAGTAGAAAGTTTGAGTGACACTGCGTTACGGTCTCTTGTGTTCAAGCAGAAAAATCAGTTTTTCCTGGCAGCAACCCGTCAGCTATTTTTATGACGTTTATTTGAACGCTGAATGTTTCACAAAGTCTGTTTGTTTAGTTCGTCTTGCAAATCCAACATGTTTTCGACAGGTTTTATTTAAAACTTGTGGTTTAGCGAAAATGTATGGGAAAACTTGTGTTTTCGATTTAGGTTTTCAGCCAAAACCGATATTTTCGCGAATACCGGGTTTCGGGTTTGGTGTGAAAAGGCTATAAACCTTAAGCTTAATCGAAAAATTATTTTTTTGGCAATATTTATTCGTTATGTAATGTACAAGCATGCATTAACCGTTTTTTTTTTTAGAAGCCATAACTTTTATGATATCATTATTAAAAAAAAAATCACCACATACCGGTTTTTGGCTCATTGCTCTTAAATGACGAATTTTTCGGAAACTATTTTATACCTATTTTGCAAATTTTAATATTCCCTAGGGGAAACATTATCACACTTTTAAGCGTATAACGACTTCAAAAATGGTCAAAATTGGAAAATTTTTGAATAAAGAAAAACATTAAAAAAAATAAAATAAAGAAAATAGTTTGTTTAAAATGATACAATAATCATATAATATTTATAACGTCATTTTAAACAAAATGGCACGAGTACGATAGCCGACAATTGATAACGGATTTTTGTAGAGGGGTCAAATACAAACATTTTGTACTATGGGTGGGGGAAAAAAGTACTAAAAATGGAAAAAATCATTAAAAAAATAACGGTAATACCTACAATTAAGTATAATATCTTTTTTGAAAGCCAATACTTTGTTTTAATATCCAGTTTTTAAATCAAGTGAAATCTATCCATTGTTTTTGAAAAAACTAGCTACTTTCAAACTCAAAATTTGGAAAAAAAAACATAAAAAAAATGTTTAAATTGTAATTTTTCAAAACTGAGATTTTATATTAAATTTTTTTTTCTTTGAAATCGTTGCTCATATCAATTTTTAATCAAATTCGAAAACAAAATGGTTTTATGTTTTCTTGTTTTCGAGAAAATTAAAAATTTCCAAAACTACTATTTTAATTTAATTAATTCTTTTTTTGCTTGAGTATGTTACGTATGAAGTATGAAAACCTACCCATAAACAAATCGATAAAACTACCGAACTTCTGTAGCGTCTTTCAAGCAGAGGTCCTTGCAGTTTGTAAAGCTGCAAAGCATCTATCCACGCTTGAATTGACGGGAAAGAACATTGATTTCTTCATAGATAGTCAGGCTGCAATCAAAGCCATATCATCAATCGCCACGAACTAAAATCGTTGGGCGCAGCAAACACAGTTACCCTTCGTTGGGTCCCAGGACATCGTGACATTTTTGGTAATGAAAGGGCAGACGAACTGGCCAAAAACGGGGCAACACTTGAACCGAGCCAAGTCATACCTTGGGTACTTATGCCTCTTGAACAAGAAAAATGTAGAATTCACCATAGTTTCTTGAAAGCTACTAACGACCGGTGGTCAACACTGGAGTCCTGTCGAGTTTCAAGGACTTTGTGGCCGTTGCCCTTTAAGAATAAGACAGACTATTTACTAAAGCTAAGCAGGCCCCAATTATCCCTTTTAGTTGGAATACTCACGGGTCACAACTCCATGGGAACCCACTTGAGCAGAATGGGCATCAGCTCATCTGACCTATGTAGAGGGTGTCAAGACGAGGAGGCGGTGTAGGGCTCATACCACTTCCTTTGCAAATGGCCCAACCTAGCTAGAAACAGAAGAGCAACTCTCGGAGAATACTTCTTCGACGACTTAGATATCGTCTCTATTTTGCCACCTGCAAAAATCATGAAATTTATTCAGATTTCTGGATGGTTGAGGGAGGCTCCTTCCACAACTAGCCCTACCTGATACCCACCATGTCCTCTCCTCACCCATCCTTTCTCCTACCCAAGTCAACTCCCGGGGAGCATAATGGATACACTGAGATCCGAGTGAGATGATTCGGCTTGCCGCTTCATCACCCCTTTTAACCTAACCTAACCTATGTTACGTGGTCTTATTTTGATAGTAAAAATAGAACATGGATTAATTCTTACAAAAATTGAATCTAAATTATCATACTTTCCCAACACCCAGCCTTACGGCGTATAAACAGTGAGGTATGTTTGGGGGGGGGGGCAAGCTGCCCCCTGCAACACCCCTGCTGGGGCTCACTATAGGATTTGGGGTATGTGCGAGGTTCGGTGTATGCAAAATTTGATGTTTAAATAATGTGCTACTACCCAGCATTAGGCGGGCATTTTAAAAGCGAGGTATGTATGGGGGTACCCCCCTGCTTGGGCTCACTATAGGATTTTGGGTATATGCGAGGTTCGGTGTATGCCAAATTTCGTTTGCATTTAAGGAACTTTGAATGTATTCTCTGTTTCGAATGTCAACAGCTACATAATGATAAATGTTAATGTATGAAAAGTAGTAAGTACTTCTAGTAATTTTTAGTTTTCTCAAAAACTAGAGGATATAAAAGCTTTCGGTTTTTTGTGTTCGATTCAGAAGTGAGCATTGAGCACAAAAAGAAAATTTAGTTTTCCATTTCACAATTTTGAGCAAAATTGATCCAATCATTTCTTTTTGCGTTTTTTTATCAAAATTTTTAGTTTGAATGAAAATTTTTTGAAAACTATTGACACAAATAATTTAATTTAAATGCAGGATTAAAGATCAGGCTTCTGGCTTTTGAAACATTTTTTGATTTGCATTTTAAGTATTGTCGTTGCTTTTTAATATTTGTTTTTCCATTTAAGTCGTTTTTATCGAAAATCGCCCCTACCTCCTAAACGGGGGGATACAGACCCCCCTCCCATAGTCAAAAATGCTTGTATTTAAGCCTCCTACAAAAATCCGTTATCAGTTTTTGGCGCCCAAGTTATCGTACTCTCCCCAACAAAATAATTTTTTTTTTAATTTTTTTCTATTTAAAGAACCAAAAACTGGTATTTCCGAATTTGGTTTTTTTTTTTTTAAATAATGATATCATCCAAATTATGGCTTGATGAAAAAAATTGTTAATGCATGCTTGTGTAATTACATAACGTATAAATATTGCGAATATAATTTTTCGATTAAACTTACGGTTTAAGAGATATATGCGAAAATCGCTTTTTTTGACAGTTGACACTATTGAAGTAGCAATATCATGTTACTTATGACTCGTATGGAAAAAAGTGTCATATTGTTTTTGAAGAGAATATGATGATTTTTAAACTGAGCGTAAGATTTTTTTTCGACAACTTTTGCTTTTAAGAGTAAAAATTAAAAAAATAAAACAGACATTTGAACATTTTGTCAAACTTTAAAAAAAAATTATATCTTTAAAAGGTTTGTTTTAAAGAAAAAAAATAATAATGTTTTCTTGTAGGGATTCACATAAAGTACAAACTTTGTATTCAGATGTTTTCAAAAATTTGAACCGTTTAGGAGTTATACGTGAAAAACGACCATTTTCGACATTTTATGTTTTTTGAAATGTCGATATCTTCTTAACGGTGGGTCGTAAGAAAAAATCTGTCATAACTTTTTTTTTTGGCGGATGACATAATCTACAAGTTTTGCATGCAACACTTTTTTCCGAGTCTTATGGGGAAAACTGATATGTTCAAAATTTAGCCTTGGATAACTATTGACGCGCACATGATTAGGTAATGGACTTTCGCGATAGTATTCCTTATGGCAAAATTAAGACAATTGCGTTTAACAACTTTCTCTTGGATTTTTTTTGGCAGAAAAAGTGCGATAAATTTGCCTCGGCTATTTCTGTGAAACAAAAAAGTAAGTAAAAGTCAGTAGAAATACCTACTTGACTTATTTTCTGTAAAGACTTGTCAATCAGATTAAAAAATTCGTGATTAAAATCTAAACAAGGTGAAAAAACCTTTGCCCGTACATGTGTGATTGTTTTTACACAAAACACCAATATATAAAAATAATCATGTTAAATGATGACGTTCTTCCATCATTTCAAGTTTGTATTTTTATCCCTAATTTGACTTCAGTTCATCAAGTGAATGAAATGAAAATGCTAACACCTTACTTCTAGCTTGGTTTCACTCTTGTGAGTTTAGTCGAACCAAGTTTACTCACACAATGTTCGAGTGCTTACAGAGCCCTTTATATATGCATACACGAGTACATAACATTTTGAATCACTAACATTTTACTTAACATATTATTTATATTTTGTAGATTTTGTACTTGTATACCCCAAGAACGTCCAAATTCAATTGATTTAACTGCCAACATGTCACCACCACGCATTATAAAATCGCATTATAAAATCGCATCTTTCAGTTCATATGCTACCTAAACAGTTATGGACAGTCAAACCTAAGGTAAATTTTAATTATTGCTTTTATCCTTCTCAATTAAATTTCAAAACATTAAAAACTTAATGTTTTAGATAATCTATGTCGCACGGGATCCTAAAGATGCAATAGTATCTTATTACCATCATTTTACTTCGCTGGGAATGATTAGAGGTACCATAGCCGAATTTGTTACTGCCATAATTGACAACAAACGGCGTTATTCACCGTTTGGAGTACAAGCTATTCACTTTTGGGAGCTACGAAATTTTCCTTACGTTCATTTTACAAGTTTTGAGCGCATGAAGAAAGACTTACGATCGGTTATTTTAAAACTTGTTAAATTTTTGCAAATAGACATAAACGAAGAACAAATGGCTAAGCTGCTTGATCATTTGGAAAGATGAAAGGTATTTGAACTTAAATTAAGGTATCTACATAATATTACCCCAGTCAAAATAGACATACAAATCTCAAAACATATGCAAAATTCCGATAACGCTTAAATTTGGTACGGACCTTCCACTAACCATAACGAAGCAATGTTAGAAAGTCCCCACTCCCCACCGATCCGACGGCGACGTGAGGACAACTTTTTACGCATGGTCAAGTGTCAAAAAAATCAGTTTTTCTCAAATAACTTCTGAACTGTACCTAAATGCCATCAAAAAGTAGTTTAGCTACATTTTGTAGATCACAAAATTCTCTACAAAAAAGACACACTTTTTTCCTAAAAAAAAAAAAACACAAAATAACGGAAATATTGTTTTCCGTCAATGCTATCGAAAAAAAGTCTAGATACATTTTATAGACCACAAAATGTTCTATAAAAAGATAAACCCACTTTTTTCTCCAGTTATACTAAAAAAAAAACATTATTTTCATCATTTTATGTTTTCATTGGTCGTAGGCAAAAAGTTTAAGAGTCTTTTTTGTAGAGAATTTAGTAATCTACAAACTTTACCTAGACTACTTTTCGATGGCATTTACAGTTCAGACATACAGTAACAGTTCATGACCATTCGTAAAAAGATGTGCTCACATCGTCGCGCCGTCGGATCGACAAGTACTTCTTACCATTGCTTCGTTATGGTCAGGGGAAGGTCCGTTTCAAATGTAAGCGTTATCGGAATTTTTTTTAGGGAAATGTCTATTTTGACTGGGGTACAAACAGTCGTGGCGGCCTAATTAAGAACGATATTTTTATAAAATTTTAAAATACATAACTTTTGTTTGGGAAGTCTGTTGAGGTTGACTAGTGGTTTTAATCATAGCCTATGAATTACGGTACACTTTGAGTAATGTTTAAAAAATATAAGCATGAGAATATTGGTAGGAAAAAAATAAATATTAATTTAAGTCTCATTTTGTCTGGCAATATAATTAATAACAGAAGCAAAAGGTTCTCATAACATTACAAATCTTTGAAATTTCAATACGTTAATGTGAATATATTGTAGGAAAACCTTAATTCTTTATAATTTCAGACAAAATTCCTTGCATATTTTCGTGGTGTATTCTATCAGATTTCTTCAATATTTGGAACATTCTGATCAAAATGTTTTTCTTTTTTTACTTTAACCATCGCTTGCGATGTCTCCCCATCCCCACAAAGTTCTCGATAGAATTTAGGCCCGAGCTTTGGACGCTCTAATCTAAAAAATGACTTCTTGAATACGCAAACACCTTCTTAGCAATCCGTTGAGGACTTTTTGGATCATTATCAAATGAATAAGACTCCATAACATGTTTCTCAATGTCTTTATAAACTTTCTGGCCAATTCGAGCACATCTAACTTATCGACCATACTGTGCCAAGTCAATGCACCCCAAATTAAATTAAGTTTATTCCTGTACTCTGTACTGTCTTAAGATTTTTTGATTCAATTTCTTGTTTTGATGATTTATTATTTGTTGCAGTTGTAGGTCAAAAGGAAATTTGATGTTAGAAGCCCTTAGAACAAGAAATCGAATCAAAAATACACTCTTAAGACGGTACAGAGTACAGGATAAAACTTAATTTAATTTGGGGTGCATTGACTTGGAGTATGGTCGATCAGTTAGAAAAAGATGCTCGAATTGACCAGAAAGCTTATAAAGACATTGAGGAACATCCTATGGAGTCTTATTCATTTGAAATCTAGTCCATAAAATTTGATTTTAAGGACGATAATGACCCAAAAAGTCCTCAACGCATTGCTAAGAAGGTCCAAGCTCGGGCCTCAATTCTATCGAGAACTTGTGGGGATGGGGAGACATCAAGCGATGGTTAAAGTAAAAAAAAAAAAAACATTTTGATCAGAATGTTCTAAATATTGAGGAAATCTGATAGAGTACACCACTATCCAGATTCCATGCCTTACGCGAAAATATGCAAGGAATTTTGTCTGAAAATATAAATAATTACAACCCTAATAATAAAAAATTGTTAATTGTCTTCTTACTCAGAAATTAACTAAAACGTTGATTAAAAGATAATTCATGGATTAGACTTGCCTAATAAAACAAAAATTAACTGCGTTCAATAGCTAATTGACGTTTAGTAATCAACACGAACGAAAATCTACTACAATCAACAAAATCCCTGATGTCACCAAAGAGTATAAACTATTTTGCACAAATACTTGCTCACATATTCTGAGATTTTACACACATACTTTCTCATTAAATCGTGAATTTCGTGCACATAGCTGAAATGAAAATGACGTTACTTAAGCTTACGGGAATGTGTCCACCTCGTCTATCCCCAAGGTCTTCGCTTACAATAGCAATCAGTTTTCCCATGTTATTCTTGGAGAATCTATATTTGCTCCTAAATTAATTTTTTTTTACGCGTTGATGAAGACTCCAACATGATGAAGACTCTAACATATCCAACATTGCAATTCGATGCAAAAATTCACAATATCGATATGCCATTTCAAATTTATATTAACAAATATATCAATTTTCAATTATTTTCAACACTGATGTCAACTTAATTTTTCGTTAATACACCTACTGCTTAGTTAATTAAACGTCAATCAACGTTAATTAACTTAAATTTTGTTTATGAATACATTTTTGCACTTAACTAACTGAATAAAAATAATTCACGTTTGATTTGCGTTTATGAATACGGGTGTTAAGGTTTTCCTACAATATATTCACAATAACATATTGAAATTTCAAAGAATTTTAATGTTATGGCAACCTTTTGTTTCTGTTCTTAATTATATTGCTAGACGAAATAAGAGTTAAATAGTTGATTATTTTTTTCCTACCAATACTCTCATGATAATATTTTTTAAACATCACTCAAAGTGTACCGTAGTTTATGGGCTTTGATTAAAGCCACTACTCAACCTCAACAGATTTCCCATACAAAAGTTATGCATTTTAAAATTTTATAAAAATATCGTTCTTAATTAGCCGCCACGACTGTATATAAAATATTTTGTGAAATGGCGAAAATAATCATGTCGATTACGAATCCACAAAACTCGATCAACGCAGTGCTTCTTCTCCTATCTGCTCATTTATCGTGAAAAGGAGAGAGGAGGCTGCACTGTGAATTAAATAAATAAATCTAATTAAACAAACTGATTTAGTATTTTGGTTTCTGCTTGGATGATTTTCTTATGATTTTCTTTTTTCAGTTTTAATTTCGTAAACTAATATTTTTTTCTTATGCATAGATAATCCTTCATGTAACCACACAAATGAGAACAAAATTTTACGGAGACATTTCGGCAGCCAAAATAAGTAAGAAAATAATTATGTCGATTGCATAATCCGCAAAACTCGATCCGCAGTGATTCAAAGAGCAGTTTTTTCTTTTAATTCCGATAAATATTCAAGAAAGCACTGCACTGCGGAACGAATTTTGAAGATTATTGTAATCAATATGAATAATTTTTTTTTAAGACTGATCTTTAATTTGTCATATCCTTTTGAAACCGATTTTTAGTTTCAGATTTGTTAGAAAAGGCGAAATGAATTCATATATAACTGAACTCAGTGAAGATATCAAAGAAAAATTGGAGAATTGGAATGCAAAGCAAATGGAGACTTATGGAATCTGTGCTGAAGAGATGTTTTTATCATAATATGTATATAAATTATGAATTTTGTTATTATTGTTTTATCATGTATGTGTAATTTTATACATGGCATCACTATGTTAAATATGGCAACACTGATTCAAATGTCAGTTCAGTTGTGCATCATTCTTTGATTTGAAAAGACGCATTTATCCATCTAAATAAAGAATAACATTATTAATCTTTAGTAATAAAAGTTTGTTTTATTAATATTTTGGCAAATATTGTATGGTGTCAGAGGTGGTTATTAAAAAAGAACATTAAATAATTTGGTTCATTACTTTAAATAAAACTAAAAAGTAATACAAATTCTCAGACTAAAACAACGTTCTCGCAACAATTTGTCTAGCAACATTGGTGAATTGTCGGCAAGCTATTAAATGGCGGAGATGCGCAGAGAGAGAATTAAGAGAATTGGATTGCTGAAATTTATCATCGGACTGGAAAAATTGGAAACGTGATTTTGTTGTCTACATGATAGCAAATAATAAAAACACTGAGCGGGAATCAACAAAAATTGCAATTTTCTTATGGTTAATTGGGACAAAAGGTGCAAATATTTACAGTTCGTTGTTTCCAAATGGTGGGTCACAAAATTCATTGCTTGGAATAGTTACTCAGCGACAAACAACACCAGCAACAAAGGATTTTGCAGAGACCACCGCCGGCCGCCGTGGAAAAAGTAATGCAACAAAGATCTTTGCAGGAAGTTTTGGCAGCGTTCGACAATCATTGACTGCCACAAAGAAATGTAACTATGGAGTCATACAAGTTCAATAATATTAAACAAAAGGACCGCCAACCATTTAGTGAATTCCTGACGGAGCTTCATGTTCAGATTGAACGTTGTGAATTCAACTGTAAATGTGGGTTGGCATATGAGAGCCGGATGCTGCGTGATGGCATCATCACTGGTGTGATGATTCAATTAAATTTACTTGATGGACGGGAAGAAACATTGGAACGGGTTGTCGACATTTGCAAAACCTTTGAATCAGCAAATGATAACAAAATATTACTGGAACCCTAGCAACCTGCAGTGGCAGCTATTTCATCGGCTATGAGTCATGACAATATTCAATCGGGGGCAATTAATGTCATCAATCGTCGCTTCTGCTTTAATTGTGGTGGTGGTTGGAAACCGGATCACAAAAAACAATGTCCAGCGAGGGATTATATTTGTCAATGCGGAAAGAGAGGTCATTATCGTCGGATGTGCCGCAAAAATTCAAAGAGGTTGGAGCCAACATATACATCGGAACAAAAGTCAAGCGGAAAACAGAGGGTTAATTAAATAAAGAAAATAAGACAGGTTATGAAGCTAATTATGATTGTATTTATAGAATAAATTCTGTTATAAATAAAAATGAACATTGGACTAAGGCATACCAAGTAGGAACTCAAATAGTAAATTTCAAAATTGATACAGGAGCGGATGTTAACTGTATCCCAATTTATATAATCAAAAATTTTTAAACCTGTAAAATTCGCAGCTCTCAGTTCTCGGTATGTGTGTCACAGACCACCTTTTGTGGAATGACCACATATTTGATGTCGCAAAAAACGCTGCTAAGTGCTTAGGTTTTCCGTAGATGCAAGAAGTTTTTCTCACTTTCTGATCTGGCTGTGATCTACAAAGCCTTTATTCGTCCAAGACTTGAGCACAATTCTCATGTTTGGGCAGGACAGGTTTGGTGAACAGAATACAAAAGAGCTTTAAAAATGATAGGTGAAAGATCTATAACGGAAACAATTACATCTCTGGAACACCGCCGTAATGTTTCGTGTCTTTCTCTATTTTAATGCTATTATTATAATCAGTGTTCTAGTGAAATTGCTAGTTGCATTCCTCCCCTTAAAAAATTCAACCGTAATACTCGCGCTTCTAGGAATACCCATCAGTTTACCCTTGAGCCCAACTTCGGACGTACTGTAATGTACAGAGATTCTTTCTTCAGTCGCACCACACGAATGTGAAAGGCTTTACCCGGCCCAAATTTCCCCTCACATTTCGATATGCAAACATTTAAAACCAATGTACATCGGTAATTCTTCTGAATCCTCTCCTACTTACCTAATCGCTCGTGCTTTGGTAATAACATTTCAATCCATAACCCCTTTTGTGCGCGCAGTACATAAAAAAAAAAAACAAGATTATAGTTACAATAAAATTAGAAACTTTGGTTTTATTGAATCAAGATTTTTTGACGTTAATTCGAAGATAGAAAGACTGGCTAACTTTTTAGTGGTGGAAAATTTATTTGAGCCAATACTTGGACGAGAATCTTTTATTGAGTTTAGGTTAGTTCAACGTTTAGAAGTGGCCTCTATTAGGTTATCGGAACTTAAAGAGGAATTTGTAAGTAAAAACATTGATGTCTTTGATAGACTTGGAAAATTTCCAGGAAAAATTATTGTTCAAAAGGGTTTTGGCAATCGGAATTAGATGAAAAAAGCTCCGAACTTACGACGTTTATGACCCCCTTTGGTCGATACAAGTTCAATAGACTTTCTTTTGGGTTAAATAATGCACCGGAAATTTTTCAAAAAATAATGGTACAGATATTTGGTGACATACCGGGTGTGCTAGTCTATTTTGACGGTATTGAAATTGCTGCATCAAATGAGCTGGAACACGATAAAACATTGTCAATTGTTTTTTATCGAGTACCTTTAAATAATGTCAGAAGTCAAATTCATGGTTTCATATCCTTTCAAGCGGAACAATGAAGCCGGCAGAAAAATACAAGGCTACAGTTCCTGAAATGAACCGACCTACAGATAAGCAGGGTGTTATGAGAATATTGGAAATATTTAAAAATTTGGCTAGGTTTATTCCAAATTTGCTGAATTACGCCGATTAACTTGAAAAGATATACAATTTGAATGGAATGAAAAATATGATCAGGAGTTGCAACATTTATTTAAAATAATTACTTCTGATCCTATACTAAGGGCTTATGATCCTAAAATGCCAGTTCTTATTCAAACTGATGCATCAAAAGTAGGACTTGGATCAGTTCTCATTCAGGATGGTCATCCGTTTGCCTGTGTGTCCCGAACTTTAAGTAAGAGTGAACAAAAGTGGGCACAAATTGAAAAAGAACTTCTTTCAACCGACTATGCAACCGACATTAGTTCTTAAAATTTAATATATATGTAAATGTGGAATTATTATTAAAATTATATAATTTTTGGGGAGAGTACGATAATTTCGGCGCCGAAAATTGATAACGGATTTTTGTAGAAGGGTCAAATACAAGCATTTTTTACTATGGGACGATTTTCGATAAAAACGACTTAAATGGAAAAACAAATATTAAAAAGCAACGACAGTACTTAAAATGCAAAACAGTAAAGGTTTTAAAAGCCAGAAGTCTGATCTTTAATCCTACATTTAAATTAAATTATTTGTGTCAATAGTTTTCAAAAAATTTGCATTCAAACTCAAAATTTTGATAAAAAAAGCAAAAAGAAATGATTGGATCAATTTTGCTCAAAATTGTAAATTGAAAAACTAAATTTTCTTTTTGTGCTCAAAGCTCACATCAATTCTGAATCGAACACAAAAAACCGAAAGCGTTGATGTCCTCTAGTTTTTGAGAAAATTTAAAATTACTAGAAGCACTTACTACTTTTCATAGATTTATCAAATGTAGCTTGGAAACAGAGAATACATTCAAGGTTCCTTAAATGCAAACGAAATTTGGCATACACCGAACCTCGCACATACCCCAGATCCTATAGTGAGCCCAAGCAGGGGGGTTGCATACATACTTCGCTTTTAAAATGCCCGCCTAATGCTGGGTACTTGCACTTTATTTAAACATCAAATTTAGCATACACCGAACCTCGCACATACCCCAAATCGTATAGTGAGCTCCAGCAGGGGGGTTGCAGGGGGGGCAGCATGCCCCCCAAACATACCCGACTGTTTATACGCCGTAAGGCTGAGTGTTGGGAAAGTATGATTATTTAGACTCAATTTGTGTAAGAATTAATCCATATTGTATTTTTACTATCAAAACAAGACCACGAAAAAAAAAAACTCAAGCAAAAAAAAATTAATTGAATTAAAATATTAGTTTTGGTCATTTTTAATTTTCTCGAAAACTAGAAGACATAAAATCATTTTGTTTTCGGTTTCTGATTAAGAATTAATATGAGCAACGATTTCTAAGAAAAAATGTATAATATAATATCTCAAAGTTTTGAAAAATTACACTTTAAACATTTTGTTTATGTTTTTTGTCCCAAGTTTTGAGTTTGAAAGTAGTTTTTTTTTCAAAAACTATCGATATATTTAACTTGATTTAAAAACTGGCTAATAAAACAGAGTATTTCCTTTCAAAAAAGATATAAAACTCAATTGTAGGTATTACCGTTATTTTTTTTCTTTTTTAGTACTTTTTTCATTAAATTACCCCTCCTGCCTAAACGGGAGGGGATAGACTCCCCACCTATAGTAAAAAAATGTTTGTATTTGACCCTTCTACAAAAATCCGTAATCGATTGTCGGCGCCCAAGTTATCGCACTCGTGCCTCATTGTTATTTATATTAAATATACTTTATTATTATGTTGTATATTTATTTTCGAAATACAAATTTATAATAATTATTTAACATTAAAATAATTCCTTAAAACTATTTGTTGTTTTAACTTTTTTCTCTGAAGAAAACATTCATTCTTAAAAACTAGTAGGTAAAAAATTATTAAAACTCTTAAACACTGATCTATTAATATTTTCCCAAAACCTCACTGGTCAAAAAATATATCAAATAAACACTAACGCCATAAAATAAATACAAACACTCGCCCCCGCAACATATCTGTTGCTAAGCCACAAATAGAGCATAGAAACAAACAATAATCCCGTAACAATTTATCAAAGACTGGTCCTTTTTTATGTTTAACCCAATTGCATTTTGCAAAAGATTTCCTTTTTATTATAAATGCGCTGAAATAAGTCAACCCCAAATAAAATTAATCTCATTTTAATTTTAAAGAAAAACAAAGTTGAGTTAGAGATTGTAAAATTTAAGGAATAATCTTTACTCATTAAATATCTTTCGCACCATTTTTGTTCTCTTAAATCCTCTCTGTGCGCAACCGACCGTTGCGTTGGCCAAGTTTCGTAGCGTATTGAATTGTTGGTTGGGCGATGTTTCGTGCTTGTGCAATTTGCTTGTGCTACCAAAGAAATAAGAAGAGAATGAAAGAATGAAAAATAAACGATGACATAAATAATGAGTACATGTTTGTAGGTCTTTTATTGGAGACTGCAGAGCACCACTACAGCAGAGTATCGAATTTTCGGTTGATATGTTGTGTTGTGTACAGTCACAGTGCGTGTTAACAGAGGTTGGGGGGTAGAAAAGGAACGGAGGATAAAGGGATACATGCAAAATTTAGCACAGTAGAATTAACAAAAGTTTTGAACCTATTTATTATCAGCCTTTTGCATAAACGAATTATAGCTAGTGCATAGCGCTATGCACTCTTTATAATGCCTCGGAACGCAAAAACCTTATTCATAAAATTGTGCAACGTTGAATAGAGGCAACATAAGCTAAACGCGTTTGGAGGTTGTATAGAGTCAACATAAGGGTTGTTTAGTATCGGAATGTCACTTTGACTCACACACAACAATAATGTAGATAGATATTAGGGGGGCGCTTATTTTTGTAATCTTTGAGGTGTTGAAATCTGACTATCAAAATATTTTATAAAATTAAATACAACAATAAACAATGTTGGTTTTGTTAATTTATTGTACATTTTTGTTGTGATATTGTTTAAATTAAATTAAGAATATTTTTGTGTTTACTTTATTTTATAGAATCTACTTAATAAATGTAAAAGATTTAAAGATTTTCCATAAAATCGTACAACTTTTCCAAATGCTCGACGGCATGCGTGATTTAAATAAAATTATACAAAGATTCACCTTCATCACTTTCACGGGAAAATACAAATGAATTTTAAGCAATACAAAATAAGCCCCACCCTTTTATTTTTCTTCTCAACAAAAACATCACGATGTGATTGAATGGAACAATTCATGGAATAAATCAAAAACGACGTTTTTTTGTTTCAAATATTTTTAATTTTATGTGCAAACACAAAACACCAACAAAATAACTGGCTTATTAAAACAATATTAAAATAAATTAATAAAAAACAAAAAAAAAAAAACAATCGCCAGCAGAATAACTTTTATAGATTTTTCACACAGCACACACACAGCTGGGTCTCCTTTGTCAGTTTTGAAAGTAAAACGTAATAGATTTCTCCTTTATAGTACTAATTTTGACACAAGCTCATTATAACTATAATGAGATGAAAAATATGTTATGCATAACAATTTATGCAACGTTGTATAGTGCATAGAGAAAATACTACCTAGAGAACCGACTTAAGGTGTCCATGCTCTTTCACCCTACAAGCTGAATTGAGAGGATTTATGCCCTATTCAGTAAGGATGTGTGCAGTTGCAATGCATTTTAAATGGGACAAAACGAGCTTTGTATGTATGCATTAGGGCATTTGCTCAAACGTGGTCATGTGCTCAATTGGTGAATCGGATATTCAAAAAAGGGAATCCGTTAAATTCAAAAACTGAAAAATAAAATATTTTGTCAATTGACACCTGGTAAGTTGCTTTCCACGCCACCTGCATCTCAAGCGCTTAAGCTTCAAAAGGCGATAGAATTATTTTCGATTTGACGTTCAATGTATTTCCCATAAGAGAAAACGAAAAAGCGCCAGATGAAAATTAGTTTTACCAAATTATTTTATATCAACGGGTATCCATATTATGATTGAAATAGAATCAAAAAATGTGTAAGCTTATAAATTAACCCGAAAATATATTAAAATAGATAGCTAAAACGCTTTGTTTTGTAAATGAAAAATGTAAACAAACCACCTTTACAACCAGAAACAACAACAAAAGTACTCGACTAGAAAAAGAGAAAGGCAGAGGCGTAGTCACGATTATTAAAAAAATATGTTTGTTCGTAAAATAAAGGTATTTGAATAAAAATCTTCTTGTAAGGCAATTGTTAAAAAAATATTTTTCAATTGGCTATTTACACATTTGTTTTTTAGTTTACAAAAGAGGCAAGGTATGAATGAAGGTCAAGCTCGATCACCCTTAATTTATTTCTATTTTTAAGAAGAGTTTACTTTAAAAGAGTGCTAACCTGTTTTTTAAATGGAGGATAAAATTTTTTTTGCCAGAAATTACATTATTCTTAGAAAGAAACTTACGTGGTAGGATAAAACAAACGAACACAGGGAAATCAAATGATGCCCCTATAATTTATATTAACTTTATATTAACCTGCGCGTACCTAATACAAAAAAAAAAATAAAATGAAGATTTATATCACAAATTAATGTTTTATTTAAATCCATAAGAAACTCTAGCCCCCTAAACTTCTATCTGACTACGCACATGGTATCGTTCTGACTGGCGCCTTGCATCCATTTGGGAAAACAACAACAAAAAAGCACGTTTGTTTACATATTTCATCTGCTAAATAAAGCAAATTAGTAATAAGTTTCGATATATTTTACGTTTGATTTGCAAACTAGCATGTTTAATTATTCTATTGCAATTATAATAGAAACAACCGTTCATATAAAATTAATTTGTTAAAATAATGTTTCTACGAGCTGTTTTTGTTTTTCTCTTATGGGAAATGCATTGAACGTCAAATGAAAAAGAAATCTATCTCGTTTGTTAGTTTCACGCGCTGGCTGCTAGGTGCCGTGACTCCATGTGCCAATAAAATTGATGCTTCTATTTGTTTATGAACAAAAACTTTATTTGATATAGCCTTTTATTGCTTCGGGCATATAAATCCAGTAATATTTATTACTATTTCTATTGAAAACAAAGAAAATGTAATCAAAAAGTAGAATCACACCCTTGAAATTCCATGCGTATGTGCCCTAACTTCCACCACTAGACATACAGCAACTGAGCAATTATTGGTGGATTTTTTTTGACATTTGTTGTTGCTGCAATTTGTGCGACAATAAAATAATTTTCGTCGGTATTATTGTTTTTAATTGTTTTTAATAAAACTAGCGCGAGAAATTTGATTATCGTTGACTAATTCGGAAATTGTCCGCCAGTGGATTGTGCCATAAAATGTTCTGGAATAGATGTTGACGCTGTAAAAGTCTTGTTCACGGGCAAAACTATTTTTCCGTGCGCTCCTTTAACAGACCCATGGCCGGTCGATATTGGCATTCTGTATGTGCGGTTCGCAGCTAAATACAATCCACTCAGCCCAAAAGCGGCACAAATGTGATTTCTGTGATAACGAGTACCAACGTGCAAAAGCCTTGAAGAATCACATCATTTTGCATACCGGTCTGAAGACCTACACTTGCAACTTAGTGCAAGACCTCTGCCAATGGTTCGAATTGTCGCATCCACAAGAAAAAAGCTCATCCTTTTGAATTGGCAGCAATTGAGCCCACTGGATCAAAGGCCATCAATCCGAACATTCCCAAACTGAAACTACTGCGAGCTGTGTAAGTAAAAAGCTGTGTCTTGAAGTAAAAAAATGGATTCTCAGTTTTTTGTTTTTTTGTTTTAGAACTTCCAACATATAAGTTAAAATTCAAAAAAAAACATGGCAAATCTATTCCATCAATGGTTTTATTTTCCTCATGATATTGGTATTGTTATTATTGTTCCCCTGGTCTGGCCCAGTAATGGGATCAAGTGCAACAACTATCAATGAATGCGAAACAATTTGAAGCAACAAATTGAAGCTAGAAATCATTCTGATGTGTCAGATATTATTTGATATTATCCTCAAAATGAAAAATTAATGCAACGATCACTTGGAACACTTCAATAAGGACTTAGAAACGTTTAAATCACCAAAATTCAAAAGGTGTTTGGGAACTAGAGTCATTTTTTTCTCACACTTTTTTGATTTTCATATAAATTCATATGAAAATCAAAAAAGTGTGAGATACAAATTACTCTAATTCAAAAACTGCTGGCTCTCCACTTTTGTGTGAGATAAAAATTACTCTAATTCAAAAACTACTGGCTCGATTTTGGTGATTCAAATGGTCCTGAGTCCTTTTTGATGTGCTCTAAGTAATCATCGTTCATATTTTTCAACCAAATGAAGTCCCATTTAGCATTCTATTGTTTTCAAATAGTTTTTCTAATGTTTTGTTTTTCATTTTTTTTTTGTTTTAGATCATAAAATGGATATGGAAACTGACGAAAATGAGATGTGTAAGTAATTTTATTCAAAACTTACAGACAATTCTTTAACTTCTTAAACTGCTTTGGTTTGACAGCAATCGCATCATTTCCATAGCTATGCGTTATTGAGTTTTTTTTCTGTTGTAGTATAAAAACAAACACTTATTACATCATTTGATTTCATTTTTCCGTTAGTTACCAGAAAATGGAAAATCTCGTACGATCCAGGTACATCAACACAAACACATACCTCGATAATGTACGACATACCAACACATAGCACGCCAACAACACATATAGTACCCCAACACAATCCACGCAAACACAACATGCCAGCACATAGCACACCAACACATAAAATATCAACAAATATGCCAAGTGCATCAACACAATCCACGACAGCACAAAACACAACACATCAAAAAAAAAAGTGCATTCTAAAATGCACGGATTTTGAAGTGTTACATAAATGCCCACAGGATGATGCAAGGTATTTATATGTTTATATATATTTGATAAGGTTTTTAAATCGCTAAATAAGGGCGCTCCGTCTTTTTTTTCGGAATAGGTATTTTGACTTAACAACGATTATTAAGTGCATAATGTTTGATTGTTTGATTTGATTGTTTCGTCAGTATTTTGATGATTATTGTTTTATTTCAAACAAATACAAATTATGATATATTTTATATCTTAAAAATGGTAAGTGATAATTATTTACTTAAAATTTGACTGTTAACTAATGTTATTGAAAAACTTTATTAATTTTTTTATATGTATATTTCTAGCATTATGCATATAACATTTTTGTAAAAGTCGTTTGAACATATTTCGAATAAAATTTGGGACGCCATAATTAAACTGGCGAAATAAACTCCGGTCTAAATATATTTCCTTACAAAGAATTTAATTATATATAATCGTTTTATCCAAAATAAAAAATCGAACTTACGACTTTTTTTTTTTGCATATATAGTTTTCGTGATTCCCTGCGCATTCCCTTCCACTTGGTAGAAGGTAAAGGATAATACAATAAGTCCTAGTCATAACCTAGAATAAGTCTGTCGTTTGGTAACCTTTAAGTTACCTACATTGTGTTTTTTAATTAGCTTTAAATAATTAGCAAATTTAAAAATTTCTATATACATACGTTTAAGAAATAAATAAAAATGAAATTAGCTCGTAATAAATAAAAAATCCATGATAAGATAATTAAGACCAATTAACACGAAATATAAAAAATCATATACAAAAAATAGTCTTAAGACATTATATAATTTCATAATACTATTAAGAATAAACAACGATTTTTTGCTTAATAAATACGCTGATAATTTTTGGATGAGTTTTAAGATAACAACAACTGTTATTTTAAAATGAAATGTTTTCAAAAGTGTTTTCTTTGTCCACTTAGTTTTTTCCATTTTGTAACGTTTTTTTTTTTTAATCAAATAACAGCAGAGAAATATGCTAAAGCTGAATCTGGCACAGTTGAAAAAAAGCCATAGAGTCTGCAACAGACATTTTTCGGTTGAAAATGCACGCAAAAAACATCTTTCTGCGTGGGCTGTGCCAGATTCGATTGCTAGAATCAGATCGTTTAGATTCGGAGAATTTGCCCACTGATATTAGAAATTTAGTAGAAAATAGCTCTAAGAATTTTAACAGGCCTCCTCAGGGACGAAGGTCTTCCATCCGAAACAACTCTTAGAGAATTTATTTCGACTTGGCCTAAAACACCAGGTAATATAGACTTTAATGTTAAAAGCTTAGTCCTTAAAATGAGTGAGAGTCAGCTGCCCGATATTTACAAATATTGTTCAATTTCAGCTGACGAAATGTCCCTAAGAACTCATTTTGATTTAAATAGGAAAACGGATTTAGTTGTAGGTATAGAAGATTTTGGAGATGACGAATCCCGCTCATATTTCCCTGCAGGTAGCGTTTTAGTAATAATGGCGCAAGGAATAGCAAAGAGGTGAAAACATCCTCTAGCCTATTATTTTGTTAGGAAAAGTCCCCCCTTTCAAAAAAAAACTTTTATTCAAAGCCGTTACAGCTTTTCAAAGTAATAATTTATGTCCAGTCCAGTTTGTTTGTGATCAGGGCTCGAACTTTAGGGGCTTGGCTAGGGTGCTAGACATCACTCCTGAAAAACCATATTTTGAAGTCAATTGTTCCAAGATATTCTTTTTTTATGATGTTCCACATCTTCTAAAAAGTGCTCGGAATTGTTTACTTCAAAATGACATCATTTTCCCTGAACAAGAGAGAGCAACATGGAACGATATTCTCTATTTGTATTGTGATTGATTGTGCAAATGAATATCAATTGGCTTATAGGTTGAAGGAAGCACATTTAAAGCCAAATAACCTGCAGAAAATGAAAGTTCGCCTTGCTACGCAGATTTTTAGTAATACAATTTATAGCACATTTCAAACTCTTTTTAAATTTAAAAAAGGGACACCGACAATGCTTAGTACTGCTAAATTAATTTTATTTTTTGGAGATCTTTTTGATCTATTTAACTCGTCAAGCAAAACAGCGCAACAGGAGAAACGGGCAGGTTTTACAAATAGTGATAAACAAAAACAATTCTTGATTCAGGCCGATTCATTTCTTAAGTCGATTCGCGTTATTACTGCTGATACTGAGGGCATAGATGTCACCGCAAATTTTTACTTCATAAATGGCTGGATTTTAAACATACAGTAAAAATTGTTAGAGGGGGCAATTGTGGTGTAGAGGAAGAGAATAGGCCAGAATTGTTTTCATCAAACAGAAATTTAAGAAGGGAAATAGATTGGATGCGATGTGAGGAAGAAGTTGGCGCCGATAGCATTTCACACATTGTGTTAACTAACGACATAAGTGGAGATGAAATCATTAATGAAAACAGCTTTGTTTATGTTTGTGGTTGGCTATATCGTAAATGTTATATGAGTCATTCTTGTGAACATAAGCTGCCAATAGTGTCCGAGTCCGCCCAGTCCGATAGCTTATATTTTACGGTACAAAAACAATGGTTAGATCGCAACCTTTTAGCTCCGCCCCCCGAGTTTGTAGAATACATAAGACATCTCGACAATGTCTTTGTTGAAAATTTTTCAAGGTTGTGTCATATTAAAGGAATTTCAGAACATTTCTTCCAACATCTTAAGTTGGAACCCGCGTACTCTTGCTGCAAAAACCTTGACCCACATTTTATTTTAAGATTTTTTATTAGAGTTAGAATTCATTTTGTTCTTAGAATGATAAATGAAAGAGTTAAAGAAAAAAATTTCAGAAACAAAATGCTCACAATAATGCATTTATAACATCCCTAAAAAAAAAATCCAATAGAGTCGAAAAAATCTAGGCAATATGTATCAATTATGTATATAGTATCAACTATGGCCCCGAGAATGTCCAAAAGCTTGCCGAAATTTTATTCAACTATGCATGGAAGGCTATTACAATGGCACAATTTTTCACCGTGTTGTAGAAGGATTCATAGTTCAAGGTAGGTGTTGCTTTAAATGCTTAGAATTTGGTTTTAAGATCATCCCTCGATTAATTTATAGTTGTAGATCCCAATAGCGATTGAACTGGTGGAGAATCCATCTACGGTGCACCTTTCAAAGATGAATTTCATTCCCGTTTGCCCCTTTTCCAAGGATGCCTCAAAACAATCTGATAACTGGTACGACGCCTATGATGGCAGGAATCCTTTAAACAAACGCAAATCGTAGTCAGTCTTCGTCAAAGAAAAAGCGCCAGATTCAAACAAACTTTCTGTAAATGACATGACAAATTTCACACGAAAAAATGTTGTCAATAGTGCCAAAAAGGGAATTTTTACGAACAGGGAATATTTTTCGCCCGAAACCCACAATAAGGGATTGTAATTTTGTGTAATTTTTCCGAGTTGATTTTCTTTCAAGTGGAACTCACAATAGGGCTGACTATTTCTACTCTGGGGAATTATAAGGAATGCTTCACACCAAATTTGTGCCGAACGCGTCAGACCGCTGATGCTTTAAAATTTAGAGCAGCAGCTAATTTTCCAAACATTTTTAGTTTCATGTTTGGGACTGATGGATTTTTACAGAAACTTTGTCGATATCTATCTAATGGTCACTAACTACCAGTGGCGGATCCAGGGGGGTGGCTATAGGGGCTAAAGCCCCCCCCCCCACAGCCGATTCCTCCAATATATAGATATAGAAAGCAATACATTACAAAGTGTTGAGTCTTATATTCGTCTAAAATATTGTTAAGATGTGAAATTTGTTGGACAAAAAACGTGGTTGGGACCGAACAATTTCAATGTTATGTAACTTTTTTTCTAAGCCCTACGATTGGAACTAAAGCCTGAAACGAATTGGACAGAAAACCGAGTGGGGGCTATGAATAATGAATGGACATGTTTCTTGCAAATAAAATTTTCCGTTAACACAAAACCCGGAAATTGGAAAAAACCCAGTTTGGGACTAATAAGGTCTTGAAAAATTGAACAAAAACGTAGTCAGGGTAAAACAACTAACTCCTTAAAAACTAACCTTATTCCAGAGAGCTTTTGGGGCTTAAGTTTAAGGACGGTCAAAGTCCGAAGTTGGGGCTAAGGCTCAAAGATATAATTAATCGGGGCTTAACATTAACATGTCAAAAGCAACAACTTTTAACACTAAAAAATTAGCTAATTGAAGGAAAGAAACGCAATTAATTGAGGCTAAAACAATCGGAACACAACGCGGTGTTAAGCGTGTTAAGTACGGGTGTACATTTTGAATACAACAGGAATTGTTTCTTATGGCCTTGGCTGGGCTAAGAGAATTTTGGGGCTTAGTTTTCAAACTTTCAAAGGTCCAATGCAATTGTGCATACAAAACATTTTTGGGCTAAGCAATTAAATACAAGTTTTCTAGTTAAGGAGCCAAGTTCCAAAAGCGTGAGAAACTCTGTGACCTCAGAAAAATCTTGCAGGTATGAATATTAACAATCCCTATTAGACTCTAGAGTGACCTGCAAATTGATCGAAACATTTTTTGAACAGGAATATAAAGTGTAGGTATGCAGCGTACACGAAAAATCATTCACACTTGCAGGAATGGGCCGTCCAGGTTATTTTTTAGAGCAGCTGTTTCCTTCTTATTAATGAGATCTCAGAGGACTGATACTGTCAAAGCACATATGAGCTTTGGCCAGTTAGACCACTTAAATATCATTTTTTTGAACTAGCCAATTACAAACAGTTTTTATTTTTTTTTTTTTCAAAAAGGTGAAGTTGAAAGCATACCTTCATCTTATTTAAACAAACACCACGTATAACTAATCAATTAATAAGCAATATATACAAAAACGAATTTGTTCGTGTGGTATGAGGTTGTAACGTGGCTTAAAATTAAAGTAATAATATTAGTTATACCTACTACCATGTTTTGCCATGTTTAACACATATTGATTCCAAATTCTTGTTTTTGTACCCACTTTATTGAAAACATTTTAAAGCGCGATAGGAGCGGATATAAAGGCACACAAAACACGAGCTATTATTAAAGGAAACGTGATATTGTCAAAATTCGTTTTCAGTACAAACTGGATATCCAAACTCCAAGCCCTCCCCACAGCCAAATACCAGATACGCTACTGCTAACTACTAACTATAGCGAGTCGGACCTTCGACAACAAAAAATGTCCAATATCACGTGCCGAATATTTGTTTGTCTTAATTATTTAGAATAGTATCGCCCAATGGCTGAAATTTGACTAACAAACCCTTACAATGACTCACTCTAGAGTCAAACAATTTGTTTGAAAATTTTTTAGATACCAAAAATATAAATCGCGAATCGCAAGAACTATTTGTTGAATAAGACTTAAGGCTTTACTGTTTATTGCTCACCTTACTATATTCGGCTAAAATGTCAGAAATATGTTTGATTGAGATGTTGCTCTATAGTTGCAAATATGCAAAGTGATCGGCAGTGTAAATCAAATTTGACCCACAGTGTATAAGTGCATGTCTCATGTGTGGCCTTCTAACCATATACAATTTATCGAAATCAGTTACACACTTCTTGAGAAAATGATACCACAAAAGTTATTTAGGGCTATTTATATAGATTTTGCTTTACACACAAAAAATTAAAAAAATGTATTATGTAAATAATTTAAATTTAAAAATATTTTTTTTTTCAATTTCAGGCAGTGGGATTCATGACAACATACAAGATATTTTTCATTCAATTTATGCTCAAGTTTAAATCGAAGATGCACAGGAGACTGCTTTGCCCGAGGAGGATGAAGATTTGTAAAACCTTCTAGTGTCCATCCCCGCCCAATTTATTAAAAAAAAAATTATGGACTAAACATCGCAATTAGCATGAAATAAAAAAGTTTTTTCATTTACCAATTATTTTTATAAGCGATTGTATTTAATCAAGAGGAATACCCTCTACACAGTTCCAATTGTAGATTAGGCGATTTTACTTGTGTAAAACAAAAAAAAATGTTTAAGATAAGAACAAAAATTATTAAAAATCTTTAACTAATAAGTCCTACAAGAATTTCCTTGAAGACTGTGTGTGCTGTTGATTGTATATGAAAGCTTCTTTATTGCGATTTAAGTTAGTACATAATATATATTATACTTCTCTTATTATGATTTTTTTTATTGTTTTTTTCTCGCAATTTATTTTTTGTTATTAAATAAAAAACAAAAACTAAAGTTTCTTTGGTAATAAGTATATAAAAAAAATATGAATTCAGTTAATTTTGCCTTAAAAGCTCCCGATATTTTCGTTACAAGCTTTTTTAAGACAAAATAAACAAATGGAAATTTCTTAAACTAACTAACAATTCTTAAAGAAAAATATTGAGATGTTGAAAGTTGGATATAAATAAGGTTAGGAATGTGGTCAAAAATAGCATTCTAGCTGGACAAGAAATACGTCATTGGAAAGGTATTTTAATGTATTACGATCGTAACTTTAGCAATTCATTTCAAATCATTTCAAAATCGTTAAAATGTCATAAAACAAATTTGTTTATTACGAGATTTGTTTAACGATTTGCTAAAAGTGTTTTATACCGCTTCATATTTAGTGGATATGCTATTTGTATCAATGCAAACTGCATTGCATAACATGTTCGCGATACAGCGGACCAAAATGCATTTTTGAAATGCAAAAAAAATGAGGAAAGAAATATGTAAGTGTTTTATACAGCTCCAAATTTTGTTCATATGCAATCTGTAGCCGTTTATACTACATGCCATAATCAAAAGAACAATACCATGTCTATACGAGTACGAGTACGACTCATATTTATATGCAAAGTGAACAATTTTCGGAACTTTTAAAATCGCTACCTAGAAAAAGATATAAATATCATATATATATTTTATCATAGGTTCCAAGTACGTGCACAAAAATCAGTGCCAACTTAAGTGTCCCACTTTGACCACAGCAATGATGCAATAATAGCTTGTTGCACTTAGTTAACATCATATTTCTTGCCAAAACTATTTTACCGATTTGGATCGAATTTTTTAATTTCGTCTTGTAATACTCTAGACTATTTGATTCCAAATTTTTAGCAGAGTTGGAAAATTTTTGACCTATTTTTTCAGCGCTTCAAAATTACTTAGTTTTTCAGATTTTTGTTTACCATTGTTTAGATAGCAACTCAAATAAAACATACATGAATTTTAAACTAATGTGGTCTTGTAGAAAATTCTATAACAAACAAGAATGTAGTGGATGGGCTTTTTCTAAGTTGCGTATTTCCAAAGTTATAAAGGAAAATGTCGGAAAAGATGGGGTGATTTTAGCATTTTTTTGGCTGTTGCATTTTTCCTGCAGCGAGCACTGGTTTTTCGAAGTTGCAAACATAGCTATAGACTACTCTAACATGCCCCAAGAATGAATCAAAAATGCAGAACTACATCGCACACAGCGAATTTATTGTCGAATTTGACTGGGCTAACAGTTTTTGGAAACAAATTAAAAAAAAAAAAATACAAAAGTATTCGATAACATAATTGCGCTAATGCTATTTGCTTATATTTTTGTTCTAATTTTGAATTGAGCTTTATAATACAAACATATTGGGCCCGCAGCAAAAGAAACAAAAACTATTCTTCACCATTATTAGCATTGTTTTTTGTTTATACTAATTTACTAGACATATTCTTAATGTAAGAATCAGCTGCTTCTTTGATCAGTGGATCCTCTTTATTTGGTTCCTAAAATCAAATAATAAGTTTTTAAATTTAAAATTATCAAAAATTGAGTTTTTTTGTCTTTATTTACCAAGAACAAATATTGAAGACAATATACAATTGAATTAATTGTCAAATTTCGATTCCAGTCTTCACTTAGAACAAACAGACATTGCCTTCCAAATCAATATTCGGGTGATAAACTTGAGTTGCACACTTAGCCGACTCGGAAACTAAACTCTAATCGACCATCTTTTCAGAAACCTTCGTCTGGACAAATTATAAGCTTAAAGTTGACAAGATCATCCGGATCGGAAAAATCAGTTGTGCAGGTTCTTGGAAGGTTCAACTCAATTATTTCTAAAATAGAAGGTAAAATTGTTAAAAATTTGTCGAGAAGATAAGCGAGAACAAAACTAAAGTTAAAATTAAATTTTACATACGTATACCGATTCCTGGATATGAAGCAGGGTATTGCTCACAAACACTGAATTCGGTGCCGGGCTAGCGAAGGCAAAATTTTGTGGTATCCATTCGTAGTAGCCTGGTGGTGGTTGATAAGCTGGTGGATGAGTTTCATGCCAAGCCCCAGTTGGAGTGTCGGGATTATCATTCAAACAACCCATATTTAGCTGAGCAATAGAAGTGGCTCGCAACATAGCCTGACCGTATTCGATGGCACAACCGGATTTTAAATACAACTTGAATTTCACTTCACCAATGAAATTGTCATTTGGTTGAGCACTCACTTTGCCTTTAATGTAAAAGGTTCCGAAAACATTTTGCTTCTTGCTATTGAAGATCATTCGATGTGATGTCAGGTAAATATGTGCAGTTTTTATTCCTTTCGAAACTGAATTATCCTGGCCAGCGAAATTCAAGCTGATATTTCAACTATGAATACGAATTCTGAAAAAGAAGAGGAAATGATGTTTATTACATAAAGAACTTAGAGGTGCTTTTCTATTTTACATGGTGTAGCAAGGTG
Organism: Melangyna quadrimaculata; assembly: GCA_949320155.1. Lineage (NCBI taxonomy): Eukaryota > Metazoa > Arthropoda > Insecta > Diptera > Syrphidae > Melangyna > Melangyna quadrimaculata. The sequence goes on from OX439483.1 coordinate 404,712,690, forward strand.
AGCCAAACAAATCTAGAATTTAGCAGATGATCTCAGACACAAGGACTCTCTCAGTGCCCCTTGGCAGTAGATTATATTTTTAGTAGATTTTTGATTTCTTTAGGAGATTTAAAGTCTTTTGTTTCCAATAAATCGTCTCGCCATCATTTTGATTGGGACTTGCGTTTTAGGAGGAAGTAATTTCCTGTTTTATTTACTTCTCCGTGAGCGCTTTTTTCACATTGTATCGCATCTATAAATGAACACAAAAAAAACTTTTTAAAGATATTAAAAATACACTTTTATACAAATTAATAAACTTTTATTGAAGTTAAAATAAAAACTTATTTCACGAGTTTCACTTTTCACGTTTCATGTATTTTTTTTTTTGAGAACTGTCATTTTTGATAAACCAACAAAAAAACTTACCTGTCAGTTTGAGCAAATTTCGCCATTTTGTTTTTTAATCCACCACTCACATGGATTCACGGATAGGAAAAAAAGAGTAGATTAAGAGAGTTTTCTCTTACTCACCTCAATGAATTTTGCGGGTGTTTAAGGCAAGGGGGGTACGAGTCGGGCCTCTAGGTAGTATACTTACTCTATGGTATAGTGGCTACATAAATCCTTATGCAGTGCATAACTATTATATGTTCAGCGGATTCTAATGAATACGGCTGTAGATGTATTCGTAATAATAAATTTAAAATAACTTTTTCACAAAAAACAGTAACTTCTCTAAAAAAAAAAAAAAAATAACTTTTTTACAAAAAAAAAATTAACTTATTATTGTTATTATTGTACTATTCGAAATAGAATGTCAGCCTTTATTATTTGGGCGACCTGCATCGTGCCTGATCGGGAAACTATTGATTGCTCAGAACTTGGTCTGGGCCAGTAGCGCAACAATCAGTCACGATGAAGTGCTTGTTTTACCTCCTCGTGGTGGTCCCCGGGCAACTATTTGTGTATCCCAATATATAGGCCAAAATTACAAGTGCGAAAAGGCCTAGCTTTCTAGGATAGGTTACGGAGGTTAGCATTCTCCGTAACAGAAATCAACCCGCTACCGAAACCAACACTACGCCTCGGATAATTAATGATAACTCGTTGACGACTTTTGGCTATTGTACCCGGACAAAGATTGGTTTCTGGAATGTGAAGACGCTTCTTGACGATGGAAAAGAAGGTCCTCAGAATTCCAGATTCCTGCAACTAGAGAAGGAATTCATGCGGTATAGGATGGACATCTTAGGGATAAGTGAAGTTAGATGGCTGGGCTCGGGGAAGTTTAAGTCACCAACACGTAACACTGTACTATTATATTCCGGAAAAACACCTAAAAGCGCTCGGGAATCTGGCGTTGGATTGCTGCTTTCCAAAACAGCTCTCAAAAGCTTAATTTCCTGGGAGCCTTTAGGTGACAGGATCCTGAAAGTCAGGTTCCGGACTAGAGTACGTCGCGTCACCATCATACAGTGTTATGCCCCAACTTTGCTCTCTTCTGACGAGGAGAAGGAGGCCTTTTATAACCGGCTGAGTGCTGCTTATGATAGCGTTCCACGAGGTGATATAATTATGGTGATGGGAGACTTAAATGCCAAGGTTGGCAATGACAACACTGGACTAAGGCTTGTCATGGGAAAACCTGGTGTTTGTAACCGAAACGACAATGGCGAACGATTTGTCGATTTCTGCAACGCCAACGGCCTCGTTATTGGAGGGACCATGTTCGAGCATAAGACGTGCCACAAAGTCAGTTGGGTGTCGACTGACAGACAAGCAACTTCCAACCAAATTTACCACTTCGCGATCAGCCGGCGATTTAGAAGCAGTCTCCAGGACGTCCGTAACAGAAGAGGTGCTGACATGGGAATGGCCCGGGACCACCATCTGATTGTTACTACCGTAAGATTGAGTACAGCTTCAGTTCGGAGATCCCAAGGAAACACTCGAATGCCCAAGTTTAATACAGGTAGACTAAAGGATCCCGCAGTGCGCCAACAACTAGGGGACCACCTTTCACAAGGATTGAACGCAAGCAGCAGCACGGAAACCACATCCATCGAAAATCATTGGTGTGCTGTGAAAAATGTGTTCATATCCGGTGCTGAAAGTATAGTCGGCCGGGCGCAAGGAAGAAATAGTGCTTGGCTTTCCGACGAAACTTGGGCAAGGATCGAAGAAAGCAAACACCTTAAAGCTCGCGTCGCAGTTACCCCAGCAGCAGGGAGAAACGAGCTTGAGTCTACGTACCGCATGAAGATGAGGGAAGTTCACCGAAGTGTGCGACATGATAAGCGTAACTACATCAACGCATTGGCTACAGAAGCAGAAGAAGCCGCTAGTAGGTGTGACAATAGGACCGTCTACATAATTACCAAAGAGCTCTCTGGTGTCCAGAGCTTTAAACAACACCTGGTTAAAGTCACAAACGGATCCCTGCTAATTTCGGATGAAGATCAGCTCATAAGGTGGAGGGAACACTTTTCTGCGGTTTTAAACCGGGTTTTCGCCAGTGAAGTGAACCCTATTCCCAATGAGCTACCCGAAGTAACAATTTCCCGAATACGCACCGTACCCCCCAGTAAAGAAGAAATTTTCACCGCCATCAAAGCACTGAAGAACAACAAAGCGGTTGGACTTGACGGTATCCCTACAGAGCTCTTAGGAGCAGCCCCAACAACATCGAGCGAGCTACTGCACCCACTTATTAAGAGAGCTTGGGAAACAGAGAGCTTTCCTGAAGAGTGGAAAAAAGGAATGATTGTCAAGCTCCCAAAGAAAGGAGATCTCACACAGTGCGAAAACTGGAGAGGAATATGCGTTCTGACTGCAGTAGCCAAGATAATAGCTAGGATAGTTTTGGACCGAATTAAAGACCACCTCGAAGACACACTCGACGCCGAACAAGCAGGTTTCCGCACTGGATCTTCCTGTGTGGATCACATCAACACCTTGCGGATCATCATCGAACAGTGCGTTGAATATCGATCACCACTTCACCTGCTGTTCATCGATTTTGAAAAGGCGTTTGACAGTGTCAATTGAGAATTTATTTGGCTTGCTTTGCGCAGGAGGGGCATCCCAGATAAATTGATTGCTATTATCAAGGCTACATATTATGGATCCAAGTGTCACGTTTTGCACAAAGGTAGGCTGTCAGAGGAGTTTGAAATTAAAAGTGGAGTTTGTCAAATGGAAATGGAGGAATTCAGTGAACTCTGCAATCTCACCTCAAACATCTGGACTACGCGGACGACGTATGCTTACTCTCTCATAGGATCATGGATCTCCATCAAATGACAACAAGGGCGGAGAGAGAAGCAGAAATCGTAGGGCTTAAGATCAACTCGGCAAAAACTAAAAGGATCAGCCTTGGAACTTCCTCATCAATCCAAGTAAATATTTCTGGACAACCGGTAGAGATGGTAGAGGATTTCCAATATCTTGGGAGTATTGTCTCTATGGGTGGCGGAACTGAACTGGACTTAAACAGCCGAATCAGATAAGCAAAGGCTGCGTTCGGAATGCTGTCCAAAATATGGAGAAACAACTCTTTTAGCTTAAAGACCAAGCTACGACTGTTCCGCTCCAATGTTGAATCCGTTCTGCTTTACGGATGCAGCACTTGGAAAGTCACTGACACTGTCACTAGAAAGCTGCAAACCTTCGTTAACAGATGTCTACGAAACATCTTGAGGATTTTCTGGCCCAACCGTATCTCCAATGCGGAGCCCATAGACGAAGAAGAAAGTGGCAGTGGATTGGCCATACGCTTCGAAAAGGCGATCGGTGCATTGCATCTCAAACAATGCAGTGGAACCCGCTCACATAAGAGGGAAGACAAGTAGGCCGGCCTAGAAGTACATGGCGAAGAACGGTCGAACAGGAATCGGCACGACTGGGGAAAAGTTGGAGAGAGCTGAAATATATTTCAAGAAATCGTACACGATGGCGCGTAGTTGTAGTGGAGGTCCTATGTCCCGTAAGGGAAACATCACGGACGTAATAGGTCCGAGGACCTAAGTAAGTAAGTAAGTATTCTTTATTCCGTCAATTTCATTGAATTTTTGAACAACAACAACAACTTAAAGCCGCTACCACCAATTGTTTGGCTGGATATATAGCTATTTCGTGCTTTGCCACTTTTGCACTCATCAGTCTCCTTTTTGTGGTGCTGAGCTTTTAATCCAATTTTATTTTATTTACGAATAGTACAATAATAACAATAATAACTTAATAGTCTGGTTCGTTACCGATCTTCCAACCTCTCCCCCTTTGATAAGTACTGCGAATTGTAGTCTATCGAAATAAGGTATGGAGAAAATGGAGGCGGAACAAGACAGCATACTTAAAGGCGCTATATGAGTTAATGTTTTTGTACCTCCCTAATTGACTTAATTATTATAAACTTTATACGGAAAATTGATGTGGTACAAAAGTTGTAATTTAAGATTCTTGGTAGAATATTCTCTACATATAGTAGAAAATTAAATAGTTGTAGATATAATAGAAAATTTAAAATTTAGTACTTTTTGAATTATGATTAAAAAAGATGAGCATTTTGTGACACCGCAACGGACAGGTACAATCGTTCCTAACTTTATTTTTTCTTGGATTTCAATGTAATAATCTATTTTGTAGCCCGTACTACTGGAAAAATAGAAGTAATATACAGTAGAGGCCACTTATAGTCACAAGAAGATGAGAGACAAATGTGGCTGTTCTTGTACCTAATTCTGAAGATGGTTTGTCCCAAACAAAAAAAATCAGATCTTTATGAATGAGCTGAAAAATTAAAGCGGGGATGACTTGAATTTGTATGCAAACTTAATCGGAAAATGTTGTACAAATTCATTCTAAAAATGTGATTGAGTCAATAGTCGTTTTGATTTTTGGCGCATAAAATTGAAAATTTGATACAAAATTTTACAAATTTGTAAAACAAAACCCACGCACATATTGACTTAAACCTCCTACGATTAGGGATAAGAGAATTAAAAAAAATTTGTTGATTTTCGTTGTTGATTCGTTACTTACAAAATTCTAAACGGGTCCTCCAGATTAAGATTTAAAAAGACTGCCCCCCGTAAGGTTTCACACAAAAAAAAAAAAACTATCAACAAATTCTTGAAAACTTCAAAAAAATTTAAAGAAATTTTAGTTAATGTTTTTTTTCACCTACCTAATTTACTTAACTATTCAGAAATTATTAATTTAAATTCGTTGGTTGGCATATTCTTTACATAAACCAGAGATAGAGATTACAAAAATGGAAATCTAATACAAAATTCAAATTTAATTCTTTTTGAATTATGGTTATTAAACCCAAGCTATTGTGACACTCAATCGGACAGATAAATGACAAAATCGTTTCTTACTTCATATTTTACTGAAGGATTTTAATCTTCTGTTTCTCTATGTCAGCAATTAAGCGCTTATGTTAATCAAACATAGCTGTGCACTTATTGAAACAACAACAACTATTCTTATGGGAAGAATTAACTGGCTGAACACCAATAACAGGAGGTTCATTTGCAGTTGAAGACAGCTAAAACAATTGACGAAGTCGAAAGGAAGAAAACAGTATAAAGTGGACCCCGTTCATAGCCATATGAAAATGAAATAAAAAAATGTGCTTTTTGGTTTGGGGCACAAAAAAAAAGATTAAATGACGATAACAAACAAAAAAAAAGTTCCAGTGTTACTTGCAGATGTTAATTATCAAACAAAATTCGGTGCAGTATAAAATTGAGAAAACTTCAACCTTTTGCTACTACTAGGTAAGGCAGTCAATTAAGTTGAAAAAAGTCATTAGTCAGTAAAAGAAGAATAACAGATCCAGACAAGATGATATTTGCCAAAAAATTAGTAACGACAGGAAGACGTACCTAATTCGATTGGATCTTCGACCTTCCAAGCACATTGGGAAATAGTTAAGCCTAATGGTGTAGGTAGCTGTGGATGAAGCTTGTACATCACTGTCAAAGTAAAAAGATTCGAAAATTGTGAAGAGCTCTACAATATAACGTTTTAGTTGTTGCAAGAAATGTATGGTATGACACAAAGTTGAGCACTTTTGGTTGAAGTTACAGTCTTGTGTTCAGCCATCAGTTACTTACAACTATTTTTGTAGCTTTCACAAATGAAAAGCTTTCCAAATTAAAATAATTATAATGTACCTTATTGCATCACAAAAGGTTGTCAACATCACCTCCTTACTAGAATTTCAAAATTCAAAAACATGGAATTAATTATTTTTATTGTGTATTAATGTTAAATAAGGAGTTCTATATAACATATCTTGCTTCAACTAAATTTTAATTACTGTAATTTTGTTTAAGTGCGATCAATTAGTTATGTTTTTGTTTTATCTAGTAAATGCAAGTCATTTTTAATGCTCCCATTCTTACTTTATGAGTGAAATCTGTAAATTGTTTGTAAAAAAGTTACTTGTTTTTGTGAAAAAGTTATTTTAAATTTTTTATTACATACATATTATACAAAAATAGTTATGTTAGCATTTTAGAATAAGAATGTTCCGGACTCAAATGGAACAGTAACCAATTGTTGCCTTTAGTTTGAGACCAAAACATTCTTATTCCATGGTGTAGTTTACCTAAACACGGGAGCTAAAATAATTATTTTTTCTTTATGAATACGGGTGATAATAAATAAGTTCAAAAGTTTTGTAAATTCTATTGTGGTAAATTTTGCATGTATCCCTTTATCCACTGTTCCTTTTCTACCCCCAACACTCTGTAAACACGCACTGTGACTGTACACAACATACTAACCGGAAACTCGATACTCTGCTGCAGGGATGATAAATCGTCTTTCAACAATGTAACGAATGTTAAAAAAAAAGTGTATCGAATTGTACTTTTCGATTTTGTTCAACAAATCAATGTTTATGAAGAATAATAAATAAACGGGAGCGGGTCATAATACTGTTTTTCAAAATTCTGTACGACAAAATTCTGTGTGGTCAAAATACTGTAAGATCATAATTCTGTATGTCATTATACTGTAAATACAAAATTCTGTACGTCAAAATACTGTATGAACAAAATACTGACTTGTAAAATTCTGTTTTGTAAAATTCTGTACGGCAAAATACTGTATTTGCAATACTGTTTTTTTTTTTAAGAAATTTCCTTAAAAAAAAAAAAAAAACACATAATACTATAGTCTAAGAAAGATATGATCTGACCGGGAACAAATTAATTCATGAAATTTGACTGCTCGTTTCGACGCAGAATTTTATCCTCAACAACATATCCAAAGTTCCTCAAAATTCCCGCATTGGCTTTTTGTATAGACGCATTTAAAGATGTGCAGAGGAGGGGGAGACGGGAGTTTATCAAGCTGAAAAATTAGTTATAATACAATCTAATCATATGACACATGTTTTTTGGGTGCTTTTCAACGCTGATTCTAAAGAGGTCAAAACTGAAAAGAAACATGTATCCTGTAGAAAGTTAAAGGCATTTTTATGGAGTGATAACTTTGTTTTTAAGTACAACAAGTAAAATATTACCCAAAACCATTTTAAAATAATGATGACTTGTACATTAATATAATTCATTCTTGAAGTCAAATTGTGTTTTCACAAACAAAAGAGAGGAAAAGAAATTAAATAGAGAAAATAAGAAAGAATAAACAAATTGACATTGACCAAAAAAGACGAGAAAACTCAGTAAATAATTTTAGAGGGAAAATTAAGTTAACGAAATAGAAGTAAATAAGAGTAAAATTTTGTTTTATCTATCCTTTTCTCTTAGCTCCTAACTAGGTACCTACATTACTCAACAATTGAAGCTTGCTTCTTTATCAATTTCTTGCATTTTATCAAGTGGTGATAAAAAGTTATGAGGTCATTATAAAACCTCTTTTAAATAATCTGTATTTCACAGTTCTATAAAAATGCTGTAAAAGAAATATCGTTATGCATCTCCTTATCTATTTATTTATTTTTTTTTAATACAGCTCTTGAAATAATTAAGTTATTTATTATGTATTTGTACTTATTTATTTATTTATTTTCTATATTTATTTATTTATTTCCTACATTTGATATATGCTATAGTATTGTTATGAATGTACTTAATTATTTAGCTTAAAAAAAATGTTTTTTCATAAAAATCAATAAACCCTCCAATTCTGAAAAATGTCAAAAACTTTTTTTCGTTTGATTTTTTTTTAATCAAATTTTGTCGAAATGTGTGATAGCCCAATCTTAACATATGTGCAAAATTTCATTGCTCTACGGTTATATACATTTTGTAAAAATGTGTGTTACCGCAATCCAAACATGTGTGTAAAATTTCATTGCTCTCCGTCTTATAGGTCAGATTTTATAGATTTTTTTCCGCTCCCCCATACAAAGCGCACCACTGTTTGCCGTAGTAAATGTCACACGATTTCAGTCTGCTTATGCCCTCTCTATCCCATCGCACTTCTTACGTCCGACCTTAGTCTGTCAAGGATCTCCACTAATTGTTCGGCTGCACGTGTTCTGTAGAAGGACGTTCCACGTGCAGATCCGAAATTCATTGTCCTTGTTCCGTTTGCTGGGTCGTCAACTTTAAAATCATCCATATCCGAGGCTTGTAGCTGTTTCGGAACAAACTTTTTTTACGTGGTAGGGAAGTTACCCCGACGCACAACCCCCGACCTGGAGGACCAGACCCCTCGTATCATTCCAAGGGTAGGGAGCTGGATAAACAGCTCCTTATAGGCCTGAGCTACGAATATGTCATAGTAGCCTATATAAGGTGTTCACTAAGTAGTTCAACATAACTGGAACTGTGGACACCGACGGACGTTGATTCCATCTGGAGAATTCGTCCACTGCCGCCTCGATGAAAGGAGAAGTGCCTTAGTGGGGACACTTCTCCCCCCCCCCCTCTCTCGTTGGCTGTCCCCAACAGCTTTCCACGGGGATTAAAACCCCGTCTTGAGCTGAGGTTACTAGACACCCGAGAGATGGGTTTTGTGAAAAACCTGTGGACGCTTGTCCTCTTGAGTGCACATAACTAACTTTTGAACATACAATTTGTAAAGAACATACAAAATGCTACTTGGTCGTCGGTTCCAACGCTCGTCTTCAGTGACACCCGTTTTGTCAGTTCGTTTGATAAAGCCAATTTGCATGCAGCACAGTTTGCCATTAATTCAACGTTGCCAGTAAGTGATAGAACTCGGCCTGTACCTGATAGCGTAAACGATTTTATGGGACGAATCTTCTTTGCACTCCTGCAGTTGCTATAGAGTTCTGAAAGATCTCGATATACACAAATCCGCTGGCCCGGATAGTATCCCTCCCAATGTTCTCAAGAGGTGTTCTTCAACACTGACAAAACCACTGAATAAGCTTTTACATTTTTCCTACTCTAATGGTCTCTTTCCGAGTAGTGGGAAAACAGCATTTGTCCAGCCTGTCCCTTCAAAAGGCGTGTCTGCTTCCTCCTCCAACTATGGACCAGTTGCGCTCACGTCCCTTTTTTTCCAAGTTCATGGAAACGCTGATTAATTTTCAGCTCAAGAAATATCTCGAAGAACGAAAGCTCCTTAATGACCAGCAGTAAGGCTTCGCAGCAATAGGTCCACTGGTGATCTGATGGTTTATCTCATCGAACAGTGGCACAAAAACTTACATCGTTTTTGAAAAAGTAAGATTATTGCACTTGATGTTTCAAAACCATTTGACAGAGTTTGGCATCAAGCTCTCTTATGGAAATTGGCGCATTTAGTATCGATGAATCTCTTCTTCGGTAGATTAGAAATTACCTTTCGGACCGCTTAATACAAGTTGTATTGAACGGTTTCAAGTCGGAAATTCACAAAATAAATGCTGGTATGCCCCAGGGCTTCGTTTTGTCTTCGACTCTCTTCCTTATATTCATAAATGATCTTTTGTCTGAAATATCTTATTCATAAAACTGTTTCGCTGACGACAGTCACTTCTTCTTTACAGTCAATTCTTCTCATATTAGTTTAAGGATTCACATCAGTGATGGAAATCACCTTTTTTCGATTGTACTGAACGCTGACACAAAATAGTACTGAAAAAGACCAAATAGTACTCGGCTCTTTTATATGAATTAAATTAAACAAACAAATACAATTCAAAAACAAAATTTATTTATTACCAAGAACAAAAATCAAAACAATTCATTTCTTTATAAAAAATGAGTCTGGGTTGGACCACACTAGTAACTTCCCATTGGTGCACTTGAAAACCATATACAGTACATATGTACACATTTACCTAAATGATGGTTGGTAGAGTATACCCTTACTGTAGAACAATTTTTTTCTTAGAATATGCCCAAGAATCATGCCCTTAAATACTATTGACGAATTAAGGGACACCCTTATGTTATATAGGTAATTATATATTTGATAGTGTAATAACTTTTGGTTTTTGCATAGTCAGTATAATATATATATAATATAACTTCTATTGTTTAGGTTTTTCTTTCTTTATTATGTAGGTAGGTATAGATAAGATATAGAGAGACAAGGCAAATGTAACATTACCTATATTTTGTACTTTAGCTATTTATAATAGTAAAACTTTTATATTTATTTTGTAAAAAGCTTTCAAAATTGTAAGAATCTTATTTATAAAAAGAAATTTCCTATCTCTTGTCGGTATGGAGCTATTATTTATCTTACCCAATTATTTCAAAACAGACTAATGGCAAAAAAAAATCAGGGGAGTGTACTTAAAAAAAAAAAACATGGTTTCAAAGAATATAAAAGGGCCAATTTAGTGTCATATGCAAAATTTCGATTTTGAAACGATTTTGATGGTAAAAATTTTTTGAATTTTTGAAAAGTTTTTTCTTGCAACATTTTGATTTTTAGCTTTTTAAAGGGTGGTTTTAAAGATCTCAAAATTACACAACATTTAGATGGTATAGGTATACATTTTTGGTAAGAATTTGAGAGATCGATATCATTGTTTTTTTTTTCAAAATATTTGAGTTAAAAAACACTTGTTAAGAATTTTAAATAGTTTTTTGTCCAGTTTTTTTGCTCTAAAAAAACTGTTTATTGTATTTTTTACCAGTTGTTGACTACGTCATTATATATAGAAAAAAATAGACTGGGTTCGGAATCATTTTTTGTTCTTGAAATATTTGACACGAAAATTATTTTTCAACTGTTTTTCATAGTTTAAAAAAAAAATTGTCTGTTGAATTTTTTTTAATATTTACTTATTTGGTATTGTGTAATTATGTGTAAAATAAGATTAGTCTGAAGTGAATATCTAATTCCGTTCTCGAGATATTCCAGATAAATGACATTTTACAGCTCCTTTTTAAATTGCTGTTGTAAAAAAACGGTTTATTGAATTTGTTAGAAAACCTTTTCAGCACGTTATGACAGTATTATCTGTAAGATAAAATTCATCCGAGGTCGATATCTTTATGCTTTCTCGAGATTTGGTGGACGAAAAAAGTACCCCGAACGTACGTACATACACACATCCAGACATCTTGCTAAAAACGACGGATTCTGATTCTAGAGACGCGAAGATATGTCAAAATTTTCAATTCGACAAATCGCACCAATTACAATAAATTCCAATGGGATGTTAATAATAAGGTAACATAAATAAGAATAAAGGAACTTCATTATTAAAGCTAAATTAATCACACCAAAAACATAAATGTTAAAAAAAGGGGCCAATTTTTTCTTAACAACAAATAAAGAAGAACTGAGAGCCCCACAATGAAAATTAGGTTTTCAATTTGCACTACAAGTCCTACTAATTTTAATTAAACATATGTAAGCGTTCCATTTAAATGATAAAAATTATAAAGAATCGGGTGGATGGATGTCCCCTGCATGGAAAATCCAATAATTCAATTTCAATATTTTTCAATATTTGTATGCAGCTAAAGACCTACCCCTCTACCAAACTTCATAATTCTGCAATAAGCGGAAATGGTCCATATAATTTATATCAATTCTACGAAAATGGGTGGATGATACGCCCTCTCTATATTTTGTTTTTATCCTTTGTACACACCTACCAATATACCAAATTAATTATTCTAAAATAATCGAAAATGCTCTATATAAATTGTACTACCCAGTACATGCCCCCTGACTGAAAAATCTCAAATTTTCCATTTATTTCTTTGGATACACCACAAATTGTAGGTATCCTTTTTAAACAATCGGAAGTATTCCAAATAATTGATAACAGTTCTGAGAAAATGGGCGTTTGCCACGCCCCATAAATGAAAAATCTCAAACTAAAATTTTGTTCCATTGCTTGTGCGCTTCAAGCTCTGATACTCCACCAATTTCTTCATTCTTCGAATACCTATCCGACGTGGCCAATATAATTGATATAAATTCTAAGTATATAGAAAGATGCCACCAACCTCAATGATGCTTCACAAGGTCACAACTGCTCCTAAGCAGATCACAACTCACAACTCACGTTGTTCTTGTGAGGTTTCTTATGAGGGATTCCATAGAACACGAAATTGTGACCGCCATATAAGAAACATCACAAAAACAAACTCATACAATATTGTGACCTGAGAGCCTCACATTGGCAGAACAAGTTGTTAGTCTATTTGATAGAAAATTAAATTCGACCAAGAATTTCGGATCGACTTTTAACTAGACTCTGGCAATGCGAAAATTAATCAAATATAAATAAACTTTGTACAAACAATTCAAAATAGTACTGAAAATGGCAAAGATGAACTTACGTACTGAGAAAATCAAATAGAACTGAATTCAGTACAATAGTAAGCCTTTTTCCAACAGTGATTCACATCCACATTCATGTCCTTCGGATGTGGAACTTGAACGGCAGCGTATGGTAAGTTCATTAAATTCTGCTCTCGATAGCATTGTCCAATGGGGAATCAAATACCGTGTAGAATTTAATGCTTCAAAAACTCAATGCTGTCCGCTGTCGTTAAAGCGAAATCCTCTACCCATCTATCCTCTATCTATGAGCGGCACTTGCATTGAGGATACCGAAAAGCTTTCGGTCCTCGGTATATGTGTCACAGACCATCTTCTGTGGAATGATCACATATTCAACGTCGTCGCCAAAAATGCTGCTTAGTGCTTAGCTTTTTATCGTCGATGCAAGAAATATTTCACCCCTTCTGATGTGGCTGTTATCTATAAAGCCTTTATTTGTCCAAAACTCGAGTACAATTCTCATGTTTGGTCAGGTGCTCCAATAGCCCACTTGAGGCTATTGGATAGAATACAAAGAGAATACAAAGCATTTGCAACTCTCGAACGCGCCGCCGCAAATGTTTCATGTCTTCCGTTATTTTACTGTTATTTTTATAAACAGTGTTCTACTGAAATAGCCAGTATTGCATTCCTACCCTAAAACAATTCAACAGTAATACATGTACTACTAGGAATGCACACCTGTTTACACTAGAATCCAACTTCGGACGTACTGTTAAGTATAGAGATTATTTCTTTAGTCGCACAACAAGAATGTAGAATGCCTTACCCAGCACTATATTTCCCTACCATTTTGATATTCAGAAGTCCAAAACCAATGTGCATCGGTAATCGGTATCTCCTCTTAAATCCTTCCTATGCGCGTTTAATTAAAAAAAAGGCCGCGAGAAGAAGAGTCGATTGACTGTTTTTCTTTAACTCTTCGTTGAAAATACTTTAAAACTAATACTTTTTCATACAAATAACATCTTACCACATAAAATAAAAAATATACAAAATGTTTGTACAGTTTAATAAAGAAAGCTATGATATGCTCATATTCAGGGGCAGATTAAGGCTAAGTGCTTTCTATGTACTCATTCTTGTGCTGCCCACTTCCTGGTGACTTGCGTTTTGTGTATATAATTGAACCTCAATGCATAACACTAGGGTTAGGTTAGGTTATAGTGGCTGCCAGCAAAGAACGCGACAGACTAAGACCATCAATTGGTCCGTTGTGATACCACATGAATCTAAGATTTTCTCCGCACTCGCTAAAACCAATTGGAGCTTTTTACAAAGCGCATGAGACTGTTAATGTCCGAGCTTTCTAGATCTGTTGGATCATCGAAGAAGAAATCCCCAAGATGGAGTTTACGTCTTTGAGATAGGGCGGGACATGTACAGAGAAGATGAGGAATAGATTCTTTTTCCTCTTCATCCATACAGCTTCTGCAAAAATCATTTGCGAATACACCAAGCCGCGTGGCGTGATTGCCTTTAAGGCAGTGTCCACTTATGACACCAATTATGGAGCTGATCTGCAATCTGCTTAAAGATAACAAACACTTAGAGCGCCTCGTTTCCAACACTGGCCAGATCTTTTAAGTTGCCAGGCAAGTGGTGATGTTATTCCACCTAAGGCTTGTTCTCCTTATAGCATCTTGCTTCAGCATAAGTTTGCAAGTAGCGATAGGTATACCGATATCTACCTTGTCTGGTAGAATAGGTAGTGATGTTCCACTTTTGGCGAGTTCGTCAGCTTTGCAATTTCCCAGAATGTCCCTATGGCCTGGCACCCAACAAAGGTGAATATTGAACTGTTGTGCCATCTCTGTAAGAGATGAGCGACAGTTTTTGGCCGTTTTAGAATTTGTAGAGACAGAGTCCAGAGATTTCAAAGCAGCTTGGCTATCTGAGAAGATACGGATATCTGACGTCGATACCACGTTTTCTTTAAGCCACGATAAAACTTCCTTTATCGCCAAAAGTTCCGCCTGGAACACGCTACAATGGTCAGGAAGACGAAATGAGAGACTAAGATTTAGTCTGTCTGAGTACACGCCTCCACCAACCCCATCATCCGTTTTTGAACCGTCCGTATAAAAGTGAATCGATTCGTCTTCCAAGAATGTCACATCCCCCAATGTGGATCAGGAAGGTATGACAACCTGAAAGTTCTTGTCGAAGCGGAATTGTGGGATGGTGTAGTTAATGATACCTGGAAGTGAACCGTATGAGTTCAGAATAGATGAGTGGCCAACATCATTATTGATCCACTGTGAGGAGGCTTTAAGACGGATTGCCGTAGATGCTGCCGTTTGTTTACTGAATAAATCTAGGGGTGTTAAATAGAGGAGAGTGTCAAGTGCAGCGGAGGGAGTAGAGCGAAGTGCTTCACTTATGCACATAGAAGCTGATCTTTGGACTTTACTGAGTTTATCGCGGTTAATCGCTTTATCCAAAGCAGTCCACCATACTGCCACCCCCTAGGTGAGAATTTGTCTAATTACCGATATGTGTAGCCAGTAAGTAATGCGGGGTTGTAGACCCCATTTATTCCCAATGGCTTTTTTGCAGGAGAAAAGGGCTACTTATTGACTCTTTCTTGTATGTTAGGTTTCCAGCTTAACTTTTTATCTAAAATAAGACCGTCAGAGAATGTTAATGGAATACCTTTAATTGTGGGAGGATCTATAATCTACTAATCCTAGTAAAGAGGACAAATTCGGTTTTGTGAGGGTTGACGCCCAAACCGCATCGCTCTGCCCAGTTTATAAGCTTGTTTTAAGCATTCTGCAAGAGTTCCTTCAAGACAAAAGGGTGCTTACCTGATACGGCAATAGCAATATCGTCCGCATAGGCAATCAATCTGTAACTTTTCGCTTCCAGGGAAGTTAGCAGTTCGTTTACTACCGAGTTCCAAAGGAGAGGGGATAAGACACCTCCTTGCGGTGTGGCTCTACTAACCGCTCTTCTTGCAGAACATCCGCCTAGTTTGGAGTTGATAATCCTGCTAGTTAGCATTTGATTAATCAGTTCACCAAGCGAATCGTTTACCTTCAGATGTGATAGCGCAGATGTTATTGCAGATGTGTCGACATTGTTAAAAGCACCTTCTATATCTAAGAAAGCAACCAATGTGTATTCTTTGTGGTGGAGGGAATATTCGATGGTGCGTACTAACGTGTGGAGAGCTGTTTCCACCGACTTCACTTTACAATAAGCATGTTGAGCATTAGATAAGAGTCTCGTATCTATGCTTGATCTTAGGTGGATATCAATCATTCGTTCAAAGGTTTTTAGAATGAATGATGATAGGCTTATAGGTCTGAGATCTTTTGGGTTTACGTGTGAGCATTTACCAGCTTTGGGTATGAACACAACTTTCACTTCGCTCCATAAAAGTGGAATATGGGCCAGATTAAGGCAACCATTGAATATGACTTCCAGAATCGGCAGGATAACATCTGCATTCTTTTGAAGTTCAGCTGGTATGATGCCATCTGGTCCTGAAGACTTATATGGTTTGAAGCTGTTGAGTGCCCATTGTAATTTTTCCCTTGTTATCAAACCTTGGGGAAAAGTTATATTAACGTTAATCCTATGCAGGATTGTGGTACTTTCTACTTGAGAGCTACCTGGAAAGTGAGTATCTAGTATCAGGTTAAGTGATTCTTCGCATGAGTTGGTCCAGGAGCCATCTGCAAATTTCAGACAGCTAGGCATCACTTGATTTGTTGAGAGGATTTTTCTCAGTCTCGAAGCTTCGGAGGTTTCTTCTATATTCCCACAGAAATTTCTCCAAGAGGATCGTTTAATCTTCCTCAATTCTTTTTTGTATGTCTTTAGGGATTCTTTATATGAGTCCCAATCAGACAATTCTCTTGTAAATTTAGCTCGATTAAAAAGTTTTCTGCAGTTTTCTCTGAGCGGATCTAGCCCGTGGTTCCACCAGTGTGGCTTCCTTTTACCCCTAATATGGATACGGGGGCAGGAAAGAGACAGTGATTTGTTAAGGGCGGAGGTAAGATCTTTGACTTTGTTGTCGAGATCGTTAATGTTGGATGGAACATTTAATAGTTCAGGTTTAACTAATCGTTTTAGTGTTTCTTTATATTTGGACCAATCGGTTTTACGAAAATTTTGAAAAACTAGTTGGCATGGAGTTTCATCATTCAAACTGAACTGAATGTATCTATGATCTGAGAAAGAGTGATCTTTAGATACCTTCCAGTTCAGTATTAATTGATGGATGTTGTCTGAGACAAGAGTTATATCTAATACTTCCTGTCGATTTCTGGTAACGAATGTAGGTTCATTGCCAACGTTACTTACAATAAGGTTAGTACTTAGAATAAAATCGAAAAGGGACTCACCTCTATCGTTGATATCGGTACTCCCCCATACTGTATGGTGGGCGTTTACGTCACTCCCAATAATGAGGCTGATTTTCTGCCTTTCAGCATCAGCGATTAGTTTCTCCAGTGTAGTGCCTGGGAGCGGGCCAAGGTGGTCATGGCCGAGATATGCCGACGCCAGCCAAAAAGTACCTTTGGCTGTTTCCAGCCTTGCAGCCGTAATATCACGATCGCTGTAATTAATGCATAACACTAATTTCCGCAAAAAACTTTTCAATGAAAGACATTTTCATAATTGCTATAGCTACTTAGTAAAAAATATTCCACTGTTTCACTTTTTTGTTTTTCAATGAAGGACTCTAAGACCCCTTTCACAGAAGGAAACTAAGTTGCCGGCGATTTTTAGTTTGCAGGCGAGAAGGGCGTAAAAGGAAGACAAAAACTCTCCCCTCTCACCCTTCTCGACAACAAACTAGCTAGTTTCTGGTAACTCAGTTTCGTTTAAATAACACTGAATTTAAAAATTGCGGAATAAAGATTCTAGTAGTTCTGACTTTTTTTGTTTACAATATTATTACTTTTCTTAAAACTTTTCCAGTATATCTTCAAAGTTTAGTCGCGTTATTTTCTTTAGTGCAATTTTTCAGCATTTTGCCGCCCTGGGCACTTACCCACACAGAGAAAAAACCAACGTAAAATCAAAGCAAAAAACTTTGATTCTAATATTTTTCGGAACGATTCAATGTGGATCGATCAAAGTGGAGCGACTTTATTTCAAAGTGATTTCATACTTAAAAACGAACTAGATTTTACTTCTTTTATATGTTGATTTAAAGTGGAATCAAAGTTAAATCAAATTCATCCATCTTTTAAAACAACATTTATCTACTTCGAATCAACGTAGATTGAATTTCGCTTGATTCAAAATGGCTACCCACGCCACGCTTCTTTGTTTAAATTTATGTAAGACAAAGGCATAATGTATATTCATGCTCGACATATTTCATTTTTGTGGTGGATCATTTATTTGTGACGCCATAAAGTGAATCGTTTAATGCTATGAGTATTTCATAGTAATAAATATAGGAAAAGTAATTAAATATTGTTTTTCGATTCTATGACAGTGAATTTTCAGTGCGCGTTTAAATTTGTTCGCAAATGCAAGGGAGCTACCTCGAAAAACAACAACGCGCTCTCGAAATTCTTTATATTAAGCTTACAAATACAAACAAATTGAGGTTTACTTGATGACACTTTAAATGCCACAAAAGTGGATCGCAGTGTAAAATGTGGATTTAAATGTAAAAATGAATACGTTTCACTTAGAAACAAGGTTGAGCGCACTTTAAATGTGGATCTGAATGTAAAAACGATAATCTTTCACTTTAAAAACAACGTTGAACGGAATGTAAATGCACAAAAGTTGATTTCAATAAATAAACATGTTTTACTTTGAAACAAGGTTGAATCTCTTAAAATTACGTCGCATATTCAAATTAAAATTGTTTCAACGTAAAAATAAAAATGCATGGATCGCATTTTTTTCCCTCAGTGATGTTCCTCCATTGCCCAGCACTGCTCATATTATATTCTAGTCAAAAAATCTAGGTCATGCAAATAATTCAAATAGACTTATATTTAGATTTGAGTGATGATTATAATTTAAAATCTAGAGTGAAATAAATAAAACAAATAATTGCGCATCTACTAAATTTTCGATAAGATAATAATTCAAAACAAAATATTTATTCACAAGTATAATTCAACGGATTGTTATCGTAATTAAATTATATAAAACAGAAACAGAAGAATAATATTGTGCGTCTTATTCAATATTCAAAAGGTTTTCTTTAAGTATAGAGCATTCTTAAAAATGCTGACAATTATTTAAAAAAACAATGGCGCATAACTTACGAGTGGAACCAGTAACACAAGCAGATTTAATTAGAATTTATACACGGAATAATGAGCATCTCCCTATAAAAATAAATAGCACTGACATTGAATTAACTGAATATCCTGGGATTGAAGAATACCTCGAGCCAATACATAACTTTGAAGTCCGAAGTGACGATATTTGGGTTATAACTCTACCAAAATGTGGTACAACATGGATGTTGGAGCTAGTTTGGCTTTTACAAAACGATTTTGATTTTGAAACAGCTTTTAAAAGTCGAACAAGAAGTTCGGATTCCATTTTTTGAGTAAGTTTTTCGAAAATAAAATTCGTTTGTTTTATTGACATGATGAACACATAAACCCGATGTTTCCAATGTTCTTAAAACAATATACCCGTCCTCCCGGTGGGGGTTTATTCCTTGGTTTCTTAAAAGTTTGTAAAAACTAACTTAACAAATTAATGAACCAAAATCGAATTTTAAAAGTTATTTCCCATTCATTGCACTTATAATACGAACATGGAAAAAAAGTGATACTAAATAAAAAACCAAAAGACTAATTCAAGTTGTGGACTTACTTTAATGGCCTTAAAAAGCTTAAGCTTAAAAAACTGACATTATGTGAAAAGAGATCGACATGAATTTTCTCCGAATGACTTATTTGAACCCGTGTTGCCGCTGAGATATTTGAAAACGTCGCAAAAATAGGGGTCCCGAGAAAAAAAAGTCGCCTTTGAAAAATTATTTAATATAATAGCCAAATCAAACGAAATCCTTATAAATTGCGAATAAAAATAAAACATATTTGCGTTGTTTTAAGTTTTAGTTTTATTTAAATAATTATCAGGTGCAAAAGAAAAAGGTTCTTACTGTTTTAAATTAATTTTAACAAAAATAAATTTATTTTTATTAAATTAAATTTATTTTTTAGATAGGAATATACATACCTACATACCAGTGGCGTCTCGTCAGGGTGTGCAAGGTGTGCATTGCACACCCTGATCTAACGACAAAAATTCGCTCACCGATCACATTATTTAATTTGAATGCACAATTATAATGGGTGATTTTTTTAAGAGGCTTAGAACTTTAAAAAAAAAAAAACACAAAATTCGAAAAAATGAATGAAATATTTATTTGAATCGATAGTTTGAACCTTGCAATTTAATGTTTAAAGATAATTTCATGCAAATGTTGACCGCGGCTGCGTCTCAGGTAGCCCATCCGCTGAGTCCAATTTTGGCATACTCTTTCACACATATCGGCCGGTATCTCACGAATGAATGCATGGATGTTGGCTTCCAGTGCGTCAATCGAAGCGGGCTTGTCCCTATAGACATTAGCCTTGACATACCCCCACAAAAAATAGTCTAATGGTGTCAAATCGCACGATCTAGGCGGCCAATTGACCGGCCCGAAACGTGAAATTAACTGTTCACCAAACTCGCCTCGCAATTGCGCCATTGTTTCGCGTGCTGTGTGGCATGTGGCACCGTCTTGTTGAAACCACATATCATGCAAGTCAAGAACTTCCATTTCGGGCAAAAAAAAGTTTGTTATCATCGCTCGGTAGCGTTCACCATTGACAGTAACGCTGCGATTCGCATCATCTTTGAAGAAATATGGCCCAATAATGCCGCCGGCCCATAAACCGCACCAAACAGTGGCTTTTTCGGGGTGCATTGGTAGCTGTTGCAATGCTTCTGGCTGATCTTCACTCCAAATGTGGCAATTTTGCTTATTTACGTACCCATTCAACCAAAAATGAGCCTCATCGCTGAACACAATTTTTCGATAAAAAAGCGGATCCTCGGCCAGCTTTCCAAGAGCCCATTCACCAAAAATTCGGCGTTGTGGTAGGTCGGCTGGCTTTAGTTCTTGCACCAGCTGTATCTTAAAAGGCTTTACGCCCAAATCCTTCCGCAAAATTTTCCACGTAGTGCTGTAACAAAGGCCTAACTGCTGGGAACGGCGCCGAATCGACATTTCGCGGTCTTCTGTCACACTAGCTGATACGGCCGCAATATTTTCTTCACTACGCACAGTACGTAAACGTGTTGGTGGTTTAATGTCCAACAAAGTAAATTTGGTGCGAAATTTGGTCACAATCTTCCGAATAGACTGCTCAGAAGGTCGAGAATGCCGACCATAAAATGGAAGCAGCGCGCGATGAACATTTCGAACCGAGCACGAATTTTGATAGTAAAATTCAATAATTTGCAAGCGTTGTTCATTTGTAAGACGATCCATGGTTAAATTGCAAACCAAACTGAAGCTGTTTGACAGTGACACAAGGTACTAAACACACGTCAGCTGTCAAAACCAGTGTTGCCAAAACGAACCAGCTAAAAAATCACCCGTTACAACCCACCAACAGCCTACCCATTTGCAACCTTCATATTTTTTCATCCTCATCAAAGGTTATGTAATAATACACACAAATATGCCCAATTTCACAACCCGTAATACTAATATTTTTTTTTTCAAAATTCCTTCATCGTTGGGTGAAAATAAGCAGAACAAGTAAACTCGTACGAAACCTCACTGTGCACTTATTCTGTTCAATTCTTCAAATTAATTCATCCAAATTGTACAAACTGGAAAGACGCTTTACGGAAAGGGAATAGATACAAGCAAGAGAAAATACAACAAAAACACATACTGTAGTGCACAGAAAACTTTCGAACGAGTTCACTCCAAATTCATTAGAACAAATATTATGCGTATGTTTGTCGTATGGGTGACGAATGACGGTGGCCATGGCTACTGGGTAGTGGCAATAAGTACCTTCAACCTACAGGTTTGCAGTTTGATCATTTTGGATGAATTCATTTGACGAATATAGCAGAATAAGTGCACAGTGAGATTTCGGACGAGTTTACTTGCTCTGTTTATTTTCACGCAACGATGAAGGAAATTGGAACGAGAAAATATATGAAGGCTGCGTCTTAGGAGGTATATATTATAGGTTGTGTAATTGATGAAGTTTACGCGAACGCGTACGAAGAATATCTATGCACTTCAGTCAGAGCTTCTATTTTGTTTTGTTTTATTTTATCATTTAATTTGCTTTTTGTGTATTAGTTTTTATGTTTCTACAGTTTGGTGCGGTGCTTTTACTTTTTTATGCGAATTATTTTAATCTAATATTCAAGAAAAAAGAAAAAATAAACAATGAGTGGAGGTGAAGACGAAGATCGTGTCAATGGTTTGTTATAAAAAGCGTTTAGTTCGTATAAGTATGATGAAAAAAAAAAAACAATTATTTTGATTTAATTGTATAGATAAAACAAAAAATAGGAAATTTTTGCATGCAAGTTATTGCCACAATCGCAATTTATTGATATTAACAAACAATTACATATATTATTTTCACGATTTGCACACCCATATAAATAATCCACGCGACGCCCCTGCTACATACATATATCTGTATTTCAGTATCATTTTTTTTAAATGAATAAATAAGTTAAATTAATTAAAATTAACTTAAGTATAAGCTTACACAAAGAGATCAGTGTTCAGTAGATGTACAGTCAAAGTTAAAAACAAAAAATAAATAAATTTACATTCTATTTGCATAATTTTCTTTTAATAAGAATATTAAGTAAATTTTGGGAATTATTGCACATTATTTATAATGCAAACTCTTAGGCTTTTATTTATATTTGAATTTGAATTGCTTTTGAAACTATCTCTATCATTTCTCTTTCTAGTTCTGATAATTAAAAAAAGAAAGAAGATAAAAATCTTGTTGAAGGGAAAACCAAACATATTATATACAGGGTGCCCGTAAAGAATGGATAACCCTGAAATGCCTCATAGTAGACTGTATGGCCGTCATGAAAATTGAAAAAAAAGTTCTTTCCCAACCACAAAAAAAGATACATGCATTTTTTTGTTCAGTGCATTTTTTTTTGCCTTACCTTACAATTTTGAATACCACGACAACAAGTGAATGAATTCCACGGTTTTTTTTTCGTAGCAATATTTTACATTATTTGTGCCAGAACATTAGTAGAAGAAAATTATAATAACTGTTGCACTTCTTAAAGAGAAAAATATTTAACTTTGATTTTCAATGCAAAATGTGAAAAAATAATTTTTTGAAAAAGTTAAATCATCTCTGATATAAAAAAAATGCAACCAACAAAATATGTGATGGTTTTGTTAAAGCCCAATTGAAGAGAAATAACTCAAAACAACCTCGAAAATTCAACCGTTCTTTGCACTTTGTTGACATTTTTAGTAATGTTGCACTCGGCCCTAGAAGGTAAAAGCTTGGATTTATCATTAGGACATCATAAAAACAGGCAATCAATCGAAAATCTACCATGTTCAACGCAAGGCATTATTTTCACGGTTACTGTGCTAATTTTTACAGGTTTTTACCAATAACTTGCTTTTGACTCTAGGTACAATAACAAGCTCTACCAATTTGAAATTCGCATTTAACGCGCATATTTTTAAAATGGTTGGCCACTTAGGTATTCATGCATTTTTTTTTAAACCGGAGATGATTTAACTTTTTCAAAAATTATTTTCTTTGACATTTTGCATTGAAAATCGAAGTTAAATAATTTTTTTCTCTAAGAAGTCCAACAGTTATTATAATTTTTTTTCTACTAATGTTCTGGCACAAATAATGTAAAATATTAAAAATAAATAAAAAAAAAGGTGGAATTCATTCACTTGTAGTCGTGGGTATTCAAGAATGTAAATTAAGGCAAAAATAATGCACTGAACAAAAAAAATGCATGTATCTTTCCTTGCTTTTTTTTAACAGTTTTCAGGACGGCTGTAAAGTCTACTATGAGGCATTTCAGGGTTATCCATTTCTTTACGGGACACCCTATATACATCGAGTCCAACCAAATTCATTTTAACTTGATTCCGTTTTATAGATTGAAATTCTGTGACTGTTAAAGAAAGGTTGGAAAGTTTTTATCAACCGAAAAGAGAAGTTTTCTAGAGATGGGGTCAAAAAGTCGTCCGATTACAGAAAAGGGGTCAAAATAGACACTTTTTTAAAAAGTCGTATCCTGGTCGCACGGGGCAAAAAAAGGGTCCAAATGCGACTAAAGTCGCACAGCGGCAACACTGATTTGAACTGAACATTTTATCTATTACTGATCGAGTGATTTACTTTAATGTAATAAGTGGCACTAGTGCCAGCTTGTGGCAATACATAAGATTATAATTGGTATATGTCGGAACTTAAATATAGCTCTATAAGACCTTCCACTCTATCCAACTGAGTATTAAAAAAATACGGAGTAATAAAACAAAGGGCGTTTTTTTTGATATAATATATCTCTGAACAGAGCCCGAGCATGCTCTGAACACCTCTCAATAGAGCGTGGTCTGACCACTCTGATTTATTTTTGAAACACTCTTGATCATTAGCTTTCTTCCTCATCCGCCAATCAATTTTTGTCTAAATAATTGTTCTTTTTTTCTCATCAAACATATTCAGAGCGTTCTGATTTGTTTAAAAAACTTACTTGTCTGGAGCACATTTCACGTCCATATTTATTTTTCCGTTTAAGTCGTTTTTATCGAAATCTCCTAAACGGGGCGAGATAGACCCCCCCTCCCATAGTAAAAAATGCTTGTATTTTTGAATGCTTGTATATTTGAAGACATTCCATAGGCTCAACTAGCTTCATCTTATTTTTAACTTGATGGTGCTTCAGTAAAAAAAAAAAAATAGAGTGAGAAAAGATATAAAATTTATTTAAACGAAGTTACAAAGGCTGGTATTTCTTCTAAAAATAAAGGCCTTAACAAAGTTTCTATTATTATTACACAGCACAATTACCGTCGTAAACATGGGTCAGGGTACACCAAAATAAGGCTTTTCTTAAATCCCCGATAAATGATATCAAAATTGGAGATAGGCCCTTACTGTCCAACAATTTTTTTCTTAGAATACACCCAAGAATCATGCCCTAAAATCCTTTTGACGAATTAAGGGACACCCTGTATGTATATGGTTTTCAAGTGCACCAATGGGAAGTTACTAGTGTGGGTCGACCTCAGACTCATTTTTTTTCTGAATTCTTTTCTTTTGCTTTCGACTTATAATTCGTGTATCGAAAAAAAGTGTCACTTAACAAAAAAAAAAAATACTTAATTTTTAATACTACCAATTCAAGTTGTAGACTTACATACTTATGGTCGATATTTTTTGTGAAAAATACGATAAATTAAAATATTTACGAATTGATTTATCTCTTTATATAAAATCGACATGAATTTTCTCCGATGACTTATTTGAATTGCAGAAGTGCCATTTTATCAATTACTGATTGAGTGATTTACTTTAAAGGTGACAAATGACACTAGTAGCACCTTGTGGCAATATATAAGATTTTACGACCCAAACGCAAAATAGTTGGCCTACTCATCAATTAACACATTAATCCTCTTTATATACTTGTTGTAGACACGTAAAAAATTACGTTGTATATATACCTTCATTTTCTGTTCCAAGCAGTTGTTGATTAAATTTTTTTTAAATTACATTTAATGAGTAAATAAGACCTAACAGAACTTAATTTGAGAACACAGAACACACACATGGCTTCAGGTTGCATTCTCTTAAAGAAAGATAAGAACATAATAGTTAGACTACTCTCTATGGGATGCAAATAAATTGGCCTATGACGATTTAAATAGATGTTCAGTTAACCGTTATTAAAAAAAATGATATGCACTTGTTTTGTTGTTTATTGAGTAAGGGGCCAGTTATAGCTATCATTGAAAACCATCATTGAAAAAGTTGGCTGTTGATTTTGAGACCCTTCGAAAGTTTAATCATTGAATTTTTAAAGCGGAACTATAGCTTACGACTTCAAAATTATTTCTCCTTCAAAAGAAAAATAATTTTGACCCATATCTTCCCCATAGCGTAACTTTTAATTTTTTCAATGATCATTGGTAAGGTAGTTCATCATTGAAAAATTAAAAGTCACGTTATGGGGAAGATATGAGTCAAAATGAATTTTTTTTAGAGGTTAAATAATTTTTAAGTCGTAAGCTATATTTCTGCATCAAAATATTCAATGATTAAATATTCGAAAGGTCTCAAAATCAACAGTTAACTTTTTCAATGATGGTTTTCAATGATAGCTATAACTGGCACCTAAGGGGCCAGTTATAGCTATCATTGAAAACCATCATTGAACATATTAATTGTCAATTTTGAGAGATTTTGAAGTAAAAATATATGCTTATTTTGATGCCAAATTAAAGCTTATTGACTTAATATTTATTTCTAGGTAAAACAAAATTCAATTTTGCACAACTTTTCTCATAAAATGAGTTTTAATTTTTCAATGATGAACTACCTTACCCATGATCATTGAAAAAATTAAAAGTTACGTTATGGGGAAGATATGGGTCAAAATGAATTTTTTTTGAAGGTGAAATAATTTAAAAGTCGTAAGCTATATTTCTGCATTAAAATATTCAATGATTAAACTTTCTAAGGGTCTCAAAATAAACAGTTAACTTTTTCAATTATGGTTTTCAATTATAGCTATAACTGGCACCTAAGCCAGCAACAGTTTAGTGTCAATCATGGTGAGTGGTTCGTGGTGTTGCATTATGACGAGACCTTAGGAAATCCATAGTTAAAGCCTTCGAAGCGGGATTGTCGAGCTACCAAATAGCAAACCAATTTAATTTACCTCGCTCATCAATTAGAAACATTATCACAAAGTTCAAAAATAGTGGAAACTAGTGGAAACTCGAAAACTCGAGATTGCCGAGTCTTAAAAAAAATAATAAAGGAAAATCGACGTCAAACTGCCGCTGCAATAACTGTTCAATGGAGAGAAAGAATCCAGAAAAGTGTTTCAGTCGACACTTGTAAGCGGACAATGAAAAAAATTGGATACAAATTTTATAAGGTTTGTTTAAGATTTATTTAAATTAGAGCTATTTTAATTCGTTCAAACATAGGCCAAAGAAAAACCACTTTTAACACATAAACAAAAGAAAAGGCGCCTAGAGTGGGCCAAGCAACGTAAGAACTGGACTTTAAGTCAATGGCGGTCCGTTATTTGGAGTGAGGAGTCGACGTTTGAAGTTTGCGTGGGCGACGAACGAAAACGTGCCATAAGAAACTCCAAAGAGGCCTTTCACAAAGATTGGCTTAAAAAAAACAGTCAAGTTTCCAGCATCTCTAATGATATGGGGATGCATGTCTGGGCAATTTACATTATGTAAATAGAACTTTCAATGCTACCAAGTACCGGGATATTCTGGAAAATGAGCTACTCCCATCAATACCACGACTTCAAACTAGTGATGGAGATTTCGTTTTCCAGCAGGATGGTGCTTCCTGCCATACAGCAAGGGCGTAGTTATCTGCTGAAGCAATTCCTTTACTGGAATGGCCTTCCAGCAGCCCTGACCTTTCGCCAATTGAAACAGTCTGGCATAAAATGAAGCAAAACCTCCGAAAAGAGCCATGTCGGACTCTTCAAGGCCTAAAAGCTTAAATCATAAATATTTGGGAATCTCTTGGTACCGAAGAATGTCAAAAATTAGTTGACACAATGCCACGACGCATAGAAGCAGTTATCAAGGCCAGAGTCGACGTAACACCATGGCAAGATAAAAATTAAGACGCGTAGGCCAACTATTTTGCGTTTAAAAAAATGTATCAATGTATTTTATTTTTTAAGACTGCTCTAATTTAAGAACCAGCTGTATTTTGTTTTTTATCATAGGTAGTCCAACTATTTTGCGTTTGGGCTCGTAATTGGTATATGTACATATATCGGAACTTGAATATCGCTCTATAAGACCTTCCACTCTATCCTACTGAGTATTAACACAAAGGGCGTTTTTTTGATAGAATAGATCTCTGGACAGAGCCCGAGCATATCGAGCATGCTCTGAACACCTCTGAACGGACTGTGTTCTGAGTTTTGACCACTCTGATTTATTTTTGAAACACACTTGATCATAAGCTGTCTTCCTCATCCGCCAATCAACCTTTTATTTATATTATGTAGATTTTGTTGCCTTATACCCAACGAACGGCCAAATTCAATTGACATAACTGCCAACATGTCATCACCACGCATTATAAAATCGCATCTTTCAGTTCATTTACTTCCTAAACAGCTATGGACAGTCAAACCTAAGGTAAATTTTAGTAATTGTTTTTATCCTTCTCAAATAAATTTCTAAACTTTCAAAAATTAATATTTAAGATAATCTATGTCGCACGGGATCCTAAAGATGCAATAGTATCTTTATTCCATCATCGCAGTTCGCTGGGAGGGTTTAGAGGTACCATAGATGAATATGTTACTTCCATGATTAACAAAAAACCGGGTTATTCACCGTTTGGAGTACAAGCTATTCACTTTTGGCAGCTACGAAATTTACCTTACATTCATTTCACAAGTTTTGAACGCATGAAGAAAGACTTACGCACAGTTATTTTGAAACTTGGCAAATTTTTGGAAAAAGACGTAAACGAAGAACAAATGGTTAAGCTGATTGATCATTTGTCATTTGAAAAGATGAAAGGTACTTGCAGTTACATTTATCAATTATTATAATTTTTTTGTAAATGGATGCGAAAAAAATAATCATGGCGATGGCAGAATCCGTAAAACTCGATCCGCAATGAAGTCATCTCTTTCCCATCTACTAATTTATCGTGACAAAAAAAAAAGAGAACACTACACTGTGAATCACTGCGGATCGAGTTTTGTGGTGACTGATGGCTTTCTTGTTAATGCCTTCATATTAACCTTTTTTAATCACAGAATACAACTGTGAATGATTCAAAATGTTTTTATGTTGTCAATTTAAATTTCTTCAATTAATATTTGATTGCTTACAGATAATCCTTCATGTAACCACACTAAAGAGTTCAAACTTATCCGAAATTATTTCGGCGTTCAAAATGAGTATGATATTTGATAATCATGACGATTACAGAATTCGCCAAACTCGATCCGAATTGATTCTTATTATTGCAATTTTTCCTTTTCGTTTCATGATAAATAAGTAAGTACGAAAGAAGCACTGCACCGCGGATCGAGTTTTGGAAATTCTGCAAACGACATGAATAATAATTATTATTTTTTTAAAATTAAGCTTCAATATTTTTTTTTTGTTTTTGTTTTAAGATCGATGACGGTTGATTACAGATTTATTAGAAAAGGCGAGATAAATTCGTATAAATCTGAACTCAATGAAGATATCAAAGACAAATTGGAAAAGTGGAGTGGAAAGCAGATGGACAGTAATGGCATTTGTGCTGAAGAGATGTTACTATCATAATGAATTTGGTTGTTATCAATATTTTGGGCATATGTACGTATGGTATGGTTTAAAATTACAGTTAATAAACAGTTTAGCAACTTGCACTGCTTGCATTTTGTTGTTCCAAGGTACATTATATTACAAGTAATATCAATACCCCTATTGAATATACTTTTTAGTAAGGAACAATAATTGGGTTCACAGGTTTTTGTTATTGAATATGTTTTTCTGGCTTTCTTAAAACACAAAATTCACCCAAATTCATATGAATATCTGCGAGAATTGTCACACTGGTGATTGTTTCATATTATTGGTATAACTCGCAAACTAAACCAAATTTGAGAGTTTAACTTAAGAAACTTTTTGTTGGAAATTAGATTATCTACGCTTGGTGTTAAAAAAATGGGATTTTAATTTTTTTTCTAAACTGGTCATTCCTTTTTTTTGTGCAAAGATAGAAGCAAAACATATTTAAATGAAAAAAGAGACTAAAGCCTTTAATACTTTACACATCAAAAACAAATGAAAAAAAAATCATCAACCCATTCTTAAAACAACAACAAAAACAACTTCTCAGGGCATACGATGCATAGGCTTTGCCGATGACATTGTAATAACAGCCCTAGGAAAGTTCGAAGAAACTCTCTGTGAAATATTACAAAGAGGACTGAAAATCACAAGTAAATGGTGTCAATCTGTAGGACTAAATATTAACCCTGCAAAAACGACTATCGTACCATTTACCAACAAAAGGCTTCTGCCACGAATGAAACCTATCAGTTTAGCTGGTAAAGTCATTTAAACAAAGAAGGAGGTAAAATACCTAGGCATCACACTAGATAGCAAACTTCTTTGGAACAAACACTTAGAAATAACTGTCGGGAAAGCCTCAAAGGCCCTTATGATATGTAAGAGACTTGCAGGCAAATCATGGGGTTGCAAACCAAATATCCTAAGATAGATGTACACCATGATGGTAAGGCCCATCATTACCTATGGTGCAGTTGCATGGCACAAAAGAACCGAACTTCATACAACTAGGAGTGCCCTAGAAAAAATCCAACGGCTCGCATGCATATGCATAACTGGAGCAATGAGAACTTGCCCCACAGCAGCAATGGAGGTTATCCTTCACCTAACACCACTATACGTTGTCATAGACAGTACTACTCAGGGAGCAATCATGAGATTTGCCAAGGAGGGAACTGGGACCGGAAAATGCATAGGTAACAGAGAAAGGCAATGCATCTCCAGGTCGACAGTAACAAACCTTCTTGACATTCCAAGGGATGCCATGATTAAAAAATATAACTTCGAAAAAAATTTTCAAACGGAGTTATGTAGCGAGGCAGAGTGGGTAGGCGAAACAACGAACTACAATCTTAATCGAAACGCCATCAAATGGTATACTGATGGATCAAGAACGTCTGAAGGGACTGGGGCGGGTATATTTGGGCCAAGAACCAAACTATCTGTACCGATGGGACAGTCCACAAGCATTTTCCAGGCGGAAGTAAACGCCGTAGGTAAATGTGCAGAACGTAACCTTGAAAGGAACTACCGAAATCGGAACATTGCCATCATGTCAGAAAGCCAAGCCGCGCTTAAAGCTTTAAGCTCCTATGGCATTAGATCAAAATTGGTATGGGAATGCTTGAGGAGGTTAAATGAACAGGGCAAAAACAACAATGTCTCACTATATTGGGTACCGGGCCACGTGGGTATCGATGGTAATGAGGAGGCAGACTCCCTAGCCAAAATAGGAGCAACAACCCCCCTAATAGGTCCTGAGCCCTATTGCGGATTAGGTGAAAATGTGATCAAAAACAAGATCAAATCAGAAGAGGAGGCAAAAAGATCCAAAATTTGGAAAGAACTCCCAAAACTGAGGCAAGCCAAATTATTACTTGGGAACTACAACCAAGAACGCTACAAAGCCTGCATAAATCTCAGCAGGAACAGCCTAAGAATAATAACGGGTTTACTCACTGAACACTGCAAACTAAAAAGACATCTCAGTATTCTCGGCTTAGTGAGCAGTGCAACTTGTAGATTCTGCAACATTCAGGAGGAAACACCTGACCACATATTAGGCAAATGCAATGCACTTGTGCATCAAAGGCACAGATATCTGGGAAATTACCAGATAGAGGAGAGGGACCTACCCTCACTGAAAATACTCCAAATACTTAAGTTTATAAAAGAACTAAAATTGGAGGATGAGCTTTAAGTAAGCAATCTCATTGAGCTCTAGATGGGGGCACAATAGATCAAAGGTCGCAGTGCATCAAACCCCGAATTGATTCATTCATTCACAAAACAACCAGGCTCACGAACAAAATCAACAAAAATTAAAATGTACGGTTATACTTGCATGGGTATATTTTCCCCAATTCAAATTATGTTTTTGATCCATCATATTAAATGTTTGACCCGCTTCCAGTGGCGGGGCGTCCATATAACACGATTCCTACCGTTTTCCCTTTTAAAAATTGTACGAAAAATACTATCAAATAAACATAAACTATGCAACCCTACCAATTGAATTATAAAATTCGCACAAACACACAAACATAAGCTTTCGAATAAACACCGTCAATTCATTCTTCTCTTCGCTCTTTGCTCAACTGCTGAACATGCGCTCTCTTTGAAAGAATTAATTTAGAAATAAAACAAGTCTTTCACCGTCTTATAAAATTTGTTTTGTATCCCTTTCTTCCCTCAGCATTTTTGTTTCTAGATCCTCTTTGTCCAACACGCAATAACATAGGAAAAAATAAGACGCTGTTCCTCGTTTATACTGGCACTTGGTATGTATGCAATGGAATGTTTTTTATTCCTTTGCTTGACTCCGTTTCTCTTTATTCGTTCTGTTGGGTGAAAAATAACACGCTTTAAATAACTTTTTAAAAAGAGTCGAAGAGTTTTTAAAAAACAAATATAAAACTTTATTTAGAAAATAAAATAAAATACAATAACAGAACAGACGAAAGTCGACTGTGTACTATGATGTGTAATGTGTGAATGTTTATCGCTGCAACTGAGACTTATCTGGTTATGCTATCCGATGATTGTTGGCCGCATCGAAGATCGTCCAATGTTTATTTTAGCAGATTGATTTACTGATGCTCTTCGATGTGAAGTGGTGGTTGTTTATAGCATTGAAGATTGTCCAATGTTTATATTCAAAAATGCTATTGGATTTGGACCAACGTTAATGTTATCTCATATTTCTCAGAATGCTATAAAAATTTAAGTGTCGTCGTTGCTTCGGTCTCAAGTGGCTTTTGCAATAGATTAGGGTAAGGGTTAGAAGATGTAAATGTATACGTAACTCTCTTCGACTTTATTTGCTTTGAAAGTTTTTATAAATACATTTTCTATTTTTGTTTGCTTGATTTTGGTGAAGCTAAGTATAGTCCAGGAAAGATTTAAATTCGTAATTTTATATTGGTAAGCGGTGAAAAATGAATTCATAAAATATTATTTTAGGTATAATTGCATAATTTCATTTTCTGCAGCATATCAAAATCACAGCAGTGGCTTTTGATAAAAAAGGCTTTTAAAGCAGGGCAAAGGGAAGAAGGTATGGTTTATCAATCTGAAATAGGTATTTGGTATGGTTAAATGTATATAAGAATATGACACATGATTTTAGGGTACTTTTCAACGATGGATCTAAAATGTGTGAGTACCGGGACTCAAGGGGATGATGTGTAAACATCAGTGTAGTATATAGTTTATACTTTAGCATACAGTATATAGTAAACTGATAGGTTGCCAAAGGCGCCCGTCGAACATGTTATGTTATTTCATGTGATTCAGGGCTGAGTGTAAATATGTATTTAATTTTGTTTCTAACCTCACCCTCCACTTTCAAAAAAAGGTGCTTTTAGAGAATGTGGCAACTCTTAAAATCATACCCAATTTAGACCTATTTATGGCCTATCTTCTGACATATTGCCCGTGTTTGTTTGATTTTTCGTTAAGGCACAGGAGGCTGTTTAATTCCGATTTTAATTTACTATCTTACTTCTAGAAAAGTGGCAACCCTGCAAATATTAGGCCTATTCAAGGCATACCTTTCGACACATCACCTGTATTTTTCCGATTTTTCGTTTAGGAGCTTCCGGAGCTGAATAATTTCTCATCACTTTTTAATGTGAAAATGTTTTTTTTTTTCTGCAAATATGTTTTTTTATTTTGTCAGAAAGTTAATATTTTTTTTGTAAAAAAGTTAATTTTGTTATTTTTTTTTTGTAAAAATGATAATTTTTTTTGGAAAAAAGTTATTTTGTTTCGCAAAAAAGTTAATTTTTTGTTTGTAAAAAAGTGTTTTTTTTTTGTAAGAAAAGTTGATTTTTTGTGTTAAAAAGTTAATTTTTTTTTTGTAAAAAAGATTATTTTTTTTCGTAAAAAAATTAATATTTTTTTGTAGAACAGTTAATTTTGGTTGGAACAAAGTTGTTTTATTTTTTTGTAAAAAAGTTCAAAAAAAAAATATCCCCCAAAACCTTAAAAGCTAAAGTTCCAACTTTGAAAGGTTTAAGCCGTAGGTTGTCGTCACCGTCCCGTCTCAACGTCACCAAAACCTGCACCAAAAAAGGCACAAAAAAACCTTAAAATCATAATAGTTGCACCATGCCTTAAACAACTGCATTTTGCAAAATAACATGATAATGATAATTTTGGGGCGACTTTCCATTAAGGGCGCACGGCTAGAATTTTGAGTTTTTTTACAGTGAGCAAGGGGTCTCTATAGAACAGCTTTAAAATATTACGGTGAGGAAAACCCCCTAAATATGATTAATAAATGTTTAAATTTTTCGATTTTGGCACTTTTTTTTCACACTACTCAAGTTTCCCTTAAGATAGCACACATTTTCACAGGCGAATACTTTTTTTTGGGTAGATTAAATAATTTAATTCAATAATTTAAATATCAATAAACTTTTTAAAGTTTAAAGTTAGAAAATTGATGAAATCTGAGGCCATTAAATAAAAAAAATCACACAATTATTTTGACAGTTCTACTATTCAACAACTTTGCTATGATAAGTGTTGAATGGCGTGTGGGATTTTATTTTGGGATTTTTTGTTGGGAAGTTTTTTGCGAATTAGGATATTTTTTTTTTTCGATAAAAAGTAGGTTTGGGTGGCCCGCTTCGCGGGTTTAAGGATTTTAACCCCCTTTTCGGGTCCTCAGTCCCGCTCACGCGACTCCGTCGCTCCGCTTAGGGTATGCTCAGTCGTCTGGCAGCCGCCTATGTTGTCAGTCGATCTATTATCAAAGTTTTTTGTAGTAAACAGTACCTTGGGTGGCCCGCTTCGCGGGTTTTAGGATTTTAACCCCCTTTTCGGGTCCTCAGTCCCAATTACGCGATTCCGTCGCTCCGCTTAGGGTATGCTCAGTCGTCTGGCAGGCGCCTATGTTGTCAGTCGATCTGTAATCAAAGTTTTTTAAGTACTAAACAGTAATTTGGTTTACTTTCAGTACTTTCAATTAAATAAAACTATTTGAAGCAGATATTTGATGATAAATTCATTTATTTAAGGCGGAATACTTAAAAAATTGCCATAGGTATAATGTATTGCGTTTATTAAATCATCGAATGGATCCTCGAGTTTTTTTTTTAATTTCTTCTCCATTGGTATTCCACAACCCAGTCACCAAAGTTATGGTTATAACTGTCGTTATAAAAAAACTCTTTTCACAACTCTCCATTGTGACTCTATGCGTTGGGTGTGTGTCCTATCATCGGCTACAAACGGGTTGTCCGGGTCGCTATGGTTCACCTTCTTATGAATGAACCCATGCTCACTCAGGCAGTCGTAAGCCCTCCAATAGTCCGTATGGATTGTGGTACCTTCTTGAACATGTTTTTTTATTAAAGGGATTAAAATCTGAAAAGAAAAATAACATACATTTGTATTTAAATCTCGTAATCATATTATATTTGATAAAATTTTACCTCAGCACTTCATACGTTGTCCGTACAAACTTCTAGGCGAAGATCTTCTGACCCGTCCTCGATCATCCCTAGCACCCAATGGCCATCCACACGACGACCTTTATTATATTTGCGGCGTCCAAACTTGCTCTCGTCAATTTGGACAACGCGTCCAGGGCCCCCAATTTTGCTACTCTCTTCTTGCTTATCCAAGAAGTAGTAGCTGTACCAATCTCCAATAGTCCTTGTTAAAATACTGGTGTCCGGAGAGGTGAAATCCTCAATCCGCACAGTATCAGAGTACTTCCTCGAAAAGCAGTACATCAAAAAAAAAATTCTTTGCACTGGTATTCGAGCTTGCTCAAACCATGTTCCCGAAGCGCGAATTTTTTTTTTTTTTTGCCTCTGCATACCCCTTTTTTACAGCGGAAGTAGCCTATGGCATGTTTCGTTGTATTTATGGGCATGGGACAACGATGAAGTCGGCAGTTTTTGGTTGTGAGAAGTAATCCCAGCTCTTCCGCAAACCTAATTGCCAAAGGCTCATCGCTGACTTTGCCATACAATTTCACCAAATTCCTTTAAATATAATTTTAAATAACAGTAATCATAAAGTTATATCATTTTTATATTTACCACATTTTTTTAATTTCCTCCGTTTTTATATTCCGACGTTTCACAGTCGGAGAATCGTTGCTATCGTCATTTTGATGTGAGCAAGGCGGTCCGGAAAAAATAGCATTTTCGATCTCCATTGTAAAACAATATTAAATAGCAAATAATAAATGCAATACAACTTGTAATAAATTTCCGCATTTTTAACCGTTTGAATATCGAATAAAACAGTTAAAAACAATTATTCTTACTATATAAAAACTATGAGCACTAGAAGGACCGCAAACTTCCCAAAAAAGAATAAAGAATTCCTCTTACAAATCAATGACAAAAAATAAATATTGTCAAAAACTCCCAAAAAAATCCCCAAAAAAAACCCACATATCCCAACACTTACCAAAGCACAGTAACATACTCTTACTTGTGCAAAGCACAGTACTACACATGTATATACCCTGAAGGTAAAGAACTGTCAAAAGAAAAAAAAAACAGTTCTTGGTGGTCGTCAATTGCATACATTTTGTATGAAAAATTGAAACTTTAAAAATTAATTCCTCACTTTAAAATTGTGATATTTATTACTTTTAGCCATAAATCTATTAAATAAAAGTATTCGCGTGTTAAAATTCATGCGCCCTTAAAGGAAAGTTCAGCCATAATTTTCCCGACACTATTTAATGCACAACGTTGGCTTCGTTGGTGTATTACTATACCCAACCACATTACCGACATTTACCACATTAACTCAATGTATTCTATTCAATGCACGAACCATTCGCATCCATTAGTTAAAAATCTAATGGCTTCCCATGTTCCGGTAAAATGGAGTGAGTTACATTCTGTCTTTCCTCTTTCAAGTTTACCCCATAATTACACATCAAAAACTATTCTTTTTTATGGGATTTTTTTTAGAACAACAAGTTAAATATTAAGAAAAAATGGTAGATTTGGAATAAAAGTTTCATTGGGGTGTTGTTAAACAAGAATCATAAGAGCTCCTTAAAATATCTGTAATGAAATAGTGTTTATTTAGCTAGTTGTGAAGTTGAAGGTTTTGTTCTTTATTTTTTGTTTGATAGCTATATAAATACTTTAGAGCTAGGTTTTTAGTCTTGGTTTTTGATTGGTTTTTAAATTTTTGTTTAAAGCATAGATTGTTGCTTAACAGATTTTCTATTGGAGGAGTCAAATGAATTAAGCAAACTATGTATCTTTTATTAATAAAAAATCGTTTTAATGAAAGGCCACTCTATAGTCGTTTTTCTTTTTTAATTCAGAGCAGAGCCTGAACTGTCAAACAAAAAATTGTGTTTCTTTTTTACCTCTGAACGTTCAGAGCTTCAAATTTGTGTTTCTTTTTTCGTTCTGAACGTGGTCTGAGCTTGTTCAGAGCGCGCTCTTTGAGCTCAGAATAAAATAACTGAGCAGACCGAGTTGAATGCTGAACACGAGCATTTGATAGGTGAAGTTGAAAAAAAAGTGACAGCTTAGTGTTCAGGTGTGTTTCAAAAATAGTTCTGAGCGCTCAGAACCAGAACACGCTTTGTTCAGAGGATGTTCAGAGCATGCTCGATATGCTCGGACTCTGTTCAGAACTCTTTTCTGAGCTAAAAAAGCAAAAACCTTATGCGTCCTATGAAAATAGACTGTAAACGGAAGAGTAATTTTTTAACTAATTTGAATGTATCTGCTTGTATGTAATATTGAAATCATTTTAAACCGGGGATAGAAGCTGATATAAATGCACAAAAAACAAGGCTATTCTAAAAGGAAAAGTGGGAATGCCAAAATTCAATCATTTATATAACTGTAGATTTTCACAAAAAAAAACCTTTAACCTAAACTAAAACTTTTTTATATTAGTTATGTATAAATTATAAAAAATATATAAATTATAAAATAAAATCAACATCGTCACAATAGTTAAAACAATTTGTTCTTCAAGGGAAGCGTTTTTTCTCTTTTCACTCTCACAACGAATGTTATATTTCCTCGTCACTCGAAAACATTAAAAAAAAAATAATTTCAAATAGAAAGAAATATAATAATTTATTATTATTATAAAATGGCAGTTATCAATAAGATTTTAGAGTGATTGTTACGATCAAGTGTTCTGAACGCTGCACTGATAGACCAAGAGCCTACAGCAAATTTTGGGAGTGGATTGCTAACTAAAATATGAGTATATGATGGTTTGTAGGTGCATATATCGCGGTATCAAAAACAACCGTCTGGCAGGTTTCTTTTTCAGCCTTTGGCGGGGGTGGGAGTTTGAAAATAGCGATTTTCCAGTTTATTTTTTAATAGGTATTACCACTTCAATAAATTTAAAAAATATATAATGTGATGCTCTGTCATTTTCTTTAAGTCAAAATGTCAAAATCTTGGCAATCCGACCAATAGAACTGAAGATATTAGGTTTTTAAGCGAACCTTAATCAATTTTTTTGGAGACTTTGTTTTGTTGATTTGTTGTGTTTTATAATTCTCCAAGAAAAAGACGATAAGGTCCTCTTAAAAAGCTTATATTTTGAGTTCTATTGGTCGAATTGCCAAGATTATGATGTTTTGACTTAATGACAACATCACATAATATATTTTTTAAATTTATTGAAGTGGTAATACCTCTGACAAAATAAACTGGAAAAGCGCTATTTTCAAACCCCCACCCCCGCAAAAGGCTGAAAAAGAAACCTGAGAGACGGTTGTTTTTGATACCGCGCACCTACAAACCATCATACTCATAATTTGGTTATCAATCCACTCCCTAAATTTGCTGCCGGCTCTTGGGCTATGAAGTTTAAATGGCAGAATACGTTCGTTTAACTAGAACTACAGAATTATCTAAGTTCAAGGTTTACTTTGAAACCGAATCAAGTGCTGAACTTAAGGCTAAACATAAATTGTAGTTCAACTTGTGAAACTGGCCATTAATGTCTCAAACTGGATCTACCAAGCCCCCCCCCCCCCCACAGCCTAATCCTAGATCCGCTACTGATTGTGGGCACATGAAGAATAGCACGCACGATACTTTTAGATAGCTATTTCAGCTCTGGCTTCAGTTGCAGTTGCGGCACTCTTTTGTGTTCACCAAGTTAGTTGGGATAGAACTACATTTTGCAAAATGTGCAAACGTGGAAAAAAATATCTATTATAAAGGCAATTGCTGGCCAAAAAAAATTGAAAATCGTGTATGGTGACAAAAATTATCTGTCAGAACAATTTTCGCATGTTTTTTTTTGCAAGTAGGTGTCCTTAGCAAACATGTTTATTTCACACTTTGGCCCTTTTTGGAAAAAGTAGGTCTATGTAGTGGAGCGTTGCCCTTGATAGATGCAAAATTGGAAGGAGAAAGGGACAACAGTATCTAGAAAAATTTTATCAGTTTTATAAAGGTGAAGAATTTTTTTGTTTTTGTAGTTTTGTTTTTCATCCAAGCCC
Source organism: Melangyna quadrimaculata (assembly GCA_949320155.1). NCBI lineage: Eukaryota > Metazoa > Arthropoda > Insecta > Diptera > Syrphidae > Melangyna > Melangyna quadrimaculata. Next base: position 404,751,959 of record OX439483.1, read on the forward strand.
ATTGGAGCTATCAAACAAAATGCTCTAACTTGTAGTGTAATTTTGGGGTCCGTGACAAGTGACAACATACTCTAATTTTTAATAACAAGACTTTACTTCAAATGCTTTTTTTCTACAATCACTGCTATCGAAACAAACTTTTTTCCAAATTTTAGTTCAGTGCTGAACGAGCCCAATGGCTAGTTTTCATACAGTGATTTGAACAGACTCACATATATGTCAAAAAGTAGCGCAACTAACCCTGAGGTTACACGAGCCAGTACTACATAGATTGAGTGTCAAGTTTGTATACGTGAATATGCTGTGACGTTGGCGGCAGGCAACTTGTAAGCAAGTTGCTTTCAAGTATCTCCGGTCACGTTCAGCTTTTACTGAGACTGCCTATCTAGGATTCTAAATGCACAATTTTATTGAATTTGCTTTTGCATCGGACTTCGATTTTTTTTTAAACAAAAAATGACGTCGAATTCTGCATCAAGTCCTGCGATGGTCAACGCATAATACTGCCAATGCGATGACGGATGCACTGACAGGTTTTTCTGTCGCGTCAAATTAACATGGATTGATTTTCATCCAATTCAAAAATTTCGTTTTTTTTTTAAATAATTTTTAAAATAATTTGATTTTTTGGAGGTTTTTTAATCCATCATCATCGAAGCCATCCTTTAATGGAATTTGAAAGTTCATGCGTTGACAGATAGGTAAGAAACTAAATTAGGTCGTACGAGGAATATTTCGTTCCAAAATGTCACATTAAGACGCTAAAATCGCCTTTTCCCACGCAAAAAATTTAGTCTCAAAAAATTCAGACATCTTTAAGTTTTTCAATGCATCACCTCTGTAGCAATCTTTCAATTTAATTTGACAGTCTATGGCTTGACAAATCGGTAACTGAATGTTCCAAATGTCTCCCAAAATCCCCAAAACTCTCATTTTTCCGAAGCAAAAAATATACTTTCAAAAAATTAGGATTTTTAAGAGATTTTGTATATTTCATTATAATCATAGCTATCCTTCAATCATATTTAGCAGTTGCCTATTTTGGAAATATTAAAAATTCTTGGTCCCTCCTCTCATTAAAAGTTGTAGTAGAAAGAATATTTAATTTTGCATTAAATTTACAACGAAAAGCTGTCTATATAGCTTTATATACAAGTCTGAACTATAAGTCTTCTCTACTGGCTTCGAAAATGGCAAGCAAGTTGCTCAGGCTTGTTTGTGTTAGTAAGAAAATTTAAATGTATTATAACTTGTAAACCAGTACTGGCTCGTGTAGCCTCAGGGACATCGATCGCTGCAGCTACAGCTTCTCATTGTGGCGCTGTTTACTATTTTCGTATATTTTAACTTTGACAATGCGACAAGCGGCCGCTACAGCGACTCCATTCTGCTCTGGCAATAAGACGACCGTTGTAACTAATTGACCACATTGTTCTGGAAACATTTCAGAACAAGAAATTTTATTTTGAAATCTTCACTGTAGACACACTTTATACAAGTACCGAATAATTAAATTATGTTGTAGGTTCATATTGGAAAGTTTAGCCAGCTATTATATACAAAAAAAAAAAATGTAGGAATGATATACTCTATTCGAATATTATTTTCAAAGATGTTTTTCTCGTGATAACACTTGCAGTTAGGCTGCATAGCTTTCGCTCCGTCATATTATTTAACATTGAAGGTTTTTGAATGAACAACAACCACTTGTGTTGGCTACCACCAAGTATAACATTTTGGCTGGAATTATTGCAATTTCATGGCCGCCACACCAATAATCAGATTCCTTTTTAGTGATGCTTAGTCTATAGTTCCAATTTTAATTTATAAATTGTTGTTGCCGTCAACTGGTGAATTGTTGCGGTGATAACGGAGAGGAGAAAAAGAAAGAACCCGAATGAATAACATCTGATCTAACTTGTGTGTGGCTTGTAAAAATGCTAGTTGTCCAAATGCAATTGTTACCCCGTTTACATGAGGTATTCGAGCGAGCTTCAAGCTCGCTTGGCTCATTTGTATACCTGCGTTGACTTGAAATGAGCTTTAACCGACTTGATTCCACTTCAGGAGCGGAATCGAGTCGAAATTGTTGATAAAAAACCTGGGTTGAATAGTCGGTCTTGAGGATGTGTTCACCACAGTGTTTTTGCACATGTACGAGTAAAATTATTTATTTGTTTTGATAGCTATGTGAAGTATGTACTAAAATTCATTAAATTTGAACTGTTTCTTTGTAAAATAAATATATTGTTGCCATTCCATTAAATGTAATCTCAACACCATATCAACTCAACTTCAAATGGGGCTCTCAACTCACGTGACGAAACATCTGGGTCGAAAATTCAACCCTAATCCAACTCGAGCTCTCGATTCTGTTTGTAAACGGGGTATGTAAATTAGAAAAACCCTCATTTGGATGGGCACGGTCAGGTGACCTCGGTGGTGCAATGCGTAGTGCAACGGCCTCTGAGGTAGCTTGGTCTAGGTTCGAATATTATTTTGTTTTTTGTTTTTAGCAAACAAATAATCACAATTTACAAACAGAAATAACAAATCAAGCCATTTGACGTTTAACATGTGTAAGGCTGCGCGTATAGTAGTATGACAAAGCAATGCGAGAAATGTTTGCGTGAGAGAGAAATATATCTTATAAACGTGGGCATAGTGAAGCGATATTTGCTGCGAGTGTTGCGATTTTATCACATACTTACCGCAAGCATCACGTTCACAAACTCTTTTGACCAATTTTGCTCGAATCTCGAATACCTTCTCGCATCGCTTCTCGCATCACATAGCTTTGTCGCACTACTGTACGCGCAGCCTAAATTCATATGAAAACTGTTGGCAGCATTGATTTCTGAAGCAAATGTGGAAGCTCGCTAACAATGGCCTCGTTCACGTTGCACTGAGATATATTATCTCGAATACTCGAGTATCCGTATAAGTTTGTGAACGACATGAACCGGATAAGTTAACTTAGCGCACAATTCAACGTAAAATTTAAATTTGAGTGCAGCTGTTGTTGACATTTCTCTTCAGATAGCTGAGTTATACGAGAATTTTTGGGATAGGTTGAGATTTCTTTTTTGAGAACAGCTGTTTTATCATCAGCTGTTTTTGTCAGGGGATTACAACAACACAAACCAATCCGGATTGCTTCGAATTGTTTAGTGAACAAGGCCAATGCAGTGATAAGTGAAATTCGCTAAATGGTTCGAATTTTAGCGACCGTTCGATTCGCTACTCATAATGAGGTCCTTGTTTAAAAAGAAAATCTTATTTCAAAATATAAAAATATATAAAAAAATGAGTAGTGTGACCATTGTCTCTGAAATAATAGGATGAATTTGGGCGAATTTTGTATATAAAGTAATTATAAGTTCCTGATTGACATATCCAATAACAAAAAAAAAAACCGTGAACGCAACTGTTACTTTCTTCCGGTATACTCAATAGCCTATAATAATTTAAAATCACAGGACCAGCAAATTTTAATTTCTAACAACCTACGCAGTAATCCATGGAAACCATTGGCGTTGCCACTTTAAAGGCGTACATATCCTGGGTGACACTTTCTAAAGATCGAAAACAAAATATTAATTAAAATGACTTTCACGCCCCATTTACACGATTGGATATTTATCAGAGTCATTATACTGACAGAAAAATTCAAATCTGCCAGTCGTGTAAATGCAGCATTACTGAATTTACATTCAGGTACAAATAGTGTCCATACAAGTAGCTTTATGTGCTCCGTTGGTGCTTTTTTTGGGGAAAAGAAAATATAGTTTTTACTTTTTAGCCCAACATCAACAACATGATTTCACCACAGTGAGCATACAAAAAATCTAGAATGACAAAATCTAGCATTTATATTAATTTTTGAGACAATAGGCGTGTTTTATTGCAAACACCATCCATAGTACAGTACAATACGATTTTAATGCATTACAAAACCAACATCGGCAGTTAAAGTAGAATCCTGCCGTGGGTGGATTTTTGGCATTTATTCCAGTCTCGAATTGGATAGTGTTAATTTTGTTTTAGAAATTGGTACGATTGATAGCTGAATTGAGTCTAGATGGATGTGTTCATGAAGTATTTATACTTCTTAATTTCCATTGGATAGAAAAATCGATCCTTTTTGTTAGTTGGCCATTTTATATTAATAAGATCTCAGAGAACTCCTTATTTTTATAAATATAAAAGCTATACCTCTCAAAAGATTCTTTCGTTTGCTATTAAAAAGTACGAATGGATTTTTTGCACTCTTTGATCAGTTATTTTCTGTCGCACGTCTAAATTTCCACCTATCTTTGCAGTTTTGTATACACACGCTTCCACAAATGTAATTGAATAAGTAATTAGTGTTGGCAAAATAGGTTTTCATTTATCCTGCAAAAACGAACGCCATCTACGGCATGTGACGGAAACAAGAAAATTTTATTTTGACTATAGTCTACGAACAAACCCCTTAGTGTTTTCTTTTACTTTATGCCCTACCGTGTCCTTCCTTGTGACGTTTTTCGGTTGAGATGAGAGTTGTTCAATAGTACCAAATGTGAAATAAAAAACTAGGCTGCGGTCGATGCCCGTAGCCCGTAGCATTAGAAGAAGAAATAGAGGAACTGCCTTTGTTGGAAAAAAGTGAAGCAGTTTTTAAAATGGTGTGAGGTCTCACAATCACAAATGCATTACAGCAGGGACGGAGTGTTCTTTGAAGGCAATTCACTAGGGCGCCATCAGAATAGTCATTTTTGTTATTTTCCGAAGTTGTTTTAGTGGAATGTTCTAAAAAAAAGAAAGAGTCCGTGCGTGAAGCAATTTGTCAATCTGAAATGTCAAATCGCTAGTGTGATTTTAAAAAAATACCTGCAATAAAAAAGTGTTACAAATTAAGACGCATATATATAAAAAAAAAACTTTGAAAAGACAAACCTTTTCAAGTGAATAAAATAGACATCGTAGTTATTTAGCAATCAACAAAAAAACAGTAAGTGCGGTAAGAGCATTTCCTCTCACAAGTGAGTTTTATTATATTGTTCTCAAAGCAAGTGCTGTTAACTGTTTGTATTTATGTAGATTAATTAACTATCGAAGAACAAATTATTTATAATGGATTAAACTTTAACCATGAACCATGAACAACCAAATATGAACTGATAGACACCTCACTGAACAGACAGATTAAAATTGAAATATGAACTTATCATAAGTTGGCGATGGAACAAATAGATATTTTATTACTAACTTAAAACGTAAAAAATCGATTTAATAACAAAAAATAAGTTTCTCATAAGAAGGGCGCTTAACAGATAGTTGCGCCTTTCAACCTCCAATATAATCTCATGCACACCTGTTAACAAGAACTTTAGTTTAACATTTTTGGTTCTTAAATTCTAACAAAAAAAAATTATGTGCACATTTTCAACTAAATTATAATATTCTTGACTTAATTTAAAGTATAACCCATTCTAAATATATTGTTTAATAGTTCATCAATCTAAAGACAAAAACTTTACAGCACTTTTTTTGAGAAAAATATAATAAAATTCACCTGTGAAAGGAAAAGCTTTTATCCACCTTGTTTTGTTGATTTCCACACTCCTGAACAATGCACTTCATGTTTTTTTTTTTAATTTATAAGAAGATCACCACAATGTCTAATTAATGCACTTTAAATTATTTGTTTTTTCAAAGTAATTGTTATATTAATTTGGGTTTTAACTTGTACCAATTTTTTTTCTTTGTTTTTTCTAATCACACGCTAACGATTTGACACTTCTGGTTCTCAAAAATTGCTTCACTCACGTACACTGTATATGTGAAAAATACCTCTTCCTCTATTTCTTCTTCTAAGCCCGTAGCGTAATGGTTAGTGCGTTCGACTGTCACGCTGGAGGTCTGGGTTCGCTTCCCAGCCTCGTCCACCTAAAAACTAAAAAGTTTTTTTTCAGGGCTACTGCCTCTTGCGAGGAATTGACAAATCCTCCAAGAGTATCACTTGTCACGAATAAGTGCTTCTCGTCTAGCCGTTCGGATTCGGCGTAAAATTGTAGGTCCCTTCTATTCCTGTCGACAGGCGCACACAGGAATGGTTGCGAGTTGTTATTCACTAGGCCCTGGTTCTACACGAGCCGTTGTGCCAACCAATTTATTTATTTATGCGGTCGATGCGTTTTTTTGTGATTTTTGTACTGTACTGTGGATAGATTCCCAATAAAACACGCCTAATGGTAACAATTCACGCGCGCGAATGCGCACATGCGCCAATCCAACAATACAAGTAGATTCCTAATAGTGTTGCTAGGGACGTTAAATTTTTTTATTAAACAAAAGTGCAATGAAAGTACATATAAACGCAATCATAACAAAGGCTTTATACAAATTGAAATTAGTGGGTTCATTTATCATTTAAATAAGTCTATAAATATTAAGTTTTACTGGTTGTGTGAACTGAATAAATATCGTTTTTGCTGCGCCAGGGTAACTAGAGTCAAGAATTAATAAACATAGTGTAGTGAAAATTCCAACTGATCACACAGGAGACAGAGTTGAGTCCTGGGCCTGGCATAGGGGGCTCAAAGTTTCTTTTTTTTTTAGAACGACATTTAACTTACATAGGTACAAATGTTGTTTGTTTAATTTTGTTATATTTTGACATTTTTCCCTTGTAAGGACTAGTTATTGTACGATTTAGATAGTGTTGTGGTATACTAGTATATACATAGCCTATAAATATTTGATTTTTCTTAAAAACTTTTTCTTTTTTTGCTTCTTGTTGACCAGAAAAATACATAAATTGTTTCATAAATGGATTATATTATGCGTTTTATTTGCGTTTGAACTATTGAAAGGTAAAAAAAAAATTTAGTAACTAATTTTTTCTAGATACCTATAGTCTTTCGTGATTTTTGTACGTTCTAGATTTTTGTTCATTCGAGATTTATGCATTCGAGATTTTTTGTTTTTTTTTTTTTTTTTTTCGAAATTTTTGCCATTCAAGATATTTGTCATTCTAGATAACGTCATGATCCCAGTTTATTAGGTATGTAGATATATTACTCTCGAAATAAAATATATATTATTTCTGTTGTCAAACTCCTTTTTTCTCATTTGTAAAATAGTCAAATTCACTAAAATAGGTATCACTGAATAGGAATTGACATGACATTGCATATAAACTTTATGTTATACCACACTATTTTCTATAAAATTCGGAAATTTCAAATAATTCAATAAATGAAAAATTTGACATAAAGAATACCTCACTTTTAACCCATTGAATGAGTAAAAGAGAAAAATATGTATTACTTCTGTAATTTAAAATTCTCTTTTTTTTTCGCTGCACCTTGAGTGAGTGGGGGAAAACATTCTTTAGTTACACCATGCATGAATGAAAGAAACATATTTATTAATTCTTTAATTTAAAATCTTAGAAGAAGAAATAGTAAAAACGGGCATATCGACGAAAAAGTGAGGATTTTCTCAAAATAGTGTGAGTTACACACACACAAATGCATTCACACAGGGTCGAAATGCAGTGAGATAGCTAAATGCTGGGGCCTCCAAAAGAAGTTTTAGCTGTGTTTTTGAGATTTAAGTTAAATAATAAAAAAGCTTATTAAACTAAATAAATAGGTGAAATAAATGTAAATATAGGGAATACATGCAATACTTCATTGAAAAAAAAAATATGTAACATGCGGTGCTGCCTTAAATCCTGTAGAAACATCATGTGGAATATGAGACACAATCATCCCATGAGATACAAAAATAATTACCCGATTTAACGCATATTTTTTTAAATAAAGTATTGCAAATATTATCTTAACTTTTATTTCACTTTTGTATTTAGTATTTTAATTTTTTTAACGTTTTGAAATCTCTTAACACTTTCCTGTAGGTCGGCAAAATAACAGTGGTGCGTTCTTTTTCTATAAAATGTAAGCTATTGTTGTTGTGTCAAAAAAAAATTTAAATTGTCATTGTTGAAAGTGTTACACTGTGTAACATTTCGTTTAGGAACGATCAATGTTAAAAATATTAAGGGTATTCATGCAACGTCGGAAACTTTCCGACGTCGTAAAATCGTAATGTTTCCGACACACGTTTCATGGACGTCCTTTTACATTATGATGCGGTGAACAAATTCGGTGGATTTAATTTATTTTGTTTAAGCGTTTGAAAAAAAAATAATTAAAAATGCTCTGTGTTACTGAAATATTTGTTGCTGTCAAATGTTGATACATTAAATGTCATAATACTTCTATAAAAAAAAGTTTTCCACGTTTACTATATTTTCATTTACGACGTTTACGACACAAATTTGTGTGGGAAACTTTACGATTTATCGTAAAAGAATTTTCATACAAATTGTGACAGCTCGCTTATGACGTCGTAAACTTTCTGACGCTTACGACGTTTACGATGGTTTTCCGACGTTGCATGAATACCCTTATTGTATGTTATGGTATGGGGTTGAAAAAAAAAGTCGAAACACATTTAGAATGAAAATAATCAAAGAAATATTTTTATTGCGTCAAATTTTATTAGAAAAAATATTATGATCATTTAAATGCATATCTATAATTTTGTTCAAACGTTCTATTTGAAAATTTAAAGCCTTCTGGTCGTTAATTATTTATAATTGTGATTGGAAGTGATTAAAAATAATCTTTCCGTCGGCTTTTTTTGGTCACTGTAGTTTTTGCAATGAAACAATTAAGTTACATTAGCTTTCCAGACGTTTCGGCAGGGGTTGCTGCCTTCTTCAGGGGAACTTTATTTGGACAACAAGAAAAAATATATTGTTTACATTATAATAACAATAATTGAAACAATACAAAATACACTCACTTTAATAAAACTGTGTTTAAATTTAAACTGACATTTAAAATTATTGTATCTAATAATTGTAATATTATTTACAAAAGTAAAGAAATAACCACTTCAAACGAAGTTTAGTCTATGGAATTTAAACAAGGAGTAAAGAAACTGAAAGAATACTGTGTTATGATGAGACAAGAGAACAATAGATGGCAGAGATGTTTTGGGTGTCTTGTTTTCTGTTCATGTTGTTGTTGTTGTTGATGATGTGTAATGTTTCTAGGGTGTATCGTTTCGAAACATGTTTCTCTGTCTGTAGGACTTTGACACCTTCAAAATCTGGAGAGTGGCCGTTTTCGATACTGTGGCTCGCCAGGGCTGTCTTTCCAGGATTGTTTGATTTGATATCCGATTTATGATTAGAAATTCGCTGTTTAAGAAATTGTTTTGTAGTTCCGATGTAACACTGGTTGCATGGTTCATTAGGTTTACCCTTACAATTTATTTTGTAAATGACATCAGTAACTTTATCCTTATCCGCTTTCGTTTTAAGTTTAGTGAAAAGGTGACTCAGAGTTTTATTTGATTTGAAGGCCAGGCGAACATCTGTTAGTTTTTGGTTTATCACTTCTTTAAAATTCTCAGTCAGTCTTGGGATGTAAACCATACTTTTGTAGTAACCATTATTCGGGTCTTTAGTGTCTTCGCTTGGAATTTTGCAATTGTGTTTCTGAAGTAGACCACGAATTATAGAATTTGGAAAACCATTGTCACTCAGGATTTTTTTGATTTTTTTCTCATTGGCAGAGTGAAATTGTTCGTCGCTGAGTGCGAAAACTTTACTGACGAGATTGGATGCAGTGTTCATAACTATGTGCCTCGCTTGGTTAGACCGAAAGTTGACTAATCTTCCCGATGCAGTATGTTTTTGGTACCAGTCAAACAATAGACGGTTGTTTTCACGATGGATTTTTACGTCCAAAAATGCTATTGACCTGTTATGTTCCATTTCCACAGTGAACTGGATTTTCGGGTGGAATCCGTTAAGGATCAGCTGCACTTTTTCAATGTTGCGTTTGTCCATCACGGCAAAAATGTCATCTACATACTTAGCAACAAAAGTAGGCCTTTCTTCTAATAAAGAATCTATAAATGTTTATGAAAAAATCGAACTTAAATTCCATCAAAAAGTTCTCAACGTAGAAATAACAGAGATGCACCATAAGGTCAAGCGCACTAACAATTTAATTCGCCTTCACGACCAACATATCAAAGAGAACTTATCCCAAAACGAATACAAACAATTCACAACAAAACAAAAACAGATGTTTAAAGACACATATAATAAAAAACAACAATCGAACGCACATAAAATTGACAGCCTAAAATCATCGCTTTGGAAGGAATTCAATATAGAAATGCATGAAAAATGGTTTGAAAATCGCACTGACATTGAATTCCCTTTAGAGGTCAAATGGCTTTTATCGTTGGGCAAGAAATTTGCACTCCCAGTGGATAAACATAGCTTTCCTCTTTTTCAATTGATAGCTGATGGAGAAGAAATTATTCGAAGTGTGCAAGACGAAAGAGAGCAAGAGCTTATGAGGGCACAATATAGCAACATGCTGCACTCGTTTCAACGCCACCAACAAAATGATCGATTTGCCAAATATTTGCTTAATGTAAATAAGCAAACAATTAATTTTCTTAGGCAGCACAAAAACATTGTTATTGTACCAGCTGACAAAGGTAACGTCACCGTGGCGATGGAGCGTGTGGAGTATGACGATAAGATGATTGAATTGTTGTCAGATCGCAATACGTAAGGGTAAGGAATAACCCAACAACAACTTTACAAACTCGCAACAACGATCTAGTCAAATGGCTAAACAACAACAATTGCATTGATGATAGGGAAAAGGCGAAGATGACAACGTATACATCGCAGCTTCCATCCATATACGGACTGCCAAAAATTCATAAAGCAAACATGCCCCTGCGTCCCATTACGTCATCAATGAAACTACCATGTTATGAGCTTTCGAGGTTTATTGGCAGAATTTTACAGTGCGCGACGGCAAAATCAAGCTACTCGGTTATAAATTCATTTGAATTTGTTGAGAAGGCTAAAAAAATAAAATTAAAAGACAATGATGTTTTAGTTTCGTATGATGCAGTGTCACTTTTTACAAATATTCCCATACAACTAGCCATCACCATTATAAAAAAGAAATGGGAAATAATTAGTGAAAACACTAGAATTAATCTGAACAAATTTCTTGAAATCCTTGATTTCTGCCTCAAGGAAAATAACTATCTACAATTTAAAGATGACATTTTCAAACAAATTTTTGGCATGCCTATGGGCAACCCTTTGTCACCCACGATTGCAGATTTAGTACTTGATCACGTACTAGATGAATGTTTTAGTGGAATGGAAGAAAGGCCTACTTTTGTTGCTAAGTATGTAGATGACATTTTTGCCGTGATGGACAAACGCAACATTGAAAAAGTGCAGCTGATCCTTAACGGATTCCACCCGAAAATCCAGTTCACTGTGGAAATGGAACATAACAGGTCAATAGCATTTTTGGACGTAAAAATCCATCGTGAAAACAACCGTCTATTGTTTGACTGGTACCAAAAACATACTGCATCGGGAAGATTAGTCAACTTTCGGTCTAACCAAGCGAGGCACATAGTTATGAACACTGCATCCAATCTCGTCAGTAAAGTTTTCGCACTCAGCGACGAACAATTTCACTCTGCCAATGAGAAAAAAATCAAAAAAATCCTGAGTGACAATGGTTTTCCAAATTCTATAATTCGTGGTCTACTTCAGAAACACAATTGCAAAATTCCAAGCGAAGACACTAAAGACCCGAATAATGGTTACTACAAAAGTATGGTTTACATCCCAAGACTGACTGAGAATTTTAAAGAAGTGATAAACCAAAAACTAACAGATGTTCGCCTGGCCTTCAAATCAAATAAAACTCTGAGTCACCTTTTCACTAAACTTAAAACGAAAGCGGATAAGGATAAAGTTACTGATGTCATTTACAAAATAAATTGTAAGGGTAAACCTAATGAACCATGCAACCAGTGTTACATCGGAACTACAAAACAATTTCTTAAACAGCGAATTTCTAATCATAAATCGGATATCAAATCAAACAATCCTGGAAAGACAGCCCTGGCGAGCCACAGTATCGAAAACGGCCACTCTCCAGATTTTGAAGGTGTCAAAGTCCTACAGACAGAGAAACATGTTTCGAAACGATACACCCTAGAAACATTACACATCATCAACAACAACAACAACATGAACAGAAAACAAGACACCCAAAACATCTCTGCCATCTATTGTTCTCTTGTCTCATCATAACACAGTATTCTTTCAGTTTCTTTACTCCTTGTTTAAATTCCATAGACTAAACTTCGTTTGAAGTGGTTATTTCTTTACTTTTGTAAATAATATTACAATTATTAGATACAATAATTTTAAATGTCAGTTTAAATTTAAACACAGTTTTATTAAAGTGAGTGTATTTTGTATTGTTTCAATTATTGTTATTATAATGTAAACAATATATTTTTTCTTGTTGTCCAAATAAAGTTCCCCTGAAGAAGGCAGCAACCCCTGCCGAAACGTCGGGAAAGCTAATGTAACTTAATTGTTTCATTGCAAAAACTACAGTGACCAAAAAAAGCCGACGGAAAGATTATTTTTAATCACTTCCAATCACAATTATTAATTCCAAATTGGTCAATAAATCATTTTTAGTTAATTATTTATGCAAGATAAAGTCATTGCAATTATTTTATTATCAGTAACACAAGCAACCTTCGAATCCATAATCTTATTTTTTTCATATAGCTAATTCATATTTTTGGGTGTACGCAAGATTTCTTTCTTATCATAATTTTTTGAACAAAGCTTTTTTTATAGTATTTGAATGTCTAAATGACCTTAAACAAGATTATGATTAGGAAAACAATGTATGTATGTACAGGTACACATACAAAAGCATATTGAATATCGCAGAATTAAAAATAATTCTACATAATTTTTGCATTTTAAAATTTGAATTTAAGAGCTGCGGTACAGCTATCGCTATATAATATTTATTCATTAACAAAATCAAAATGGAAAATATTAACTTTCGAACTGAACAAATTGAAACAGCTAAAGGTGTTAAAGTAACACCAAAAGGATTTATAAAAGTTTTCACAAATTCCAATGACTATCTGCCACTAGATATAGATGTAGAAAAAAGATTTGGAATTTTTTGTGCAGAAGGTGAACCATATTTGGAACAACTTCAAAATTTCACAGTTCGAAAAGATGACGTTTGGGTGCTAACAATGCCAAAAAGTGGTACAACATGGATGTTGGAGATGGTTTGGTTGTTGGTTAATAACTTCGACTATGAAACAGCAAAGAAAACCGATCAGAGGGAACGTTGTCGTTATTTGGAGTAAGTAAAAAATAACTAAATATATCTATAATTGTAAATCACTGAGGAAAAAATGCAATCTGGAATTTTGCTTTCAGTTTAAGTTATTTAAATGAAGTGGGAGCCAGTGGCGTACGCAGGGGGGGGGGGGGCTTAAGGGGCTTGAGCCCCCCCCCCCCAAGCAATATGGTGTACTGTGCTAAGATTTCATATATCATCGAAGAAAGTTTTTTTTATTATTTTTAGTTCAAATTTTATTGTTTTTAGTTTTGAACTATAGCAGTATTTTCAATTTTAATTTAAAAAAAAAAATCTGTGGACATGGATGTCGTATTGAAATCATTAGTTCATACCACAAGTAATATTGAAATCCAAACAAAATTCCCTTGCAGTCAGTAAAATTTCGCAAAATGATTTCACACATTTAATTTTTTCCTTCTTTTCCCATTAAAAAAAAGCCGGAATGAAATAACGAATGCAGTGAACTAATTAACATAATAGATTCCCTTGATATTTTCTCTTTTGTATTGCTTTTTAGTGGTCAAATGCTTAAGTTATACTTTAACCAGTATCTTCGCGCTCAGTGAACGTATCAAATATTCAAAAAATAATTTTAAATATCTTTTTTTGCCGAATGTTATTTCTAATTCTACGACATAAGGCATTATAAGAAAGCTGTAGTCAATTGATGCGTTTCGAAAAACTGCCTTTAACTTGTGTCAGAGGTAGACAATCTTCTCAAACTCTTTTTTTTAAAGTTAATGGACCGTATTCATTGTCGTTTTAAACTATTATGATTAGTTAAAACTTGAAAGATAACCTAAACATTTATTTTAGTTTTTGTCAATGCACTAATTTTGGCGTTCAATAATTTAATAAACTTCTATGTTGATAAGTACAGAAATCGAATTGGAATTAATTTTAATAATTGATCTTATTTAAACTGTACTTAAGTAAAACATGAGTTTAGCGAAACCACTACGAAAACGCCCAAATAATAATTTGTATAATGAGAATTCCCTTGAAAAATGTTACCACTTTTTTCATTGTATTTGTATAGCTACTGCTTCTGCTACTCTAAACTATAATAATGTCTGTTCCTTTACTCTAAATTTCTGTGTTTTTCTGCGCATTTTGTTCCCAAGTTCTGTCAATTTCATTTCTATTATATGAACTTGACAGGACTTAAGACTAAAAATCACAGAAACTCAAAGGAAAGGGACAGACTTAATAAATGCATAGGACTTGTAAAAGTTACGTTATACGCGGGTTTTTGGTTGTGTATGTTGTCAGTTGGTGTACTTTCAGTTTATGTGCAATAAACAGTACCTTGGCTGAAAAAACGGACATTTTATTTATTAAAATGTGAATAGACTTTTCACCTATACCCCTATTACCGTTAACGTTGCTTAAATCGAGTCCATAAAGTGGATTTTTGTCGAACGTGGATTTTTACAAAAAATATTTGTTTACAAAGAAAGAAAGGTCAAATTCATTTCATAACTATAGGGAGTATTTTGCGTGTTTTTCCTTTTGTTTTTATTTTTTTTTCTATTGAAATTTAACTTCTGGTGGTTGATAACTCGAAAGGCTTTAATTTTGTTTGCTATTTACTGATACCTTATAAAAATTTCACCAAAATTGAGACTGAGCCCCCCCCCCCAAACAAAATCCTGCGTACGCTGCTGGTGGGGCATATTTATTTTTACATTGAAACTATATTAAATTGAATAAGCAACGGAATTTTAAGAAATTCCAAGTAAAACTTATTCAATTATACATTGAAATCAACTTTTTAAAATTTTAATTCCGATCGTCCGCCGTAGTTTTAAAGCAATCATCATTTTTTACATTGAAATCCACATTTTTATTTTTGATATTTAAAGTGTGTTCAACGTAGTTTCCCAGCGTGAAAAATTCAAAAATTCATTAAGGAAAAATCAGCTTTTTCCTTGAGGAATGGCAGCTGCACCGTCCACTTTTCAGCTGATTCCTTTAATGAAATTAACATCCGACGAAAATTCACCAACGAAATGACTGCTTCGTTGGAAGTTGTTTATTCACCAAGCCAGGTGATGAAAAACATTGTGGTTGCATAATCTGTGAATTCACTAAATAAATGTATGTATGTGGTTTATTCATCGGTTCAACATTTTCAATGAAAAAGGTATGGAAAATTCAATTGTCAAAATCACAAGATAAGTGGTAGTTGTTTATTCATAAATTAGTTAATTCAATATGAAAAATGTGAAGATAATTATATAAATAGTGAATTCATTCATTCGGTTGTGTTGTGAATTTGTGATTGGTTAATTAAAATATAGAATTAAAACTTTAAATTAAAGTGAAATCACTAGGTCAGCGGTTGTTGGTTAATCACCACTTCACTTATGCGAAGCTGGGATGAAAAAGCGTCTTTCGGTAATGTATCGAATGTTAAAAAAAAAAGTGTATCGAATTGTACTTTTTGATTTTTTTTTTCAACAAATCAATGTTTATGAAGTGTAATAAACAAACAAGAGCATATTTTAAAATAAAATAAAAATAAAACATACCGGTGGGCTTGGAGTGGCAAACAGCTAGGTACCAGGCTTGCCATATTGCGCGATATATCGCGAAAGTTCGCGAGCCAAAATTTCATTTTGCGATATCTCATATTTTTCGAGATGTTTGCGGTATTTTTTCCCCGTACAATAAACCGAAATTTCAACCTTAAGGAAAAAAAATTATCTTATTTAGAATACAACCATTTCACTTTGGAAAAGTTAACTTGCTTTACGTGCTCTTCCATTACCAGCAAGCAATGCCATTGTTGAAAGAGCGTTTTCCTACATGAATGTAGTCAAAAGGTACTCACTCATGTTGTCAAGTAACATTAAAAAAAAAACATTTATGTGATATACTGCCGTCCTAAGTAAAAAGGGCTTAAGCACCAAAAATCAAAAATCGAGTTTGAGGTATATTTGGAATCGTTAAACAGTGTCTTAAATCATAATTCCAACTGCAAATGGCGCAAAATCACGATTGAAAATGGGCATAAATCCATTTTCGTATGGTTTTCGAAGAAACCGAAAACATTAAAACGCATTTATATCAAAACTACAAAAATGGAGATGTGCCCATTTTACTTAGGACGGCAGTATAATAAATTAATTTTAAATAAATTATTATGTAACGGGAGGGTCAAATTCAAATTGTTTTCTAAAAATGTAATAAATTGAACAAAATTAAATTTTGTAGCCGTTCTAAGATTAAATTACAATTCTTAGATCCACTAATTGAGGATTATGATTCTTTCCCATTTAAAAAAAATCTGCTGGTACTTCGAAACTTTTTGTAATAATTAAAATACCTAAAATGTCTTAAATCCAATTCCGTTGCTGCAATACTACCTATTTATCGTTTATTTTCTACTAAAATAATAAAAAAAAAACAATTAATCAGCCTTATTCTGCTATTAATCGGGGGAAATTTTCTCTTGTTACTAGTCTGCTATTCATTCAAGTGAATGTGGATTTACGTCGGCAATTTCGGTAATACGGCGTGGTATTCTTTTATTAACGTGAACGGACTCTTTCTATACAATTCGGATCCGCATATAAAATGTTGCGGGTTTTCAATTGTTGGTTGTGTATCTGCTTAGTGCTTGGGAAAATGTGAGTAGAAACCAATTTTAGAATATCTGTTTTATTTGGAAGTGAGAAAAAAGTCCAAGACTGTCCATATTTGTTTTTATTTCTTTTTTAATAAAAAAATCAACCAAAACAATTTATTGAAACTTCTTAAGATTTTCACATACACAGGGAACAGCTGTTTAAGTGAATGTCAATTTGGCTTGGGATAATGTAGTTCACCCGACGGATAGCAGAATGGAAATACAGATCGTAAGGGAATCGAATTGGTGAATCGGATCTATGGTTCACGGGAATAGCAGAATAGGGTTGTATGTTTGATTTTTAGTTTTCTAAAAAACATTTTGTTGAAGTAATTAGCTGTTAAGGCAGGGCAAAAGTGAACTGAATATTATAAAAGTGTATTTGTGTACTTAAGCAATGTCAAATGTATCGAAAAAAGTACAATTGGTTCGACTTTTGCAACCGTGATGCGAAGTGGTGATTAACCAACAACCTGAAATACTTTGAGACAATCTGAGATTTCCTCATTTTGATGGAAATTCACAAGTCCTGTTATAATATTTACTGTCAGTAGACAATATGAACACAGAGAACACAAAAGAAAATCAACTTCTATCAAAACACACAATGGCGGTGCACGCTTTACAAAGCATATGAGTGGACATAGATGATGAACTGATGAACTTCTACATGACTTTTCAACAATTTTTTCATCGCATAATTTTCCCTATCAAAAGCAATTTTTAATTCAACGAAATAAAGGGTTGGTTTCTATGCACAAAGCAAATAGTGGGTTCAAATCTATGAACCGAGGAAACCTTGCATGGCTCTTTACTGACTAAATCATTGCATGTCGTTTCCTTTTTTTATTTGGCTAGTGAATTGATTGAAGAATTCAGATATAAAATTCATTGGGGACGATATTTCCTGCTGGGTTGAAAGTGTTGTATCTATACACCGCAATTTGATTGTATTTGTCAGGATTATAATAAAGAATTTTGAAAACGCGTCGTAATTCCCAAAACTTCTTTTAATTGAAGGGTCCCATAGCTAAAACTATGAGTTAAGGTCAATGAAATAACTGTTTTATAGGGTTAAATGACAAGTCAATAATTTTGTTTTAGATATTCGCGGTAATTTTTGAGCTTTAACCCAGTAGTCCTGGAAAATTAGATAAAAAAAAGTCTTTACTTTGAAAATTTTGAATGAAACAACAACAACTGAGTGTTTTACAACCAAGTTATTTGGCTGAAGTTATGGCTATTTCACGAGTACTTCCAAATAATTCCGCCAAAGCTTTATTTTGGTGGAGAGCTTCATTGGTACGTCCTTAACATTTCCTCAAAAGTACCCTTAATATGGAGTGGTGTAAAAAGGTTTAGGGGAGAGGAGGTGATAAAATTCAGTTTTCCAAATTACTCGGAAACTATAGATTCATAGAACAGACTGATTATTGGAGAAAAACTGTCAAAACATTGGAATGCGGTACATTTAGTGGGGATTTTTTTTTTTTGGTGGGGGATTGTATTTGGAAAAATGGTTTCTATTAAAGAAATAAGTTTTAAGACTGGTACCGGAAGATACTTAAGATCGAATTGACGTACAGAGGTCATTCATGTGTCATTTTGTAGATAGTTGTACTGTTTACATTACAAGTTGTTCTTGGATCATTTTGTGAAAAAATAAAATTCTCGTAAGATGTTAAACAAAAGATGAAAAATCAAATTTTTCTTAAAACTTGGTTCTTTAATAGAAAACAGTTTTTCAAACATAACCTCAAAAACAAAAGTTCTGGTCTCCTCGACTGGTTTTCTCCAAATCTGTCAATTCTATGGAAAAAAGGTTTACTTTTATAATTACTTGAATTAATTACTTGAGCTATACAATGTATAATAATTACTTGAGCTATACAATGTATACCTTCAACTTTTTGCTAAAGAGCATAAAGTACTGAAGAGCATAAAAAAACTGAATTTTACACACTCTCTTCGCACAGAATTAATTGCCAGGACCCAGGACCGTAGCTACAACCTGTGGGGCCCCAGGGCAAAACCAAATATGGGACCCTATTTCTCAATTTATTTCTCAAGAATTCTAAATGTGGTTTACACAGAAATAAAAGGTTAAAAAGTCGGGTTCTAAAATAATTTTTATTCAGGATTTTGCGGAAGCGATTACTTTTCTCAAATCTATTTGCCGTGGCCTTAGATTTTTGATCGAAATCAATGATAAATTGCTAAGCCTTCATTATTCGAAGGTGCTTTTCAAGAAATTTGTATTAATTTCAGCTTTGAAAAATATCCTTCCGCTTTTGCTGTGGTCAGGCGCGAACGCAGGTACAAATTTCGGGGAGGGGGGGGGTTTAAACTGAAAACTCAAAATTAAGAGTGAAATTGTATGGCGAGGAAGTTAAATTCATACATTTGGGGGGGGGGCAAATGGCAGCACAACGACACTAAGGTACAATTGTGCAAAATGTAGTTTTTCGCTCGTGTACTGATACCGAAAGTCAAACTATGTGTCGGACTTTTTTCCCAGAGCACTATATAATGAAATCTAAATGAACCGTACTTATTCCACCATCTGGCTAGCATGAGCTTTAGCTTACCATAAACATGAACACAAATATTTTTTGAGTTTTCTCCCAATTATTTTATTTTAATTTTACAAATGAATATTTCAAGGGTCACCTATACACAAAACGAAGCAACAAATACTTGAATATTAGTGGATAAACTAAGAATTGGTGTAGGGTTAAGGTGTCAACAGTGGATCACTTTTTACTTCTTGCACTGTTGCTCGTACATTCACTGATTCACTGTGTACCATGGGTGTTCACAGTGAATCAGTGCATGGTACACAATGAATCAGGGATAATAAATCGATTTTACCATTTTAAAAATTTATATTTTCTAAAGTTATGTACATATTTTAAATAATCAATCGATTAATTTTTCTTTAATAAATACATCAAACAAATAGAAAAAATTCTTCGAATTTACAAAAAAATTAAAATTAAATTATATTAAAAATTTTAGTTTATTTGTACGTTATTTATTTTTATTAGTTGATACACTTTTTTCTGTCCATAAAGCGAAAGAAAACATACAACTATTAAAGAACTAATAAATCAAATAAATTAGAAAAGTTATAATATGAAAAAATTAAATTTCATAAAAAAATCCCTGATTCACTGTGAACCACTTTCAATTGATCCGCTGTGTACCATGTTGTCTTTTTTAAAAAAACAAGTTAATACTTTACAAACTATTTCACCAAAGTAAACAAATCAACAAAAAATATTAAGTCTATGCAGCCAGAAGTACAAATATTTAACCTAAATGAAGTTACAATAAACACTTTTTTAATCAAATCGAAAACAAAATAGAAAAAAATTTACTTCCCGAGTCTGAAAACACAAACACAAGATGAAAACCAATTTTAAAAACAGGATCGCGCAGACTGTGATGTGAGATGTGAGAGGAAGTAAAAATGTGTTCTTTTCTCTTTTTCAGATTCATTTTAAAATAAAAAGGGAAAGTATAAGAGCAAATGATTCACTGTGTACCCTGATCCACTGTCGACACCTTTACCCTAATACATCGGTTAAATAAATTCACTACATATTGAGCTTATACCTTTGAGTATATATAATATGGAGTGCTCGTTTACATTCCAAAAAGTAACCATCATAGGGGGCGCGGTAATTTATGCGGTTATTCAATTTTCAATACAGAGAGTGTTTTTACAGCAACACCGTCATTAGCTGCAACTGTCAAAAAACCCTCTCTATATTAAAATCAGGCCCCTATCACAGGCTCAAGTACTACAATGCATTAGGCATAGGAACGAGCATATAATATATACTCAAAGGCTTATATGTAGGATCTACAGTAAGAATTGATTAGGGTTAGATTTTATTCGTCAATTAGATATTAGTTGCAAAGACTCAAAAAGTGGGAATGAGCTTAACGAAGCTAACTTAACAAAGCTAATACCGATTCGAGCGATGCAAAAGGAGATATGCGTTTTGGGGGCCCTCCTGGCCGGGGGCCCCGGGGCATTGACCCGGCTGACCCAATGGACGCTACGGGCCTGTCCGCACATTAATTGTTTGCGGAAAAATGACATTTCAGTTTGTTCGTGTTTTGTTTTTATTTGTTGTTTCTTGCTTTTGTTTAATTTTTTTAGTTAAATTTTGTTTTATTTATTTGCAATTTACGAAACTCTCCATGAATATTTTTCCGCTGTGTTTTCGTAAGCCTTTCGTTCTCTTCTTGAGACTTCATATAAAATGGCGTACTAGGCTTTAAAGGTTAAATGTCAAAAGGAATTCAAATTCTAAACCTGATTTAGAAGCTCCCTAGACTTGTTTTTTAAACAAGTTTGGGTCATTTATCTAGCTGAAGATTAGACAATAAATTTATGTGCCATGGTGATCAAAGGGTAGTAGTAGTAGCCCGTAGCGTAATTTTTAGTGCGTTGGACTGTCATGCTGGATGTCTGGGTTCACTTCTTAGCCTCGTCCACATAAAACTAAAAAGTTTTTTTTTCAAGGCTTCTGCTGCCTCTTGCGAGGAATTGACAAATCCTCTAAGAGTATCACTTGTGCTTCTCGTCTAGCCGTTCAGATTCGGCATAAAAATGTAGGTCCCTTCCATACAAAGGAAACAATTTTTGTTTAGATTTTTCATTTAAGCGGTGGGGCACCCACCCATTTTTACAGAATTACAATTAAATATATTGAAAGCACTTCCGATTGTTGCAGAATTATGAAATTTGGTGGAGCGGGTGGTTTTCAGGTGTATACAAAGAAAAAATGGAAATTATGAAATTATTCATTCAGGGGCGTGGCGTCTATCCACTTTTTAACAATTATTATCGTTTCAATGGAGCACTTTTGAATTATAAAAATTGGTAGAGCGGTAGGGCTTGTAGCACATACAAAAGGCATAAATTACAAACTTAATTTTCCTTATGGGGCTCTCAATGGGCGTTTATTCCACCCACTTTTCCAGAAAAAAAAACCTTTGCAAAAAGAAGTGAAATTACACCAAAAACATAAATGTTAAAAAAGAAGCCAAGTTCTTCTTTATACCAAAAACTTTGCGTTACATGTCAGCCGTTAAAAGTAGTGAGCTCTTAAGGTACGAAAGTTTAATAGTGTTAAATATCAAATATTTAATAATAGTTATATCGAAGAACCTCAAAATTATCAGAGAAATCTGTTATTTAATGATTACTGACTCAAATTGAGTTGGGTTACTAGTCAAGTTTCCATTTCAAAATTAAGTAATTAGGTAATAAAAGAAAACTTGCCGCTCTAAGATAACTTGAGGGACAGATATTTTGTATAAGATTAAAATTTGTGTGTGCCCGAGGAAAACCGGACTGGGTCAGCTAGTATCAAATAAATAATTATTGTTTCGTTTTAAGATATGTTGCCATACAACCATCATCAAATTCAATAGAAGAAGCCAACAATATGAAATCACCACGAGTTTTAAAATCACATTTACCAATGCATATGTTACCCAAAGATCTATGGACAGTAAAGCCTAAGGTACCTACATGTTTCATTTAAATGATTTATAAGTATTTTTTTCATTTGACAATAATCATTTAATTTTCCAAATAAAGATAATTTATGTCACAAGAGATCCTAAAGATGGAATAGTTTCGTATTATCACTTTTTTTCTAAAATTGGAATGACTTCGGCCAGCTTGGAAGATTTTGTTAATGAAATTGTTAAAGATAGGACAATTTATAGCCCATTTTGGTATCATGTTGCTGAATTTTGGAACCTACGCAATGAGCCTAATGTTTACTTTACAAGTTTTGAGCGGATGAAAAAAGATTTAAGATGTGAAATTCTAAACGTAAGCAAATTACTGGGAAAGAGTGTGAGTGAGGAGCAAATGGATAAGCTTGTTCAACATTTGGCATTCGACAAAATGAAAGGTTAGTGTAGGTTAGTGTTTGTATATCTTTGTATGGTAGTATCGGAAGATTTATAGGTTTTATGTTCTTATTTATTCGCACTATCTCCTTTAATCTATCTAATTATTTTCAATATTTTTATAATTTTGTTTAGATAATCAGTCGTGCAATAATGTGAAAGAGATTGGACAGCTTCAAAAACACTATGGAATCGAAGAAAAACCTATGGGGTATTAAGATTTGTTTTTTAATTTCAATTTGAAAAATCTCAAGTATCTGTTTTTTTTTATTTAATTACAGAGTTTTTATTCGAAAAGGTAAAATTGGATCTTACAAGGAAGACCTTAACCACGATTTAATAAAAGCTTTGGAAGATTGGACTCAAATGTCGACAAAAACTTACGGAATTAATCCCGAAGAAATTCTTTTTTCATAATCATCTACTATTTTTATTACAACAATATTTGTATAAAATATTTTTAAAATATAACTTTCCTTATACGATTTTTGTGAAAATATTCAGCACCAACTTAGGTTAGTAGTGTCTAGATTAAACCAGACTATTAAAGCGAGAAGCAAAGATTTTGTGCTGAGACTAAGTTAATATAACCCGTGTTTTTTGCAAGCCCAGAAAGAATCGGGCGGAAAAAATGAGTTGCGACATAGCAAAGTCATTTACCAACAAAAACAAGGTAGGTATACCTATTAGCAGTCCACCTTCCCCAGTTGTAGCGGATTTAGTAATGGAATCTTTGGTATAAGCATGTCTTGGGTAAATTGGATTATAAATCCAAGATCATAACCAAATACGTAGATGACCTGTTTTTTGTGAACCAAGAAGTGCAAAAAAACATTAAATGCAATGCATTCTTTCAATAATTAAATTAAATGCACGGTCGAATGGAATCAAATGGCGAACTTCCATATCTGGATGTGAAAGTTTTGAGGCGAAATGACGGATTATTACGCCTTATTTGTTTTCACTCCAAACAACCCACACCAATAATTATCAACACGGCACAAAAATTGTCAACCGTGTTCTTCACACAAGCAATGTTTTCGTCCACCAGAAGAATATAAATATTATCCTTAACACCCTGTTTTTCAATTCCTTGCTCCCCATCATTGTCAACAAGCTCATCAAAAACTACCAACAAACGGAAAAAGACAATAAACTGGATGTCCAACAAGTTACTCTGTAAAAGAGTGCACTTTTCATTCCCCACCTCTCCAAACGTATCGGCACCGCACCTATTATAGCCTTATTCTGGCAACCTCACTGATGCCTCACAAGTTACAATAACCTCATGACTCGTCGTGAACTCTTCTAATAGTCCAATCAAATTATCCAAAAAAATCGAAAGTATCTACAAAAAATCGGGAGGAGAATTTTATTGTCTTATTTTAAAGAGTACTTCTTGCGCATACTAAAACCACATTTTTCCAATTAAAAAACCCTCTGCGTCGTCCGCCATTTTGAAAAAAGGGTTTAAAACTGTTTACTCAATTTTCTTAACCGCTATTAGTCGTAGAGTAGTCATTTTTGTTTTACTTTTGTAGGTTAAAATGTTCTCTACAATTTTTGTGTCTTAAAATTTTTTTTGGTAGCTCCTTCCTATAAAAAGTTATTGTAGAGAAAGGTTATACCTATAATTGTGTATAATTTTTTCTTGAAAATTTAAAAATTTTCATCATACTTTGAATTTAAAATAGGTAGTAGGGGAAAGGTTGGAACAGTGAGACAGTCCGAACAGTGAGACATTTCATTTTTTAGCTTCCCAGAAACTTGCACAGACTTTTCGGTAGAGACAATAACGTTTCTTTTCAATTCCGCAACTTTTATTTCTGTTCCGAACAACACTCAGATGCGCGTTTGCTCTCAATGAGTAAAGAGCGAAAAAAAAGGGCAAAAGTATTTTGACTTCGTGTTTTTAAAATTTGTGTAGCATCTTCAAATATTTAGGTAAGTGAGGCACTTTTTTTTATTGGCTTATTATTATGTGGTTTTTCAATATACAAACAAAAATCTACGGTATTCTTTCCAGTTTTTTATGCACAAAAGTTTTTCTTGAAAATGATAATAATTAAACAGTGAGACAGATTCAAAGTTCGAACAGTGAGACATGTCTTACCTTATCTTTGCTTCGTTTATTCAACATAAAAATGTTTTTTTATTTGTTTGTATTTGTATTGCAACAAAATTTCTTACAAAAAAAAGAAACAAATGAAAAGTATAAATTTATTTGATTTATTAAAAACTTATTTAAAGAATAATGTGAACTGAAATGTGATTTTAGTTTGTTTTTTTTATCTTATACTTTGATATGTTTTTTGTTCTTTTTGTTCCTATAAATTAATAAATAATATTTTAAACGAATATAATATATGTATTTTTGGTAAGAAATTGCTTAAGACGAGTTTTTATTAAAAATATTTTGCTGTCCCACTGTGCGCAATACGCTGTCTCAGTCTTCGAACCTCCGTCGAACAGTGAGACACTTTGACCTTCTACAACAATTTTACTCATAGGAAAGTTGTTTTAAATTTTTTTAATGAAAATTTTATGGCAAACTGTAGGGGAAATATGTCGGAAAGATGTCGATAGCTCAAAAGAATTCGGAATTATAACCGTGTGAAAAAAGTGTCTCACTGTTCCAACCTTTCCCCTTTATATAAAGTTGACGAAACATTTATACACCCTTTTAGTAAGAACATTTTTGCTCCTCCCCAATTATTTTTATTTAAAAATTTAGCCACATTTGTAAGCTAAATTTTAATCTTTAAAATCTGATGAGTAGAAATGAAGTTAGGATTTTTAAAAGGAAATAAAGCCGATTAAAATAAATTTGTTTTTATTTTATTTTTGTATCTGTTTTTTTTTTTTATTTTTTTTTTTTAATTTTATTTTTAAAAATAATTTTTTTCTCATCGGCTATTTTGCTTTTAAAAAATCCTAACTTCATTTCTACTCGTCAGAATTTAAAGATTAAGGACTCAAAATTTAAATAAACTTTAAACTTTTAAATAAAAATAATTGGGGAGGAGCAAAAATGTTAGTACTAAAAGGGTGTATAAATGTCGCATTAACTTTATATATACTATCTATTTTAAATTCAAAGTATGATAAAAAATTTTAAATTTTCAAGAAAAAAATTATACACAATTATATTTATAACCTTTCTCTACAAATATGTTAGTAATTTTATATTCATTAATCTAACTGGAAAAAAGTAGGGGCAATTTAATAAAATCAATCTACACTTTATTATATAATATTAGAAGCTTTGTCGTGCTGTATCTTGAAAGCTTTGTGACTTACATGAAATCTTAATATACAGAAATGTAGAAAATTTAATGTTTTATAAAAAGTATCGAAAGTGATTTTTGGTTCGGATGGACATTGGGTGAGATAAACTTGAAAACACATTTTTAAAATTGAAAATTTGCTATTTTTCAACAATAACTTTTTATAGGAAGGAGCTACCAAAAAAAATTTTAAGACAAAAATGGTAGAGAACATGTTAACCTACAAAAGTAAATAAAAATGACTACTCTACAACTAATAGCGGTTGAGAAAATTGGGTAAACCCTTTTAAACACCTTTTTCAAAATGGCGGACGACGCACAGGGTTTTTTTTTTTGGAAACATGTGGTTTTAGAATCCCCAAGAAGTATTCTTTAAATTAAAACAATAAAATTCTCCTGCCGAGTTTTTGTAGATATTTTTGCTAATTTGATTGGACTATAATAAAAACTTAAAAATTAGGATCTGTTCTTTGCCATCGCACAACTCATGTTGTTCTTGTGAGGTTTCTTGTGAGGCCTTCCTCAGAATACAAAATTTTGACCGCCTTAAACAAAAACAAACTCACAAAAAATTGTGACCTATGATCCTCGCAACGGCAGAATCGGGCCGTTAGAGACAAGACGAAGACAGAAATAGCTTCCAAATTTGCAAATCCCTTGAAAGATAAGCTTTTTACTAACATCAAAGAGAAAGTGGATAAGATGCCAACATTGTTTATGAAATCAATTGCTTGGGTGAAAGAGACGACATGATCATCGGTCTGGGTACCTCCAAGCAAAAACTTAAAAATCGTCTGTCCTGGTCATAGATCAGATTTGAACAGCGGGGCTGCACAAAAAAACTGCACTAGCTCTCCACTGTTTGCAAGAAAAATATAAACCAGATTTGGATAATATGGAGATTTTTCAAATTCAAATTTTTAAAATGCATAAACATTTTTGAAATTTATGTCGAATTCCTTACCATTTGAAATCGGTTACATTAAAAAAATTTTATTGGTAGAAGGAATTAAAAAAAAAAAAAATGGGCACGACTGGATCGCACAAACTTGCTCTCGTGGCTTACAACTTTAACGTAGCTAGAAATTGATGATGTACAAGTACATAGCTATTGGTTCCAAAATATTATGATATCATAAAAGAAAAAAAATTAAATAAATTATTACTTTAAATTACTAAAAATTTATTAATTTAATGGCTTTGAGAGTAAATGTTCAACATTAAGTATGTCATCTCATTTGTTTGATAAATATGAATTTATGAAATAAAACATCGTTGGAGCGGTTTTCTTAAAAATTAATTTTTTTTATATAAAATTTTTCAATTAAAAAGTACAAGTGACCTCAACTTTTCTTCATCTTCTTATTATAAAATTTTTCACTCATTTTCAAAAATAAAATCTAGTATGCCAACATTTAGTATTAAATAAAATACAATTTTGCACAAAATAAAAAAAAAATTGCATTGACCCGTTTTCAAGATACAGAATTTTCAAAAAAAAAAAATCATTATTTTTTTTTAAAAATCCAAAAATTATTTTTTTGAAAATTTGTTTATGCAATATTATTTGAATAGTGGAGGACCTGCTTGTGTCAAGAACACGGTTGACAATTTTTGTGCCGTGTTGATAATTATTGGTTTGGAGTGAAAATAAATAAGGCGTAATAATCCGTTTTTGGTTGTATTCGGACCAGCTGTCAACGAGAAATTTGAAAACAAAAAAATCGGTTCTATGGTAGGTACCGTTATTAACCGTTATTGGTAAATTTTTTTTCCATCAAAATATTGGCCATACCTTTAATAGTAAACACACAATAGCAATTTGACAGGAATTTTGTTGCCGCACAAAAACAAAGAAGTGGTGCGCGCTAAACAAATTTTAAAGTGTATTTTATTTTTCGAGTTGTTTTGATAATTTCAAACCAAATATAATTCGTCTGATAATTGTAAAACAACAAAATTACAATCCAAAATCCATCTAGACACAGCAGCGAGGATCTATTCCAAATATTTCACTAGGAATTGTATGTTATTTTAATAGGATTTTTGTTTCTTGAAGATAACGTCATGATCCCAATTTATTAGGCATGTTATTCTCGAAATATCGTTGATCATTTATACAAGAAAAAGTCATGCAATTATTTTTTTATCAGTAACACAAGCAACCTTCGAATCCATTATGAACTTTTGTTAATACATATACCTAATTCATATTTTTAGGTGCACGCAGATTTCTTTCTAATGATAAGTTCTTGAACACAGCTTTCTTTCTAGTATTTGAATGTCTTAACGACCTTAAATAAGGTTATGATTAAGAAAACAATATGTATGTTTGTATGTACAGTGTACAGGTAGGTACACATGAATATTGAATACTGCAGAATTAAAAATAACTCTACTTCATTTTTGCAATTTAAATTTGAATTCAAGTGCTGCGGTACAGCTATCGCTTTATATATTTATTCATTACCTAACAAAATCAAAATGGAAAATAATAACTTTCGAGCTGAACAAATTGAAACAGCTAAATGTGTTAATGTAACACCAAAAGGATTTATAAAAGTTTTCACAAATTCCAATGACTATCTGCCACTAGATATAGATGTAGAAAAAAGATTTGGAATTTTTAGTGCAGAAGGTGAACAATATTTGGTGCAGCTTCAAAATTTCAAAGTTCGAAAAGATGATGTTTGGGTTTTGACGATGCCAAAAAGTGGTACAACCTGGATGTTGGAGATGGTTTGGCTGTTGGTTAATAATTTTGACTATGAAACTGCCAAGAAAACCGATCAAAGGGAACGCTGTCGTTATTTGGAGTAAGTAAAGAATAACTAAATATATCTATAATTGTAAATCACTGAGAGGAAAAATGCAATTTGAAATTTAGTGTTTTATTTTTACGTTGAATTATTTTTAATTGGAAAAGGCGGCGTAATTTTAAGAGCTTCAACCTCATTTATAAGTAAAAGTTTTTCATTTATTATAAATAATTTTCAAAGGAATAACAACCAAACGAACGCATTGTTTCTTAAATAATGAATTATTCTTTTTTTTGTGGTGGGGAAGCTTGTTCCTCGGAGCCAGTATCCCTAAACGCATGGGAACAAAATCTTTTTTTTTTCTAAAATCATTTTTTGTTACCTAAATTTTATGATATGATATATTTTCTTTAGTGCCATACAGTGTAGACCCACCCCCTTCCCCCACCTGGTACAGAATGTAGCGAAGCGGATTCAAAATGTAGTGGAACCTATTTTTTTTTTCGCTTAATAATTAAACTTTTTATGAATATTAAGTGATTTATATAATGCGTTGCATTACGTTAAGATCATTTTTGAGCGTAACTAATGAAGCGAGTGGGTTAAAAACGCCTTTGGCATTCTTTGGCATATATTAAGATTATATCTAGGGCTAGCCACGAGACGAGACTCTGCGAAAATTTTGTAAGTCTCGTCTCAGTCTCGTTAAAATCGAATATTTTCAGTCTCGTCTAGGTCTTGTGTCGGTCTCGTAAAATTAAGTCTCGTCTCCGTCTCGTCTCCGAAAAATACGATTTCCGGACAACCTGTTGATTTTGAAACGAAATATTTTCGATTATAGTTTAAATACGTACGAAAGAAAATGCATACCTAAAAATTTAACTGAAATTTGATTTCTTTAATTTATTAGACTCTGTAAGTTTCGGTCCAAATATACAGTCTCGTTTTGGTCTCGTCTCGGTTGCTTAAAAAGCGGTCTCGTATCGTGGCCAGCCCTAATTATTTCTCAAATCGTCTTTAATAATGTTCAGGAAAAGCACCTTTCTGCAGTTGCACTGCTATGAGTCAAACTACATAATGTTAGCATATAAGTCCATAATTATGCAAATGCTACCTTTCCTTCAAAATGTTTGGCCTTCTTTTGCGATTTTTTTTACGAAAAACAAGATTAGCAAAAACGCTACGTTTGTAATAGGGGGCACCACTGGTACCATACCATAAGTATCAAAATCACCTGAATTGTTGAAACTCCCGTCAGTAGAAAGTCGCCCGTCCACATCACTAAGGCCTAATTTATTCGGTCAAAGTTGAATATAACTTCGGGATTTTTACAGTCAACTTGAGAAATAGTTTTATAAATCCAATTTTTTCTCACGGAAAAACAACTTAACTCAAGTTTAGTTTTTATTTCTTGAGAAAAAATGAAAAAAGGAAAATCTAAACTCAACTTAAGATAATATACACGGGCTTTTTTCAATTTTGTTTGAGTTTAGTTGTTTAGACTTGGGGAGGATGTACAAAACTGGATTTAGTTGTTTTGTTTTTGTAAAATGGTGGCCTCATTTTTATGATACAAAGCTAAAAAAAAATTTACAAAATAGATTCGGACACGCTGAATCTTATGGTATCAAAAAGTAAATTTTGACTAAACTCGACTTTAGCGGTTCTGCCTTCTGGGCACAGAATTATCATACACTTGGTGTATGATAATAGTTCCCTATCACACATCATAGACTGCTTTCACACAAGGGAACTGAGTTGCCGACAACTGGCAGGCGAGAAGAGCGTAAGGGAAAGAAAAGAATTCTGTGCTCTCACCC
This sequence comes from Melangyna quadrimaculata, assembly GCA_949320155.1. Lineage (NCBI taxonomy): Eukaryota > Metazoa > Arthropoda > Insecta > Diptera > Syrphidae > Melangyna > Melangyna quadrimaculata. The sequence continues at coordinate 404,782,709 of OX439483.1, forward strand.
TTCTCGCCTACAAACTAGCTAGTTTCTGGCAACTCAGTTTCTTTGTGTGAAAGCGGCCATACCAACAGACAAGAAATTATCATACATTTAGCATAGTTATCATACGGTTGGCAGCCCTGATGCTTATCATTAAAGCGGAAAACAAACAAAACAAAGGAGAAAAACGTCCATAATTGGTAGTTAGAAATATGTATACATTCAGTCAAATTCCTTAAGTTTCTTTGAGGAATATTAAAGTGGACACAGGAAAGAAGGTGCAAAGCGTCTATTTTCCCGTTTATTAATTTTATAATAATGGCAAAACACAAATAAGAACGTCTGCTCTCAAGACAAGGCATGTCAATAAGTTTCAGTCTATTATGGTAAGGTGGGAGATCGTAAGGATCTACGCAACCTAAGCCTCTGAGCGCAAACCTAAGGAATCTTTTTTGCACCTGTAGTGGGGTAATCAAACTTGACAAGCATATTCGAAAATGGGACGAACAAATGTTATAAAAAGCTGCTTTGTAACAAAACGATCGGAAAATTGTTTAGACTCTCTTTTTATCCAATCAAGAATTGAATTGGCTTTATTAGTTATTGAATTGATGTGTGATATAAATTCAAGTTTTTGATCACACAAGACACCAAGGACAGACATATCGCTTACAAGTGATAAAAGAACACCATTTAACATATAGTCAAAAGAAGTAACTGACAGCTTTCTTGTTAAACTAATAGTTTAACATTTATCAATGTTAAGGTTTAAAGAGTTAAAATCACACCAGTCAAAAAACGAATTAAGATCACACTGTTACTCTTCACAATCACGATTATTTGAAATCGTTTTGAAAATTGCAACATCGTCTGCATAAATAAGGCAGTTTGAAAATTTCCACACAGACGGTAAATCATTTATAAATAAGATGAAAAGAACTGGGCCTAAATCGCTACCCTGTGGTATTCCAGGATTAACTGTAAACTTATTTGATTCGAATCCGTTGAAAATTACAGAGTAAGATCTATCCAGTAAATACGATTGAAGCCACATAACAAAATGTTCGCTAAATCCTAGCTTCTTTAATTTTAATAACAAAACTCGATGTGAGAGTCTATCGAAGATCTTGCTAAAATCGGTGAATACACAATCTATTTGGCTTTTGTTTTTAAACGAGTCAATCTAAAAATCTAACGCTAACACAAAAGTAATTTTGTGTTTTCCGCTTAAAGGCCACGGTAGTGCCCAGCCAAGTTCCGGAACTACACCCTTTTTACAGGATCAAACTCAGGCGATTTTTGACCGACCTCTAACTTCAGTACCAATAAAGGCAGAAAATTCAAACTCGCAGCATTTGCTAAGCTCACCAGGTTTATAGTCCAGGCAATTAGTGACTTAACGTGGGCAAAATTGCAACAGAAGCGTTTTTAATTGATTTTTGATCAGTTAACACTACTGAACAACGTATCCAAAATCGGACAAAATCGGTCTATGGGAACACCACGAAAAACGGGTTTCAAAATGGCGGATTTATTGGTATGTTGTTTTTGGTTGTTATTTTTATTACGATGCGATTTTTCCTTTTTTCTATGTAAAAAGTTATCACTGGTTGATAATGGGAACGGTCCATGACCCCCTCTCTCAGTCATGACCCCCCTCCATGTATGACCTCCCTCCCCTAAGTCACAAACTGTTCAGAGACCTAGAGAAAATGATAGCGGCGATCAATTTTCACAAATAAACACTCCCCCCGTTTTTTGACAACACCCCCAATACATTTATTTGCATACAGGTAAGAAACAGGTATGAAATTGTCCAATTCTGCATCGCATTTGGAATCAAGTACTCTAGAGCAGGGATCGGTAATAAGCGGACCGCAGGCCAAATCCGGATCGCGAAGGGTATAAATCAGGACCGTTGATTCTTCCGTTTTAATTCGAAAAGTACTTTTACATACAGTTAAGATATACTTCTTCATTATTTTCTACAAAAATCTTGTTATCGCTCATAATGTAGCTTTACCAACCTGAACAATTCTATTCTTCAAGGTAGGAGCTCAGACGGAAAATTTTCCCAAAAACTGTTTTAACTTCAATCTATTTAATTATGCAATAATAGACACAAAAAAATGTATACCTTATAAATAGAAAATGATTTCATTATTGTTATTATTGTACTATTCGTACTAGAATGTCAGCTTATTAGGCTTGACCATTCTTTATTCCGTCAATTTCATTGAATTTTTGAACAACAACAAAAACAACTTAAAGCCGCTACCACCAATTGTTTGGCTGGATATATAGCTATTTCGTGCTTTGCCACTTTTACACTCATCAGTCTCCTTTTTGTGGTGCTGAGCTTTTAATCCAATTTTATTTTATTTACGAATAGTACAATAATAACAATAATAACTTAACAGTCTGGTTCGTTACCGATCTGCCAACCTCTCCCCCTTTGATACGTACTGCGAATTGTAGTCTATCGAAATAAGGTATGGAGAAAAATGAAGGCGGAACAAGACAGCATGATTAAAGGCGCTTATAAAAATGCTGATGCTCCAAATGCATTTGATAAACAACACATCTCGACCTGTGACGTCAGTGGTCTAAAGCGGTGGAGTGCGTAGTGCACACGACTGCTAAGACTGAGCAAATCTAATATGCGGGGGTTCGAATCCTATGGTGTACATACAAAGTTTTTCAAATAAAATAGGATTAAAACTCAGCACCACAAAAAAGAGACTGATGAGTGCAAAAGTGGCAAAGCACGAAATAGCTATATCTCCAGCTAAACAATTGGTGGTAGCGCCTTTAAGTTGTTGTTAGAAAATGATTTCGTGAACCATTTTTGCTAACATTTCTCGAACATTTTAAATCGCTTACAAGGTTGATGGAAACAAAAATTAATAATATAATAATATTTTATGATAATTAGGGCCAGTTTGATCAAAGTGGGTTAAATTTAGTATGTGACCTTCATAGCAGGGACTGTTTTAAGTGGTAGATGTTATGTTTTTTGGTAGTTGCTATTTGAATTTGGTAGCTCTAAATCACGTTTCTGGTAGTTGTTATTAAACACTCCGCCCTTTCTTCGAGCAGTCCGACACAAAGTACTTCTACAAAAGTCAATTTTCAAGCACAGTGTAGGTTCGAATATTTGCTGCCTATTTTAATTTCGAACGCTTTTTTTATTCATATTTCAGGGTGTATTTGTAAGGATTATCTGAGTACAAAAAGCATTTGTTCAACTTTTATCTGATCTCAAAGTCTTAGACGGATATAACAAACCCGCACAGAATAAGCGCACTTGGTTGTGTTGCCTCATCGACTTCACATGCAATTTCAATTGAAAGTCAAACAGAAACCTACATTTTTGGGCGTCGTAGTTATGATTTTCAACAAGTTGTTTTCAATTACTCAACTGCGACAAAAAATCTTTAAAGCAAGTTAATCAAACAAATTTCAACATCAGCCTTTTGACATCATAAGTGAGAAATTTGTAGGAAAAGTTCAAATTTTAATTACAAAAATATGCATTTGGCATCACTTTTAGCTGCAATATAATGAGTGCTGTGAGAATTATAAACTCATATGTGAATTGATTTTCCAGATACTAATTATTTTTGATTTCATATTTGGCGCGTTTTATTGAGAGGTATTTCAGATAGCGCGGTAAAATTACCCTCGGTAAGAACAACAACAAGCGTGTTTTTTAGTGCCCTCTATGTTAGCTTACAAAAAATTTCCATGTAAAATACAACAACAAATATGCTTAGTTCGCGGCGATAAACATCTCTCCTTAAGAATTAAGCTAAAATAAAAACAGTGCTTCCACACACTATTTTCTAAGTTTATCCGATGAATTCTCAACAAATGTCAAAAATTCATCCAAAAATTCATTGATTTGGCAGATGGATCTTGAAGCACGGGTCGAATGATCGAGAAAAAAATGACAGAAAAAAGGGTAAAAACCGAAAATTGTTTTATTTGTTAAAATATAATTAATAATTTAAAATAAATGTTACTTTCCAATAAATAAAAGAAAGACCTGTTCTAGGGATGATATGTTTCTTTTAATTTATCAAAATTTTAACGAAATTTAGTTTACATTTTTTTTTTGTTGACAAACATTTGACAGCTAATATGTCAGAAAATGTCATTGTTATATCAGTGCTACCAAACTATTTTCTGAAGCAATTATGAGCGTTTTTTTGTGCCACTATTTCTTAAGTTAACATAGCGGGCACAAAAAAACACGCCTAACATAAAAAAATTTTCGATCAAATAGCCAACTCATAAACGGGCTACGTATAAGAAAAAACTATTTAAATTTTCTATATAATTGTGTTCAATAATGATTTGTTGGTAGTTCTGAATTTTTCTTAAAACAGCCCCTGCTTCATAGACTTTAATTAACTAACGCTAATCAACCAAAAATGTCTTATTATTGAAATTCATGATTAGCAACTCATACTTTGAATTAAAAAAATTGATCAACAAACACATTTGAGCTCTTCTAATCATGGATTAAAGATGATTAGCTGTAAAAGAACTGGCCCCTAAGGGTTCCAAGTAGGTGTAACCAAATCAGAGCCAAATTAAATATCCTACTTTTACCACAGCAATGTTGCAAACATTGCCCGCTACACTTACTTTACACCATGTTTTTGGCAAAACTATTAGTCCGTTTGGGATCGGATTTTGGAATTTTGCCTTGTAATATTAGATTCCAAATTTGTTGCATTGGACAATTTTGTACCTGTTTTTGGAGTGCTTTATACGAGTACTTTGATTTTCATAATTCTGTTTTAACTTTATGGTAAGATAGCAACAAAAATGATAAATGCATGAATTCAAAACTAGTGTGGTCTTGTAGAAAATTGTATAACAAACAAATTTAAATTGGATGTTTTTTTTTCTAAAATTGCATATTCCCAAAGTTATAAAGGACAATATCAGGAAAACCGGGGTTATTTTATGTTTTTTCACTGTTGCATTCTTCCTGCAGCGAATACAGGTGAGCTACAGACAACTCTTACAGGCCCTTACAACATATAAAAAAACAGAAAGCCAGAAGACGAAGATACATAATGTAAACGCAACTCCTGCGGCCTGTCATCAGCTCTTCCTTCCGAGTTTGGTTCTCCATCTCCAAGCTATGAAGGAACTTCAAATTTCGAAAGAACGTTACTAAGGATCTGCACCGGAATACATTTTGACCGGCAGCGAATGTGACATCTCGGTCTCGCATGACCAGACTGAGACGAGACGATATTAGACTGGCTTTTAAGCAACCGAGACGAGACCGAGACGAGACCGAGACGAGACGAGACTGTATATTTGGACCGAAATTAACAGAGAGTCTAATAAATTAAAAAATTCAATTTCAGTTAAATATTTATTTTCTTCTGCAAATATTAAAACTATAATCGAAAGTATTTCGTTCTAATAATCAACAAGTTGGCCGGAAATCGTATTTTTCAGATACGAGACCCAGACGAGACTTAATTATACGAGACCGACTCGAGACCGAGATGAGACCGAAAGTTTTCGATTTTTACGAGACCGAGACGAGACTTACAAAAGTCTCGCAGAGTCTCGTCTTGTGGCCATCACATCAACGAGCGTCTTTACACAAATGCGAACATCATATCCTTTGACAGGTACCTACTGCTTTCAGCAAAGAAGCTTTTAGAACGCACCACCAGTTACCCTATTCAACTGATAAAAACGATGGCCTCCGAGCAGCGACAACCCGAGCCGAGATACCTAAGTACGAATAAAATCCTGGTCTAAAATATAATCACGGACAACGAGCAAAGCCGTTTCGATCAACGCTGACACAGGGCCAGCATATCACCGCGGCTAAATGCCAACCCACCCCCTACTAAAACCGCAACTTGACAATCGGGACGGAACATCCCAACGAGATTAACGGTCTTAAAAACAAATTTTTGACAAGTTTTGACATCAAAAAAGAAGAACTACATCATGCTTTGCGATATCTGAGGGGTGTTCTCATAAACGCAGAGGGGGGTTATAAATGGGGAGTGTTTATTTCTGAAAAGTGGTCGCTGCAGATCATTATCTCTAGGGATCTGAACTGTTTGTGACCTAAGGGGGGTCATAAACGGGGGGGGGTCATAAATGGAGGGCCATAACTGCAAGAGGGGATCATGGACCACTCAAGCCCTCTCGTGTGACGCGCTCTCAGGTAAAGACGTCGGCTATCGAACCAAAAAACAACAATAAACAATTACAACTTCTTAAATAAAAACTTTGTCTGCTTCTCCTCGATTTCATTACTCGCCCTCATCTAAAAATACCCCTGGTTCATCCCCCGCATTAAAAAGTGTTAGTAACCAGCGTCTTGCTAAAATAAAACAAACCGTTTTCCTCATCTGAGACCCCTTTCACACAAGAAAACTGAGTTGCCGGCGATTTTTAGTTTCTTGGCAAGAAGGGCGTAAAAGGAAGACGAAAAATTTCCCCTCACACACTTCTCGCCTACAAACTATCCAGTTTCTGGCAACTCAGTTTCCTTGTGTGAAAGCCGTCTAAGCAGAAAACAATAAGACGGCTTTCACACAAAGAAACTGAGTTGCTGGAAACTGGGAGTTTGTTGGCGAGAAGGGAAAGAAGTAAGTGGAATGAAAAAAATCCACCCGGTCAACGATTGAGGAGATTTTTATCCACATTCCTTCTCACACTGTCCGCAATGTGCGTTCAGAAATCTCCGGCAATTCAGTTTCCTTGTGTGAAAGCCACAGGGCAATTAAAGGAAAACGTCAAAAAAATCTCCAGCAACTGGTTTCCCTGTGTGAAAGGGGACTTAGACGGCTTTCACACAAGGTAAAGGTAGAACTATAATAATCGGTGGCTGTCGGAAGCTAATGTCAAAACAGAACGAAAAGTAGCCTTCCGAAACGTCAAATTGACATGTAACCTATAATTCGCTTAAGTGGTTTGAAGTTGTACCAATGATTTCCCCTCCAGTAGCTGATGATCTTCTTGCCATTGCGGCACTCACTTTATTGAGAAATTTAATAAAATTTTAAAGAAAAACTTTGCACACAGCTCGTATAAAATCGAGAATTAACTGGAATAACAAATGTAATTATTTTCAAATTAATTATTGTTCTAATTCGATTAAACAAAAACTTTGCAGCAGAACAAAGATATTTTTGTTTTAGATGCAGTTTAAACTTTGCTTCACAAAAAATTCACAACACAAAACCCGTGTAATTTTTTTTTTATTTTCATTTCTGTTATCTGTCAGTTTACTTTCGCAAGAGCGCTCGATGAGCGCTGTCGCTACCGAAAGTTAACGAAAACTAAACGAAAATACCAAATCGCAATTATGGGCGGATCATATCAATTCTTTGTATTCGCTCAGTTTCATACGACCGCGTAAGCTGACTTCTTTCTATTATAGTTATACCTTAACTCAGTTGCCAGAAACTGGCTAGTTTGTAGGCGAGAAGGGTGTGAGGGGAAATTTTTTGTCTTCCTTTTACGCCCTTCTCGCCTAAAAACTAAAAATCGCCGGCAACTCAGTTTCCTTGTGTGAAAGGGGTTTAAGCAATTCGTTCTCTTCTACACAGAGTGACGATCTTGCTATATCAGCTAACAGTGTTATCAATTCAACCTCAAAAGGGATTAAAATGATTGCTGCCGGTGCTAGGTTGTTGTCTGCTGAGCAGGCTTTTGCATCGTCTCTGGCTGCTGGTTCAGACAGAACTGAAATTGATGCAAGCTTAATACTCAACGGAATCGATGCACGGAATTTGGATGACAACAATGACACTCAGAAAGATGTTGTTGTTTCTGGTGAAGGTGATGCTGCTGCTATTGGTGATATGGGTGTTGATGCCGCTGGTGTTGTTGTGGGTGATGATGCAGTTGTTGGTGGTGTGGGTAGTGCAATTGCTGATGGGGATATTATACCTCTGACTGAAGATGTTCCCAATAATGGCAATGTTGTTGTTGCTGATCGTGTTAATAAGCTCCCAGCTGAAGTGGTTTCTAGCATTGTAGGTGATAATACTTCTGTACGTGTCGGTGTCGGTGTGTCTGCCGATAATGCCAATGATGGTATTTACAAAGTTGCTATGTCAACTACATCTTATAAAGGAAATGATGATAATGTTTCTTTTCAAAACAAAAATCCCAAATATCATCGTTCATCGAGAATAATGTTTGGGACTGCCGCTGCCGTTGAAGGTGCAGTTACACTACAGTCAGTTCCTCGCCTACGATTTATTCATATTTCTCGGTTGAATAATAATGTAACAGAGGATAATTTTATTGAATATACTGCAAATAAGTTAAACATCACGAAAAACTGTATGCGTTGTTCAAAGCTTATTAAAAAAGACGCGGATTTAACTTCGTTTTGTGAATTTCAAGTTATGAATCCCTGCTAGTTCATTCGATGCTGCTTTGGATTCTTCAATTTGGCCTGAGCATGCACAAATAAAAAAGTTTGTAAATATTCAAAAGAAAGGGAGACCACACCAATTTGAAGTAAATGTCTCAAAGTCTAAATTAAATTTATCGCAAATGCGATAAAATGCTGGTGGCTTGCGTACTAAGACTAACCAGCTTTTTTCATCTTCTTCACTGCACGAATATGACCTCATCATAATTGTTGAGACATGGTTCAATTCAAATTTCATGTCATGTGAACTTTTCGACTCTTCATTCAGTGTCTATCGTAAAGATCGATCTATCAAAACTGGAATGGAGCGTGGTGGAGGTTTGCTAAAAGCCAGGCGCGAACACAGGGGGGGTTTCAAACCCCCCCCCCCCCTCCTTGAAATGTATGAATTTAACTTCCTCGCCATTCAATTTCACTCTTAATTTTGAGTTTTCAATTTAAACTCCTTCACCCGAAATTTGTTCCTGCGTTCGCGCCTGCTAATAGCAGTTCGAGCTTCCTTCAGAAGTCAACAATTTAACCTAAATAGATGACTCAGATGAAATTGGACAACTTTGTGTGAGTACAAAGGATTCTGCTGAAACTAAAGATATATATTTTGTTGTAAGTTATATTCGTCCAATGAGTGGAGTAGATTTATATACTAAGCATATTTCTAATACTCAAGCTATTTTAAATGAATGAACGACTAACCAATTCCCTTGTATTCTCGGCGATTTCAACATTGGTGACATCGACTGGTGCTAAATGGAAGAAGATCATGTTTTAATCCCTTTTGATGCAATTAAAGACGTAGAGATGTTAGTCGTTGATTCATTTTCTGCTATGGGTCTCTTTCAAATTAATAATGTCAAAAATTGTCTTGGAAGACTTTTGGATTTAGTGTTCATTAACAATGATTTAAAATATTCTTTAGAAATTTCAGATTTTCCCCTTCTTAACAACTCTATTCATCATAAGGCTGTTTGTTTATCTTTTGAATTTTATGATTATGAATCTGCTTCCTTCGAAAAATGTAAAAATTTTAATTTTGATAAGGCAGATTTTATATCACTTCATAGTTTTTATAATAATTACTATCGACTGGAAGGATATTTTGGAAGGTAGGTCATTGGAGGATATGTTTGCTAGTTTTAAATGTATCCTGTTTGAAGGCATAGAACGATTTGTTCCTACGTTTACTAGAAACAAATCATTTAAGCTTCTGTGGTTTAATAAGACAATCAAAAATTTGGAGAATGTTAAAAATAAGACAGTTAAGCGTTCCAAAACGACAAAACTTCCCAAAGACCGGGCAATATTTCTTCAGTTGAGAAAAAATAATAAATACTGAATCCAATATAAAAAATAATTCCAAATCTTTCTGGGTATTTTTAAATTCAAAAAGAAAATGTTCATTTTCCTCAATGTATGGAATATGAGAATCTTAAATCGAATGATATTCAGTCATCTTGTAATCTTTTTGCTCAGTTCTTTCAAACGTCATATAACTGTGACATTATTCCAAATATTGATGGATTGTATTCTGATATTGTTCCTGTAATTGATTTTTCCTTACGAAGTTTTTCAGAACAGGAAATTTTAGAAAATTTAAAAGAGATCGACGTTACAAAAAAATATGTTATGATACGATTCCCCCTATTCTTTTGTCAAATTGTTCCTCCTCACTTTGTATTGTACTGAGTCTTATTTCTAATAAATCCCTTGAAACTGGGACTTTCATTTATGAATGGAAGGTATCTTTTATAGATCCAGTATTAAAGAGCGGTCTTAAGCCCTTAGTGAAGAACTACAGACCAATTTCCAAACTGTCTGCCATACCCAAACTTTTTGAAAAATAGTCACTCAAAGACTAAATTTTGCTGTTAAGGAAATAGTATCCCCAAACAACATGGTTTTATAAAAGGAAGGTCGACTTGTACAAATCTAAGTCTGTTTGCAAATTTTTGTAGTGGTGATATGGAAAACGGTAGACAAGTTGATGTCCTGTACACTGATTTCGTTAAAGCGTTTGATCGAGTTCATCATGATCTTCTCTTGCAAAAGCTAAAAAAGTTAGGATTGAATGAACTGTTCATTAAATGGTTAAGATCTTATTTATCTGACAGAAAACAGTCTGTTAAGATAGATAATTGCGTCTCAAATCCTATAGAGGTTGTATCGGGTCTTCCACAAGGAAGTCATTTGGGACCACTACTTTTCATTATTTTTACTAATGATTTGCCTTCTATTTTAGAATATTCCAAATTGTTTGATGTACGCTGATGATGTTAAACTCTTCTTAGCAACATCATCAATTTCAGATTGCTTATTGATGCAATTCGATATAAACAATTTTTTTAAGTGGTGTGAATTTAATCATTTAGAACTAAATTATTCTGAATGTAAAATCTTTAGTGTAACTAGATCATACTCATTACTTGAATTTAAATATAAATTCTATGACGTTAGTCTTCTCCGAGTAAACTCAATTAATGATCTTGGTGTGCTTTTTGATTCAAAGCTTGACTTCAAATCTCACATCGACTACATTGTTTCTAAAGGTAATTCACTTCTGGGTTTTTTGAAACGAAACTCCAGCGATTTTAAGGATTCTTATACTTTGAAGACCTTATTTATGTCTATAGTTCTACCAGTTTTGGAATATTGTTGTGTCGTTTGGTCACCTTTTTATAATAATAATAATATATTGCGAATTGAAAGGATTCAAAAAAGATTCACGCGGTACGCCTTGCGAAAGTTTTATTGGGTTGGATCTTTACCGGATTATAAATCAAGGTGTTCGCTTATTGCCTTAAAAATGCTTAAGTGTGGCAGACAAGTCCAATGCAATTTGTTTGTCAAAGACGTTTTTGATAATCGAATTCGGTCCACTGAGTTGCTTTCCTTAATGTCCTTTCATGTTACAATACGGATTTTTCGCAACAGCGATGAATTATTTTATACTGCCCTTCATAGAACCAATTATGCATTTAATGAACCAATAACGCGTTCTCTAAAATTCTTTAAAATGGTATACATTGATATTGATCTTTGTATGAATAGAGATTGTCTTAAGAGAAAAGTTCTTCAACTATGTAATTGATAAAATAAAAATAATAATTATTGTATTTCTTTTTGGTTATAATCCATTGGCACTCATTGTAAATAATATGTAAATAATTTGTAAATTCTTTTTTATTATGATTTTAATTGATGAAATAAATAAATAAATAAATAATCTTGTAATTTTGCACAACGGTAGGCCTTGTGGTGTATACAAAGGAAAAAATTAAAGATTTTTCATTCAGGGGGCCCATTTTCATAGCATTGATATAAATTACTTAGAACACTTCTGATTGTCGTAGAATGATGAAATTTAGTACAGCGGTAGGGGTTAAAGTGCAGCCAAAGGCAATATTTTAAAATTTGAAATTCAGAGGGCGTGTCATCCGCACATGCGCGCAGAATTGGTATCAATAATATGGAGCACTTCTGGTTGTTGTAGAATGATGAAATTTGGTAGAGTGGAAGGACTTGAACTGCAAAACAAAGGCCAAATTTTAAACATTGATATTTAACATTCTGCGGGCGTGGCATCCGCCCATTTTCTCAGAATTGTTATTAATTATATGCATCACTTCGGATTGTTGCAGAATTTGAGAATAATAAAATTTAGTAGACTGGTAGATCATCACAAATTTTCACAGAATTAATTTAAAATATATTGAGAGCATTTCCGTTTGGTGCAGGATTATGAAATATAATAAAGCGGCCAGTTTTCAGGTGTATACAAAGAAAAAGTTGAAATTATGAAATTTTTCATGCAGGGGCGAAAAGGAAAAATTTCGTGGCAAAAATACTTATTTCGATGTTTTATTTTTAAAGTTTTGTTTTTTTTTTTTATTCTAATAGAAATATAAACGGAGCTTCAAAAACAGCAAACTAAAAAAAATCTAAGCGTTTGACTTATAAGTTGGTCAATTTCGTACTAGAGTTAAAAAAAAAGAACTTCCTTGTTTTCTTATTTGAAATTTTGGCATATTAAATGAAAAATGTTAATTTTCTATAATTTATTCTTATTGTATTATTTGTGTGTAAATTAAAATTTTAATTTAAAAAAAAAATACTTAATATTTTTAATAAATAAAATAAAAAACACCCTTTTTTAGTAGATTTGTTTGGTTTGAATAGAGCTAAAAAAAATTCTCGTGAGTTCGCGCGGAAAATCGACCATGATAGTTTACCCTAATTATTTCTTAAACCATATGCAAAATTGTAGCTGCAACTATTTGCAACCTTCATTTTAAAAAAAGTCGTGACCTCAATGCTGACATTTTGGTCTTAGAAGCAAATTCCCTTATGGAAAATTTCAAATATTTTAATAATTAAAATAGTCGAGAGCGTGAAATTTTCTTCTTGTATTAATTAAAAATCGTTTTGTTATTATCTTGATTCTTACAAAATTCCGCCCACTTCCACGCCCCTTTTAAAAATAAGGTCAGCGTGGGCAAACTTGCAACAGAAGCTTTTTTAATGGGTATTTGATCAGTAACCACTACTGAACCACTATATATGAACCACTACATAGGAATGCCCCAAAAAACGGGGTTCAAAATGGCGGATTTAGTTATATGTTGTTTTTGGTTGTTTAATTACGCTCCGATGTTTCCTTTTTACTACGTGTATAGTTGCCAGCGGTGGGTCTGGGAGTGGTCCATGACGACCCCCTGAGCCATGACCCCCCCATTTGCCCCTTCAGTCACAAACACTTTAGAGCACTACAGTTAAATGGCAGCCGAGACAAATTTTCAGAAATAAACACATATCTTCATTTAGGACATACCCCCCCCCGCATTTATGACAAACTCCCCCCAGACATTTAGTTAAATACATAGATCATATCTACCATATTAATAATTCATTTATCCTTTACCTTAAATTAGATACTAAAAAAATGTACTTATTTATTCAGTTAATATTTGAATTCAATAAAAAAAACTCAGTAGCCTTTTGAAATGTATTATACGAAACTTAATAACAGCTGACGGGGTATGCTCTTGGGAACTACACTTATATTCTATGCTTGAGAATCTCCCCGTAATAGCAGCTGCCGGACATGGTAATTATCTCAAGTCACGCTACTTATACTTGAAGAAAATGTTTGAACTACCATCTAAAAATTAAAGACTGTATAAAATCTTTGTGGAAGGTAAATTTCTGAAAACTAGATCTTTAGTAGTTAATTGTAAAAAAAAATATGTGTTTCGTATTCTTTTTTATTTTAGAAATAAAAATTTTGTATTCTATTTGATTTTATTCGATTTTTTTTTCGTCAGTTTTTTTTTTTCCAACACTGTTTCATTTAAAATGTATCAGTCAAACAGTTTATAGAATAAACTGATGCCCAACAAAATAAAAAAGTACTGCTTTATAATACTTGTTAAAAAATATTTTAGAAATTGGTGCGTTAACTTTAAGCATCCACTGTTTTTATCAATTCACTTGAATAGTCAAAAACTTTAGGACTATTACTAATAGTTTACTTCAAGGCTCTATTCTGTTAATTCTTTTTTTTTAAGAAAATCTTACTTCAACCAATTATTCTGAAACACCCTGTACAGTAATTTTCTTAAAATTCACAATTTGTATAGCCTTTGAAATTACCTTTAAAGGAAAAAAAAATTGTGGCGATAGCTTCATGTGTTCAAAAGTTATGATTTTTGCAACGAAAAAATTCATTTTGGACCACAGTGGGGCGTTTTATCCACCTTATTCTTATCAATTATTATCATTTCAATGCAGCACTTATTACTTCTTTGAAAATTGGAAGAGGGGTAGGACTTATATAGTACAAGTAAAATCAAAAGGCATAAATTAAAAACTAACTTTTTTCTTCTTAGGGAGGCTCTCACGGGGCGTTTATTCCACCCTCTTTTCCTGATAAGAAGAATCTTTGGAAAAAGTAGTGAAATCACACCAAAAACATAAATGTTAAAAAGGAGCCAAGTTTTTCTATACACAAAAACCTTTGCGTAACAAGTCAGCCGTAAAAAGTAGTGAGATCTAAAAGTACGCCAAGTTCAAAGTTTATTAGTGTTAAATATCAAATATTTTAAGTAGAATAATATGGAAGACCCTCAAAATTATCAGAGAAAGCTGTTATTTCAGAGGATACATTTTGAGAATAACTTTTGGAATACACTAAAGTGATAAGTTTTTTTCAAAATGAAGCTATTAAAAGGGTGAAGTGGGATAAAAATGAAAAAAGGTGTCCCATCTCATTGTGATAGTTATGGATATCTTCGAAAATTTAGCTGTTTATGGGGTGAAACAGGGTAAAACAGATCTTATGCAATTTATAAAACAAAATCTATTTTTGCGCTGGAAAGGTATATATATCTAATATATAAATACTTACTTACAGGGCGTCAACTACCGCTACACGCCATCTCGTTCGGTTTCTGGAAATGTATTTTAGCTCTCCCCAACTTTTACCGAGCTTTTGTGATTCCTTGTCGACTGTTCTGCGCCAAGATTTTCTCTGGCCTCCAGGTCTTCTGCCATCTTGGATGAGTGGATCCCACTCCATTGCATGTCTTGCAATAGAGTCTGCACCACGACGTAGGGTGTGACCAATCCACTGCCACTTTCTTTTCCTAATAACGATGTCAATAGGACTTTGGCCCGTTCTCCGAATGAGTTCTTGGTTGGAGATGGTGTTCGGCCAAAAAATCCTTAGGATGTTTCGGAGACATCTATTTTCGAAAGTTTGTAGCTTCCTTGTGACAGAGGCGGTCACTTTCCATGTACTACACCCATATAGTAGTACTGACTCTACGTTGGACCGGAACAGTCGCAGCTTGGTCTTCGTACTGTAGACGTTGCTCCTCCAAACTTAAGACAGCATGCCGAAAGCAGCTTTAGCTTTGCCGATTCGGCAGTTAACATCTTCATCCGTACCACCGCCGTCTTTTGAGACAACACTACCGAGGTACAGGAAGTTGTCTACCGCTTCAACCTGCTGTCCCGCAACGACAACTTGAAAAGAAGATTCAGAAATTTTGAGGATTTTTGTTTTCCCGGTGTTGATCCTCAAACCGACTTTGTTTGCCTCGCATTCCAGATTAGTCACCATATGATGAAGATCCATAATGTTGTGCGAGAGCAAACAAATATCGTCAGCGTAATCAAGATGTTGCAGGAACGAAAACATCGTCCATCGAATTCCACGCGCTTGCTCGGCTAGAGCTGCATGAAGGACATCCCCTATAACCACCAGGAAAAGTAGTGGAGATAGCAAACATCCTTGACGAACTCCGCTATGGATATCGAAGTCCTCTGATACCTATCCGTTGTGTAAGACTTGACACGATGCACCCTCGTAGGTAGCCTTTATAATGGCGATAATATTCTCGGGTACTCCTCTCCTGCGTAAAGCTGACCAAATGAAATCTCGATTCAAACTATCGAAAGCCTTTTCGAAGTCGATAAAGAGCTAATGAAGAGGGGAGCGGAACTCCATGCATTGTTCTATTATGATCCTCAAGGTGTTAATGTGATCAATGCAGGATGAGCCTGCACGAAATCCCATTTGCTCTTTGTCGAGAGTAGAATCGAGATGTTCTTTGATTCGTTCCAAGATTATTTTCGCCATAATCTTTGCCACCGCGGGGAGGACACAGATCCCTCTCCAGTTTCCGCAATCCGTAAGATTTACCTTTTTTGGTAGTTTGACGATCATCCCTTTTTTCCATTCAATGGGGAAACTTTCGTTCTCCCATGCCTGTGCTAGTAAGGGGTGTAGCAACTTCGCTGATGTTTGTGGATCTGCTTGGTAGAGCTCAGCGGGAATGCCGTCCAAACCAACCGCTTTGTTGCTCTTGAGGGAATTGATTGCTGATGTTATCTCGGCTAAACTGGGAGGGCAGGTGCGAATACGGGAACTAGTTTCTACGAATAGCTCATTTGGGTAAGGGGCTGGAACACCTCCGCTATCGCCTATGTGGTTGAGCACGCTAGCAAAATGTTCCTTCCATCTCCTGAGCTGATCCTCATCCATAACTAGCAGGGTGCCGTCTACATCCTAGACGAGGTGTTGTTTTTGGGAGTTGTTGATTCCAACCAATTCCTTGGTTATCTTGTAGACGGAACCACTGTCGCACCTAGATGCTGCTTCCTCTGCCTGTTCTGCGAGGACATTTATGCGCCTCCTTTTGTCACGTCTGATACTACGCTGCACTTCTTTCCTTTTCCTACGGTACTGAGACTCGATGTTAAATCTCTCACCTACTGAGCAGCCGCAAGTTGGGATCTAATCGGGTTCCTTTCTTCAATCTTACTCCATGTATCTGCAGAAAGCCATGTGCTTTGGCTTTTCTGCCTTATACCCACAGACTCAGTTGCGGCAGTTGCAAAGGCCTTTTTCACATTGCTCCAGTGTTGGTCTGCGTTTTCTGGCGTGGCAATGCTGATTACTTCTGCTTCTGCGGCGAGGCGGTCCTCATATCTTTGGCGCACTGTAGGATCCCGTAATCTGTCGGTATTAAACCTGGGTGTACGCAGGAAGTTTTGCCGATTTCCATGTACTGAAGCAATTCGAGGTCGAACGTTGGCAAGCATAAGATGGTGATCGCGAGCTAACTCTACATCAGCACCGCGTCTGTTTCGGACGTCGAGAACCATAATGTTGTGGTGTCTTGACAGCACTGTCCAATGGGGAATTGAAAACCGCGTGGAATTTAATGCTTCAAAAACTCAATGCTGTCTTCTGTCGTGTAAACGAAACCCACCCCCCATGCCACTATCCATGAGTGGCACTTGCATTGAAGAAACCGAAAAGCTTTCAGTCCTCGGTATGTGTATCACAGACCACCTTCTGTGGAATGATCACATATTCGACGTCGCCAAAAATGCTGCTAAGTGCTTAGGTTTTCTTCGGCGATGCAAGAAATGTTTCTCCCTCTGATCTGGCTGTAATCTATAAAGCCTTTTTTCGTCCAAAACTCGAGTACAACTCTCATGTTTGGGCAGGTGCTCCAATAACCCATTTGAGTCTATTGGATAGAATTCAAAGAAGAGCTATGAAAATGATAGGCGATAGAAATATAACCGATACATTTTCTGCTCTAGAACACCGCCGCAATGTTTCTTGTATTTCATTTTTTTATCGTTATATTCATAAACAATGCTCTAGTGAAAAAAAAAAAAAAAAAATTGTTCGATAGCCAAAAGTCGTCATCGTTAGATCATTCCTTATCCGAGGCTGTAGTTGCCGATTCGAAGCGGTTGATTTCTTTACATATGGTAGGTTGCCAACCCGTCACACGACCCCCAGGCCCGGAGGGCCGGATCCTTGTGTAGCCTTAGGACAGCAGGCCGGATAATCCGATACCAGTAGCCCACTACGGGGATATGAGTGCTGCCGTTGACCCTTGAAGGGTTCATCCGCCACCATCTCGTTTTCAGCACCCTGGCTAGTACTGAAAGTCCTTACTGACCTCAACTCTAAATATTCCAGAGTAGCTCACTGTAAGGCCTCTGTCGTCCATACTGTTGGTGACACCGTTGATTCTGATGAATTCATCCGCCGAACACCTTCTTTCTGATGGGCTCGTCTAAGACTTCAGCCGACTTATACAGCCAATCATTTCCGACAGAGTATTTATGGTGTTGCTATTTTTGTCTCTTGTTCAACACTCGCGCTTATTTGTTTGGCAAGTCAAGTCCGAATGGACGAGACCAGTACCCGATGGTTACCACTTGGAGGTAAAATAAGCACAATTGATGTGTAGTATTCGTTACATCACTGGACATCGCCGTGTTGACGCCACTCAGTGACTACCCGCGCCCTACAACATCCAACCATCATATTATCATAATATTTAAATGATGGTCTTTTAGGATAAATTAAGGGAAACATATTTTTCAAAATTTAGCTACGTGTTTACAGTATTAAATCACAAAATATAGAAAAAACCAAACATGGTACTTAGGTTTTTCAAACATTATTTTCGTTTTTGAAATGTAACATTCTGAATTTCACTTTTAAGATCAGTTGAGGGATGGATATATTTTAAAGTTCAAAACAATGTGTGTGCCCTAGCAAAACAGGGCTGCGCCAACTAGTAAGTATAAAATAAAAGTAATTATTGTTTCTTCGTTTTTAGATATGTTGCCATACAACCATCATCAAATTCAATAGAAGAAGCCAACAATATGAAATCACCACGAGTCTTAAAATCACATTTACCAATGCATATGTTACCCAAGGATCTATGGACAGTAAAGCCTAAGGTATTTCACCAAAATGTTAATAACTATATTGTTTATTTTACAAAAATCATTTAATTTCCAAAATTAAGATAATATATGTGACAAGAGATCCTAAAGATGTTATAGTTTCGTATTATCACTTTGTGTCTAAAATTGGAGTCACTTCGGCCAGCATTGAAGATTTGGTTAATGAAATTGTTAAAGATAGGACATTTTGTAGTCCATTTTGGTATCATGTTGCTGAATTTTGGAACCTACGCAATGAGCTTAATGTTTACTTTACAAGTTTTGAGCGAATGAAAAAAGATTTGAGAAGTGAAATTCTAAAAGTTAGCAAATTACTGGGAAAGAGTATGAGTGAGGAGCAAATGGATAAGCTTGTTCAACATTTGGCATTCGACAAAATGAAAGGTTAGTGTATTCTGAAGTTTGGTTGGTATATCCTTGTATTGTAGTAGTATATTCATATTTATCTACACTTTCTCCTTTAATTTATCTATAGTTATTTTTAATGTTTTATAATTTTGTTTAGTTAATCAGTCGTGCAATAATGTGAAAGAGATTGGACAGCTGCAAAAATATTATGGAGTCGAAGAAAAACCTATGGGGTATTAAGATTTTTTTAAAGCATCAGTTTAAAAATTATCTTTTAAAACCGATATACTGTTCTATTTTTTTATTTAATGACAGAGTTCTTATTCGAAAAGGTAAAGTTGGATCCTACAAGGAAGATCTTAACCACGATTTAATAAAAGCTTTGGAAGATTGGACTCAAATGTCGACAAAAACTTACGGAATTAATCCCGATGAAATTCTTTTTGCATAATCAACTGTTTTTATTATAACAATATTTGTATACAATTAGTTTTAAAATAACTATTTCCTGTTTTAATTTTTGTGGGAAAAATCAGCGCCAACTTAGGTAAGTGTCTTACTTTAACGAGATTATTATAGCAAGAAGCAAAGAGTTTGTGCTGGGACTTAGTTCACATTAGCCGTGTTTCTTGCAATTCCATACAGAATCTGACGGATAAACGACGTCGTGACATGGTCATTGAATCGAAAAAAAGCCATCCATATTATAAAGGAAAGGAGTTTACGTCTGTGGGATAATGTAGGCCACGTACAGAGAAGATGAGGAATAGATTCTTCCTCCTCTTCATCCATACAGCTTTTGCGAATACTCCAAACCGCGTTGGGTGATTGCCTATAAGACAGTTGTTTCCGGTTATGACACCAATTATGGAGCTGATATGCAATCTTTTTAAGATAACAAACATTTACAGCTCTTCAGATTCATCATTGGCCATATCTTTTTGGTTGCCAGGCAAGTGGTGATGTGTTGTTGGTTCACTTAATGTTTGTTTTCCTTATAGCATCTTGCTTCAGCATAAGTTTGCGATATGTACACAGATAAAGATATCACACCAAAAACATAAATTTAAAAAAGAAGCCAAGTTCTTCTATAGTTATAAAAACTCCTTTGCATAACCAGTCAGCCGTAAAAAGTAGTGAGATCTAAAAACACGTTGGTTCACTAGTCGAGTTTTCATTTCAAAATTGAGTACTTAAGTAATAAACGAAAACTTGCTAAGTGAACCAACTCAATTTAAGTCAGTAATCATTAAATAACAGATTTCTCTGATAATTTCGAGGTGCCTCGATAATACTCTACCTAAAATATTTGATATTTAACATTAATAAACTCATAACTTGGTGAATTTTTAGATCTCACTAATTTTTACGGCTGACTGGTTAAGCAAAGGTTTTTGTATACAGAAGAACTTGTTTTTTTTTAACATTTATGTTTTTGGTGTGATTTCATTTCTTTTTGCAAAGATTCTTTTTTCAGGACAAGTGGGTGGATTAAACGCTCATTGAGAGCCTCATAAGGAAAATTAAGTTTTTAATGTATGCCTTTTGTATGTACTACAAGTCCTACCGCTCTACCAATTTTTATAAATCAAAAGTGCTCCATTGAAATGATAATAATTGTTTAAAAGTGGGTAGATGCCACGCCCCTGCATCAAAAATTTCATAATTTAAATTTTGTATACACTTGAAAACCAACCGCTCTACCGAATTTAATAATTTTGCACCAATCGGAAGTGCTCTTAATATATTTAATATTAATTCTGCGAAAATTGGCGGGTGCCACTTAATGCATAATTACAAATTTTCCAATATCTCCTTTTTATTCATCATCATGATCTACCAGTCTACCAAATTGTATCATTCTGCAACAATCCGAAGTTCACTTTATAATTAATATCAATTCTATGAAAACGGGCGGGTGGCACTCTCCTACGCCCCGTATTGGGAAAAGCTCAAGTTTTCCATTTTGGTAAATGTACTTATTACAAGACCAACCGTTTTTCCAAATTGCACCATTCTGCAACAATCTGAAGTACTCCATATAATTGGTATCAATTTTGAGAAAAAAAAGCTTGACTCAAGCCAAGATAAAACTATCTTTATCGCCATAATTTACGCCTGAAATACGCTAACAATGGTAAGAAAGAGGAAAGGAGAGACTTAAATTAAGTCTATCTGAGTATACGCCTCCACCAACCCCATCATCGGTTTTTGATCCTTCGGTGTAAAAATAAATCGACTTATCTTCCAAGAATGTCACTTCTTCCCATGTGGATCTCAAAGGGATTTCAATCTGAAAGATTTTGTCGAAATGGAACTGTGGAATGGTGTAGTCGGTGACACTTGGAAATGATCTGAATGGCTGAGTTGCCTACTTCATTATTGATACACTGTGAAGAGGCTTTAAGACGGATTGTCGTGCTTGCTGCCGCTTATTTACTAAAAATGTCAAGGGGTATCAGACGAAGAAGAGTAAACAGTGCAGTGGAGGAAGTTGAGCGAAATGCTCCACTTGCAGATGCACATAGAAGTTCATCATTGGACTTTACTTACTTACTTACTTACTTAGGTCCTCGGACCTATTACGTCCGTGATGTTTCCCTTACGGGACATAGGGCCTCCACTACACCTACGCGCCATCGTGTACGATTTCTTGAAATATATTTCAGCTCTCTACAACTTTTCCCCAGTCGTGCCGATTCCTGTTCGACCGTTCTTCGCCATGTACTTCTAGGCCGGCCCACTTGTCTTCCCTCCTGTGTGAGCGGGTTCCACTGCATTGCTTGAGATGCAATGCACCGATCGCCTTTTCGAAGCGTATGGCCAATCCACTGCCACTTTCTTCTTCGTATAATGGAGTCTATAGGCTCCTGACCCGTTCTCGCATGAAGTTCGGCATTGGAGATACGGTTGGGCCAGAAAATCCTCAAGATGTTTCGTAGACATCTATTAACGAAGGTTTGCAGCATTCTAGTGACAGTGTCAGTGACTTTCCAAGTGCTGCAGCCGTAAAGCAGAACGGATTCAACATTGGAGCGGAACAGTCGTAACTTGGTCTTTAAGCTAAAAGAGTTGTTTCTCCATATTTTGGACAGCATTCCGAACGCAGCCTTTGCTTTTCTGATTCGGCTGTTTACGTTCAGTTCAGTTCCGCCACCCGTAGAGACAATACTCCCAATATATTGGAAATCCTCTACCATCTCTACCGGCTGTCCAGAAATATTTACTTGGATTGATGAGGAAGTTCCAAGGCTGATCCTTTTAGTTTTTGCCGAGTTGATCTTAAGCCCTACGATTTCTGCTTCTCTCTCCACCCTTGTTGCCATTTGATGGAGATCCATGATCCTATGAGAGAGTAAGCATACGTCGTCCGCGTAGTTCAGATGTTTGAGGTGAGATTGCAGAGTCCACTGAATTCCTCCATTTCCACTTGACAAAGCTGCGTGCAGTACGTCACTTATCACCAACAGGAACAGTATTGGTGACAGTATACAGCCTTGCCTAACTCCACTTTGGATTTCAAACTCCTCTGACAGCCTACCTTTGTGCAAAACGTGACACTTGGATCCATCATATGTAGGCTTGATAATAGCAATTAATTTATCTGGGATGCCCCTCCTGCGCAAAGCAAGCCAAATAAATTCTCTATTGACACTGTCGAACGCCTTTTCAAAATCGATGAACAGCAGGTGAAGTGGTGATCGATATTCAACGCACTGTTCGATTATGATCCGCAAGGTGTTGATGTGATCCACACAGGAAGATCCAGTGCGGAAACCTGCTTGTTCGGCGTCGAGTGTGTCTTCGAGGTGGTCTTTAATTCGGTCCAAAACTAGTTTATTACTTATTTTATCGCAATTAATCGCTTTATTAGAAGCAGTCGACCATACCACACATACATAGGTGAGAATTATTCTAATTACCGAGATGTATATATAGCCAGTGAGTAATGCGGGGTTGCAGACCCCATTTTTTCCCTACGGATTTTTTGCAGGATGAAAGTGCCACGTTGGCCTTTTTGACTCTTTCTTGTATAATAGGTTTCCAGCTTAATTATTCATTTAAAATAAGATCCAGTTATTTTGCTTCGTCAGAGAATGGTTTATGGAATTCTTTAAGAATTCAATTCATATAAGCTATGCAGTTCAAAATGTATCATATTTCATATGTTTTCATACAAAATGCATTGGGGTCCAGCCAGACACCATGTTTCGGTTCGAAGGTGTACTTTCTAAAAGTCATTATAACATCCTTTTTAAGGATTTTTTTCCAAATCTTTGTTTGTATCGGCTGATACAGTTAGTCGCTAGCTAACAAATAGTATGATTAATTAACGATTAAAATCGAAAAAGGTGTGGCTGGACCCTGGTGTTGGACGGAGGGTAAAATGGGAATTATTTTTTTTTAAAGAGATTCACTTACACAACACATTTGATTTGTATCTCAAAGATATTCACACTTACGAAATTGTGTCACTGACTGTTAGTTTAATTTAATTATTTAAGAACCTCTTTGCCGTTATCTGCGTCAAACATTGTTATTTTTGGTTGATTTATTTAACCGAGGATAACTGTAACTTTATTGAAGCTTATTTAGTAGTGTGAAAAGCATTATTAAATAATTAAAGAAATTAGGACCAATAATAAAATTATACAACAAAATTAATAAAAAAAAAATGAATTGATACCTCTTGGTGTAAACCCATTTGCCATGCTAAAATTTTAAAATTTTGAAAAATAAGTCTAGAAAAAGCTTTACTATATTCATATACAAAAGACAAGTGATTTTTGTTTCAATTAAGTGAAAAAAATGTTATGACCCTTTAATTATATTTTACTTTAAAATGTTCATCTTATTTTAACTATAACTTTTTCACTTTGATTTAAAGGTAACAAGTTTTTGAGACAAAATTGTAGCTAATTTAATTTTCTACAAAAAAATTTAACACATTTTTTCTTTGAAGTTAACGGTACGCAAGATATCCCAGAAAAACGGATTCCAGATGTCCGTGAAGTTAGCATAACAAGTGTCAGCATCTCAATTTTTGTTTGGAGTTCTTATCGCATGCACCTGAGTTCTATAGTTCCTGATAGTTTTCCAAAATAATTCTGTTTGATTTCACCGACAAAATTAATTTTAAAAAGTGAGATGCTAACTTCACGCCAGCATATCATTTTTTGAAATGTCATATAAAAATATTTTTTTCGGGTGTAAGAGACCTTGCTTAAGAGTTCCTCATACCTAAAGAAATAAGTTCTACGACAGTCAGCCAGAAACAAAAATTAAATCTAAAAAAAGAAAGTTCATAAAAATATCTGTAATGAAATAGTGTTTATTTTTAGATAGTTGTGAAGGTGAAGGTTTTGTTCTTTATTATTTATTTGGTTTTTGATTTGATTTTTAAAATTAAGCATAGATAGATTTTGCTTAACAGATTTCCTCTTGGAGGAATCGAATGCATTAAGCAAACTATGCACCTTTTATTAATAAAAAAAGTTTTTAATGAAAGGCCTCTCTATGCATCCTATGAAATAGATAGAAATAGAAAGCAGATAATGTATCTGCTTGTTTTTTTTTTTGTTCAAGATACAAAGATGTAAGTTTTGTTTACTTTCGCAGGCCAATAATTTTTTTTACGTCTTCCCATTTTAAATTATTGACGAAACTGATATGCATGTACATAATGTACATGCAAATGTGCATGTACATTTGCATGTATTTTAATATGAATTTTCGGAAACACTCTGCTTACTTTATATACATAAATATCTTTTAGTTTAATGAATAATGAATGATGCTCCTTATCATTATGCCCCCCGTGCGACATTATTTGATTTTCAAATATTCTTATCAAAAATGTTGATTGTTGAAATAAGTTATGTACCAATTGTATACATACATACATTAATACGAATACTAAAAAATAAAAAAATGATAATGTAACCAAGTTTTTTCCAATCTTTCTTGGTAAAAAATAAAACCAGAGATAAGATGTTATTTTTAAATAGTTTGTAGGCGGAAGGCATTAGCATAAAGTTATTGTTTAATTTAGAGCGCCCGCTTAGGGTCAGTAAGTTAGTTGTAAGATATTTATAAGTAGTCTTGTTTTTCATGAATTTTTGTCTAGCTTTAAGATAGTTATAAGTCAAATGAAAAATAGAAATGAATTAAAAAAAAACGAATTAGAATAATATTTTGCTTTGTTTTAAATTGTTATCTTTTCTACGTCAATTATTATAATCATTTATTGATGAGTGTCAAGTTAGCAAATCAACATTCACAAATCGAAAAATGGTTAATTGGATAATTTGCCGTTAATCAATGTTTTCTATGTTTTTTGTCTTGCTTTGCTAACTTGATATCAAGTTAGCAAAGCACCCCCTCAGAAAAGTACTAAAAACTCTTTGAAGTGAATGATTTATAGGTTAATAATTTGCCGTTAATTAGTCGTTAATTAGTTAAAACATAAATTTTTTTATAAAAAAATAATTTTATACTTTCTTATGTCTGAAATGCGATCCAGTCCTGCATTTTATTTTTTAAAGAACTGTTTTTAACTGTATACATTCCATAGAATTATTTTTTTTTTTAATCTTCAAATTTCCCTGCAGCGGCTTAACCAATTTTGATTAAATTTGTATGCAGTTACCTCTGGAAGGTCCTAACATTCCGTACCAATATTTTAAAACCGCATATTATTTGATTTAAAAAAGAATTGATTTAAACATTCTGCTGCAAAAAGTAAATTCTGCTGACAAAAAAAATGGAAATTTAAAAAGAAAAATATCTGGGTAGATATGTACATATGCATAAGTAAATGAAATGGCTTCGAATTACATATATATATGCATATAACCAGGATATTTGTCCATCACAGAATATTTTGTTCTATTTATCACCCTAAAGCCCTAAAATGGGCTTTTGCCGCGCGATAATTTAATCTCAAAAATGTCGTTTTTTTTTTTAAATAATAATTCTCAAAAAAACTGATATTTTTGAGGTTTTTTCAACCCATCATCAACGTAGCCATCCTTCAATGGAAGTTCACAGTTTATACCTTAACAGAGAGGTAAAAAACTAAATTTTGGCGGACACAGAATATTTCGTTCCAAATGTCACCCAGAAGCCCTAAAATCACCTTTTCCTGCGTGAAAATTTAATATAAAAAATTATTTCGGTGTTATTATAATAATTCTAAAAAAATAGGATTTTCTGCGCTGCCATGTTTACGAACACAAATTTGTCGCCTGCTTGCTTTCTGCGGGCAGAAGAAAAATAAAATCGATATGCAGAAACTAAGCCAAGCAGGTATGCGGCAGATCTGCTGCAGATTTATGCGATTACGAACTCGCCCTAAGTTCTTAAGAATTGGAAAACACATACAAATGTGAACAAAATAATGTATTTCTCAAAAAATGTCAGCCTAATTCTCGGCAGTACCTAACAGTACCTACCTAGCTACCTTGAATTGAATGTTTTTTTTTTTTTTTTTCGGCTTCATTAATAATAAACTGATTCAGATTTGAATGCAAATGATTATGAAATAATTAGTTTTTTTTTGTCGATTTAAAAAAAAAAACTAAAAAATCTTGTGCTGTCTCGGGCATGGCAAGGAATGTTTTAAGTCAGAGAAATTTTTTTTTTTAGAATAACTTTTGTAATTTTATTGTCCTTCGGGTCAAGATTTCGACTTATCGTGAAAAAAAAAATAATATTTATGAACATCTTAAACTTTTCAAACCCCCACTCCCACGATATTTTTTCCTGCGTTCGCGCCTGGCTACGAGCTGGTCGGATAAAAAAAGGCAAGAAATATTCAGCTTGTAATTTTCGACACACGTTGATGAAATTGCGCTGACTATGCTACTTCCTATTAAAAAGATAAAATAAAAAACTCAAAACTCGTCAATTTATTTGTTCAATTACAGAATATTTATACGAAAAGGTAAAGTTAGCTTTCACAAAGAAGACTTAAACGATTTAATAAAAGCTTTAGAAGAATGGACGCAAAAATCAAACAAAACCATATGGAATTACTCCCGAAGAAATTCTTTTTTCATAATTGTAATATTCTTAAGCATTTATAATATTAAACTATTTTTTGTACCTATAGGTATACATAAGTTTTATTAAAATATTATACTGCCTTAATTTAATTATGTTCAAATTTGTTGTTTTTTTACTTTCTACCTTAATATAAGTGATTTTCGTCAAGATATGTCTTAATCATCAAGCTCTATCTTCGCAAACGTACGTGCATGTCAATAAGACGAAAGACCAAACAACAGAAAAAAATGACCCGTGTAATCAGATTCTTGCTTATAATTTTAGAAAATTAATTTTATTTTTAATTAAAATATTTTCCAAAAAAGGTACTAGCTACCTTTGACTCTGAAATTTTCAAAGGACGAGTTTTTCTGTAACGAGATTAAAGTTAAACTCGAGTTAACTCATCATAATCGATCGGTTTTAACTCCCAATCTCGGACTATCTCGCACTGAAAAACTGGCCAGAGAAAATTACAGTTTACAGATGTAGGTATTTGTTTTTTTTTGTATTGTTTTGGACGTGTCAAATGTCAAAATGAACGAATTGATAACTTCAGCCAAAATAAGATTTAACAACTTACAAGCTCTGTTTTTACATATGTATACAGGGTGCCCCGTAAAGAATGGATTACCCTGAAATGCCTAATAATAGACTTTATGGCTGCCCTGAAAACTGATAAAAAAGTTCTAACCCAACCACAAGAAAAGATACATGCATTTTTTTGTTCAGTGCATTATTTTTTGCCTTACTTTAAAACCCTCAAATATTTTGTTGGTTGCAATAAGTTTATTTGTTATTATTTCTTAAAAATAATTTCAGCCAATTTTTAAAAGTGCTGCACACTATACTGTGCTGGCAAATCTGAATACTAGGTGCCCAGGCAGATGGATAGGACGTCTGAGACCATCATTTTATGGCCTCCACGTTCACCAGTCCTAACACCATATTAACTTTCTTATTAGAAGTGCAATAAATAAATCGAATACAGCAATCCAAGCTGCTTCTTAAAGGGGATGAGGAATCGGGTGCATGCATTTGCATTACAAATATTCAATCATTTATTCGGGAGAGCATCCGCCATTTTGCACTAGAGTGGTCGAAAACACTTATCAAGTGCTTTACATTAAATACAAAATTTTGATTTTTTTTTTTTTTTACTTAGTGGCCAAGGACAATTGAAAATTAATTGAAATTATTTTTTAGGAAATAATAACAAACAAACTAATTGCAACCAACAAAATATTTAATGGTTTTGTTAAAGCCCAATTGAAGAGGTAGGTATAACTCAAAAATTCAACCGTTTTTTGCACTTTGTTGACAGTTTTAGTAATGTTGCACTCGGCCCTAGAAGGTTAAAGCTTGGATTTATCATAAGGACAACATCATAAAAACAGGCAATCAATCGAAAATCTACCATGTTCAACGCAAGGCATTATTTTCACGGTTACTGTGCTAATTTTTAAAACTTTTGTTTTTGTTAAATTGCCTCTAGTATTGCAGGTTTTTACCAATAACTTGCTTTTGACTCTAGATACAATAACAAGCTATACCAATTTGAAATTCGCATTTAACGCGCATATTTTTAAAATGGTTAACCACTTAGGTACTCATGCATTTTTTTTATACCGGAGATGATTTAACTTTCAAAAATTATTTTCTTTCACATTTTGCATTGAAAATCAAAGTTAAATAATTTTTTCTCTAAGAAGTTCAACAGTTATTATAATTTTTTTTCTACAAATGTTCTGGCACAAATAATGTGAAATAAATTCATTCATTTGTAGTCGTGGTATTCAAAAATGTAAAGTAAGGCAAAAAATAATGCACTGAACAAAAAAAAATGCATGTACCTTTTCTTGTGGTTGGGATAGAACTTTTTTTATCAGTTTTCAGGACGGCCATAAAGTCTATTATGAGGCATTTCAGAGTTATCCATTCTTTACGGGGCACCCTGTACATGTACTGTACATATAACTGTCCATTGGTAAATTCAGATTTCATAAAATTGACTTTGCAACATGACAGTTCAAATTCTTTTGAAAAATTAACATTTATGCAAAATTGATTTTAAATCAAAAAATGTATCAATTTATTCACCCAATGGAATAATCAGTGTTTTGTCAAATCTAAATCAAAAATAAATTGATTTTGTTTAAAATTGGAAACCACCATTATATTAATTCAATAGGAGTGTATTTTTAATACCCATAAGTAAGCCAATATGTTGTTGTATTTTAGATGTTGTATTTTCGAGTGGGGGAAGAAAACATCTTCATATAGACTGATACCTAAAACCATGTAGAAAATTAGGACTAACGCGTTCTGTGGTTTGTAAATCAGCGTTCACACTATGTTGATTTCTGTATATCAACAGTGCTGATCAACAATGTTGAGTAAATGCGGGCGTGTAGATCAACAGAGTTGATGAACTTTTGTTGACCCGAACGCAACTCGATTCAAATGGATAGAAATCAACAATGGTTTGTCGACTGAACAATAATTTTTAAGTGTGGATGCAGTAAAAAAATTAAGAAGCCTCCAATCCCAGTTTGCTCGGGAGAGGAAAAAAGCATAGGAATTAAGAATCACTGGACGTGGAAAAGGGACGAAGTGTTAACGAGCAAATGATTTGCTTACCAGATCATAATGTTCCTGGCGGAGAAAAACAAATACTAATGAGAATGTTATGTATACTCCACACTACATCATATAAATCTTCTTATTGCATACTCTGCTTTATACTTTATCTCTACTCTACCCACTCAAACTCATTTCCACATAATTCTAATTTCGTGCACACAGCACATTCTAGTCTTTGTTCTTTCTTTGTCACTACTCACTACAGCTTAAATTTTATTCAAAAATAAAGATCATTCCTGTTATACCTACCATTAGAAATAGACGTTCTTATTTTGTACTTTACAAGAATGACACTTGACACATGACAGTACGCACTTCAACACGTTCACACTAACTGGCAATGTGTGGACAGGTTAAAATGCTGAGCATGTTGATCGACAATGCAAATAAACAATGTTGATTGGCATAATATGGATGCTGCTTAACGGGTGTCAGCTGCAACAATTCGCAAGAAACGCACATTGAAAAAAATTGTATTCTTGAAGACATGGATGAAGATATTCAAGAGATTTAATCAAATCTAGAAATGAAAATTTAATTTTATTGTTGTATCTTGTATGAATTATAATTTTTGTTTTTTTTTATTTTCACTTTACTTAAAAACTAAAAGAGCTGTTTAAAGCTGTAAAAATAATCATTTATTATTAATAATTTATATTATTCTTATTTTATTTTAAAAAAAAATTAGTTTTGTTGCAAGAAAAAAAATTAAAATAAAGCTGAAGTAAACGTTATACGAAAAATGGCTTACTTTGAGCACCTGTATATTGGTCAATTTTGCCTGAAAAATGTATGTTGAATATCTCATTTTAAAGGAAATTTTATAATCTTTCTGTTCTATGCAACTTTTTCTATATGCATTTCTATCTCTATCTAGATATAGGCAAAAAAGTAAAAAAAATCGATTTTTTGCAATATTCTATTTATTTGAACCCATTCAATATGTATTTAAATTTTTTTGAGTAGGTTAATTCAATAGTACCTAAATTTTTTTCTCTACAAAAAAGGTTGAAGGAATTTTCTGGAAATTTTGCTTTGTTTTCGAGTTACACTCCCTGTCACTTGTTTGAGGCCACTATTTTCACAAAAGTTTTTTTCTCGATAAATAGGTACCTGTACGAAATGTTTTTCCGGGAAACTTTTGATACCTGTGAGTAGGTAAATATATTTTGCAATAAAAAAGTATAAATTTAAAGGGGTAACTTGGAAATTCCATAGGAATTTCACAAATTATAAGAATGGACTGCAAAAATGGGTAATAAAAAAATGCTTCACTTGGTTGAGGCCACTTGAAAAATCTAATAAAAAAAGAACAAAACTATTAAAATGTTTACTTTTTTTGTTTTTAAATATTAATATAATTATATTAATATTAATGTTTTCATCAATTAATAATGAGTATGTCCGCAATTTTTTGAAATAAGGTCTATTAGACGGTTTGGAATTAAATCATACAGTTTTTTTTGGAATAATCCAGTGAAATCTGGCTCCAGGCATCGCAGTTAGCTTCGACCAAGACGTCCTTATCTTCAAACTATCTATCAGCATCAGAAACATTTTAAGATAGCCAGGCCCAAACGTTTTTGATGATGTTTGAGTCCGATGAATAGGGTGACCATGGTCCAACTTTTTCCAACTGAATCCAGCCTCTAGCTACCCTGAACGTATGGATAGGGGCGTTGTGCAGCGCAATAGCTCACTCACAATATTATTCAATTAATTAAGTGTGAAAGGCGTTTAACAAATGGAGCATTCATTAGATCTTAACAAAACGATGAAATCAGAATTTTAAAAATAGAATATCATATAAATAGAGAAAAATACTAAGAACAATCATCATTCACTTAAATCAATTCAAATACTGCGAATTATCTAAAACAGAAGAATGGTTGGTCGAATTTATTATTTTTTAAAATAAAATTAATTGATGGGAAGGTCCCTAAAAATAAATCTTCATTAATCTATTTATTTTTCCAGAAATACCTTATGGTCCTCTTCGCTGTTATTGCTACAGCTGCATCAGCTGCAGTTTCAACTGAATTCCTTCCTCCAGTTCAGGTGTTATTCCTTCAAACGAATACTTGCCCCCAGTAGCTGCTCCAGTTGCTATTGCTTCTGAGGAACCCACCATTCTAGCTGATGATGGTTACCGTTACAAGACCGTTAAGCGTTTCCGTTTGAGGCATCGTCGTGATGTCAACGAGCTCCCGTCCAACGAATACTTGCCTCCAGTTCAAGCAGCTCAACTTGCTCTTCCAGAACCCCAGCCCGAGATCCAAACCGTCTTGGCTGATGATGGATACCGTTACAAGACCGTCAAGCGTTTCTGTTTGAGGCATCGTCGTGATGGCAACGAGCTCCCATCCAACGAATACTTGCCTCCAGTTGAAGCAGCTAAACTTGCTCTTCCAGAACCCCAGCCAGAGATCCAAACCGTTTTGGCTGATGATGGTTACCGTTACAAGACCGTCAAGCGTTTCCGTTTGAGACGTCATTAGAAAAAGTGACTTTGTGATATTTTTAAATCGAGTTTACAATGAATAAAAAAATAGGTATAAACAATTTTTCTGTATTTTTTGTTTTTAAATTGGAGTCATTTTAATTTTATTTAGGGAAAACTAACTCGCATTAAACCAGCTTGTTTAGTTCTAATATTGGCTTGAGAACGTCTCCAATCAAATGTTATTTTTGGTGATATATAAGTTTCGTCCAATTTTGTGCCTACTTTTTCTTCCCTAATCTTCTTCGTTGACTTTCTTAACCGCTTGCAATATTTCATCAAGGTTTGCAACTTTGTTGAAAGGAAGATGGTCATTTGTTCATTTTATTACTAGAAATCCAAGTTTACATCCTGGGAACTTCAATTAATCCTGCATTTTTTGAGCAATTTTTTTAAACAGCCCATCTCGAAAAATTCAAGTTTCTGTCAAGGCCCTAGTTAGTTTTTAGTAGGGAAAATCTAGACGGGGAAATCTTGTCAGATACATGACAAGCTCTTGCTGGATTTCAGTACCAACAATTTGGACGAGGAAGCTTTTCAAACACTCCTGAGGCCCTCCCTAGTAAACAATTGTTGGACATGTTTTGGTACCCCATCAGGAATGTCTATTGTGGATACCAAAAACAAACATTTTATAACCTTTGTCTTTTTTTCATATCACACTTTTTATTGTGAGTGTAAGACATCTGTTTATTATTGGGTTGTATAATGAGGAAAAAGTCAGATCCAAAACAGAACAGAACAGCACAGATTTATGAGAAACGTCAGACAAATTAGAACAGAAACCCTGTTCTTAGTGGTTTTACCTAAAAAGCAAGTACACAAAATCCTATTCTTTTTTGTATGTAAAGGGTTTTCCTAAGAGGTGTTATTTTGAATAGCCCGTTATTTCGGTAGTTGGCACTTTTTAAGCTGTAATTTTTGTCATTTGACAAGAAGAAACTACGCCATTAATAAAAATCCATGAAATCCGCGTTTTCCAAAATGGCGGATTTCCCCAGGGGGATGGCATCCCGAAAAACTGGGCATAAGCTTTCCTAATAGCTCTCTTTCAGGTATAAAAAGCCGTCAGCCGTCCTATATTTCGTTCCATAAAACGATTGTTTTTTTGTTAATTTTCCTGTACTATTTATATAGTAAAAATTTTATTTCACAAAATTTTTTTAAGCTTCAAAATTAATATTCCAAAAAAAATAATTTTTCAGAAAAACACCCTTGAAAAACTTTGAAGAAGAAGAAAGTTAAAAAAAAAAATTATAATTTGACCTAACAAGTGCTGCCGTTGTTCTTAAATAATTAAATTAATATTTGTTAAGTCTTTTTTTTTTACAAATTCCTGCTTAAACGGAAGGAAACCCCTACACCCTCTTTTTTTCTTATCCAATCCAATAAAAAGATAGAATTTTTTTTGTTATAAATGTTTGTCTGTAAAAAATGAAGCCGATCAAGATCTCAAGGCCGTTCAAAATATTAAGACTGTTCAAGATTTCAAGACCGTTCAAGATCTCAAGACTGTACAGGATCTCAAGGCCTTGAGATCTTGAACACGTATCGCACGCGTAACGCAAGCGTAACGCACGCGGAACGCATGTGTAACGCATGCGTTTAAGATCTAAAACCGTTCAGGATCTCAAGGCCGTTCAAGATCTCAAGGCCGATCAAGATCTGAAGGTCGTTCAAAATATCAAGACTGTTTAAGATCTCAAAACCGTTCAGGATCCCAAGACCGTTCAGGAGCTCAAGGCCGTTCAAGATATCAAGGCCGCTCAGGATCTCAAGGCCGATCAAGATCTCAAGGCCGTTCAAAATATCAACACCATTCAAGATCTCAACACCGTCCAGGATCTCAAGAACGGCCTTGAGATCTTGATCGGCCTTGAGATCTTGAACGGGCTTGAGATCTTGAAAAGTCTTGATATTTTGAACGGCCTTGAGATCTTGATCGGCCTTGAGATCCTGAGCGGCCTTGATATCTTGAACGGCCTTGAGCTCCTGAACGTTCTTGAGATCCTGAACGGTCTTGAGATCTTGAACGGTCTTGAGATCTTTAACAGTCTTGCTATTTTGAACGGCCTTGAGATCTTGAACGGCCTTGAGATCCTGAACGGCCTTGAGATCTTGAACGGTCTTGAGATCTTGAACGGTCGTGAGATCTTGAACAGTCTTCAGATCCTGAGCGGTCTTGAGATCTCGAACAGTCTTGATATCTTGAACGGCCTTGAGATCCTGAACGGCTTTGAGATCTTGAAAGGTGTTGATATTTTGAATGGTGTTGATATTTTGAACGACCTTGAGATCTTGGTCGGCCTTGAGATCCTGAGCGGCCTTGAGATCTTCAACGGTCTTGAGATCTTGAACAGTCTTGCTATTTTGAACGGCCTTGAGATCTTGAACGGCTTTGAGATCCTGAACGGCCTTGAGATCTTGAACGGTCTTTAGATCTTGAATGGTGTTGATATTTTGAACGGCAAATCGGCCTTGAGATCCTGAGCGGCCTTGAGATCTCGAACAGTCGTGATATCTTGAACGGCCTTGAGATCCTGAACGGCCTTGAGATCTTGAATGGTGTTGATATTTTGAACGGCCTTGAGATCTTGAAAAGTATTGATATTTTGAACGGCCTTGAGATCTTGATCGGCCTTGAGCTCCTGAACGTTCTTGAGATCTTGAAAAGTATTGATATTTTGAACGGCCTTGAGATCTTGATCGGCCTTGAGATCCTCAGCGGCCTTGAGATCTTGAACGGCCTTGAGATCCTGAACGGTCTTGAGATCTTGAACGGTCTTGAGATCTTGCACGGTCTTGAGATCTTGAAAAGTCTTGATATTTTGAACGGCCTTGAGATCTTGAACGGCCTTGAGATCCTGAACGTTCTTGAGATCCTAAACGGTGTGCGTGCACGCAAAGGTATGCGTGCACGCAAAGGTATGCTTGCACCCAAAGTTATTGGTGCACGCAAACGTATGCGTGCACGCAAAGGTATTGGTGCACGCAAACGTATGCGTGCACGCAAACGTATGCGTGCACGCAAAGGTATGCGTGCACGCAAACGTATGCGTGCACGCAAAGGTTACGCGTGCACGCAAACGCATGCGTGCACGCAAACGTATGCGTGCACGCAAAGGTATGCGTGCACGCAAAGGTATGCGTGCACGCAAACGTATGCGTGCACGCAATCGTATGCGTGCACGCAAACGTATGCGTGCACGCAAAGGTATGCGTGCACGCAAACGTGTGCGTGCACGCAAACGTGTGCGTGCACGCAAACGTGTGCGTGCACGCAAACGTATGCGTGCACGCAAAGGTATGCGTGCACGCAAACGTATGCGTGCACGCAAAGGTATGCGTGCACGCAAAGTTATGCGTGCACGCAAACGTATGCGTGCACGCAAAGGTATGCGTGCACGCAAACGTATGCGTGCACGCAAACGTATGCGTGCACGCAAAGGTATGCATGCACGCAAACGTATGCGTGCACGCAAACGTATGCGTGCACGCAAAGGTATGCGCGCACGCAAAGGTATGCGTGCACGCAAACGTGTGCGTGCACGCAAACGTGTGCGTGCACGCAAAGGTATGCGTGCACGCAAAGGTATGCGTGCACGCATACGTTTGCGTGCACGCATACGTTTGCGTGCACGCATACGTTTGCGTGCACGCATACCTTTACGTGCACGCATACCTTTGCGTGCACGCATACCTTTGCGTGCACGCATACCTTTGCGTGCACGCATACCGCAAACGTGTGCGTGCACGCAAACGTATGCTTGCACGCAAACGTATGCGTGCACGCAAAGGTATGCGTGCACGTAAAGGTATGCGTGCACGCATACGTTTGCGTGCACGCACACGTTTGCGTCCACGCATACGTTTGCGTGCACGCATACCTTTGCGTGCACGCATACGTTTGCGTAAACGCATACATTTGCGTGCACGCATACGTTTGCGTGCACGCATACCTTTGCGTGCACGCATACGTTTGCGTGCACGCATACGTTTGCGTGCACGCATACCTTTGCGTGCACGCATACCTTTGCGTGCACGCATACCTTTGCGTGCACGCATACCTTTGCGTGCACGCATACCTTTGCGTGCTTGCATACGTTTGCGTGCACGCATACCTTTGCGTGCACGCATACCGCAAACGTGTGCGTGCACGCAAACGTATGCTTGCACGCAAACGTATGCGTGCACGCAAAGGTATGCTTGCACCCAAAGTTATTGGTGCACGCAAAGGTATGCGTGCACGCAAAGGTATTGGTGCACGCAAACGTATGCGTGCACGCAAACGTATGCGTGCACGCAAAGGTATGCGTGCACGCAAAGGTATGCGTGCACGCAAACGTGTGCGTGCACGCAAAGGTATGCGTGCACGCAAAGGTATGCGTGCACGCAAACGTATGCGTGCACGCAAAGGTATGCGTGCACGCAAACGTGTGCGTGCACGCAAACGTATGCGTGCACGCAAACGTATGCGTGCACGCAAACGTATGCGTGCACGCAAACGTATGCGTGCACGCAAACGTATGCGTGCACGCAAACGTGTGCGTGCACGCAAAGGTATGCGTGCACGCAAACGCATACGTTTGCGTGTACGCATACGTTTGCGTGCACGCATACCTTTGCGTGCACGCACACGTTTGCGTGCACGCATACCTTTGCGTGCACGCATACCTTTGCGTGCACGCATACGTTTGCGAGCACGCATACGTTTGCGTGCACGCATACGTTTGCGTGCACGCATACGTTTGCGTGAACGCATACCTTTGCGTGCACGCATACGTTTGCGTGCACGCATACCTTTGCGTGCACGCATACCTTTGCGTGCACGCACACGTTTGCGTGCTCGCATACGTTTGCGTGCACGCATACGTTTGCGTGCACGCATACCTTTGCGTGCACGCATACCTTTGCGTGCACGCATACGTTTGCGTGCACGCATACCTTTGCGTGCACGCATACCTTTGCGTGCATGCATACCTTTGCGTGCACGCATACGTTTGCGTGCACGCATACCTTTGCGTGCACGCATACCTTTGCGTGCACGCACACGTTTGCGTGCACGCACACGTTTGCGTGCACGCATACCTTTGCGTGCACGCATACCTTTGCGCAAAGGTATGCGTGCACGCAAACGTATGCGTGCACGCAAAGGTATGCGTGCACGCAAACGTATGCGTGCACGCAAAGGTATGCGTGCACGCAAACGTGTGCGTGCACGCAAACGTGTGCGTGCACGCAAAGGTATGCGTGCACGCAAAGGTATGCGTGCACGCAAACGTATGCGTGCACGCAAAGGTATGCGTGCACGCAAACGTATGCGTGCACGCAAAGGTATGCGTGCACGCAAAGGTATGCGTGCACGCAAAGGTATGCGTGCACGCAACCGTATGCGTGCACACAAAGGTATGTATGCACGCAAACGTATGCGTGCACGCAAACGTATGCGTGCACGCAAAGGTATGCGTGCACGCAAAGGTATGCGTGCACGCAAAGGTATGCGTGCACGCAAACGTGTGCGTGCACGCAAAGGTATGCGTGCACGCAAAGGTATGCGTGCACGTAAAGGTATGCGTGCACGCAAAGGTATGCGTGCACGCAAACGTGTGCGTGCACGCAAAGATATGCGTGCGCGCAAAGGTATGCGTGCACGCAAAGGTATGCGTGCACGCACACGTTTGCGTGCAAGCATACGTTTGCGTGCACGCATACGTTTGCGTGCACGCATACGTTTGCGTGCACGCATACCTTTGCGTGCACGCATACCTTTGCGTGCACGCATACCTTTACGTGCACGCATACCTTTGCGTGCACGCATACCTTTGCGTGCACGCATACCGCAAACGTGTGCATGCACGCAAACGTATGCTTGCACGCAAACGTATATTTGCGTGCACGCATACCTTTACGTGCACGCATACCTTTGCGTGCACGCATACCTTTGCGTGCACGCATACCGCAAACGTGTGCGTGCACGCAAACGTATGCTTGCACGCAAACGTATGCGTGCACGCAAAGGTATGCGTGCACGTAAAGGTATGCGTGCACGCATACGTTTGCGTGCACGCACACGTTTGCGTCCACGCATACGTTTGCGTGCACGCATACCTTTGCGTGCACGCATACGTTTGCGTAAACGCATACATTTGCGTGCACGCATACCTTTGCGTGCACGCATACCTTTGCGTGCTTGCATACGTTTGCGTGCACGCATACCTTTGCGTGCACGCATACCGCAAACGTGTGCGTGCACGCAAACGTATGCTTGCACGCAAACGTATGCGTGCACGCAAAGGTATGCGTGCACGTAAAGGTATGCGTGCACGCATACGTTTGCGTGCACGCACACGTTTGCGTCCACGCATACGTTTGCGTGCACGCATACCTTTGCGTGCACGCATACGTTTGCGTAAACGCATACATTTGCGTGCACGCATACCTTTGCGTGCACGCATACCTTTGCGTGCACGCATACGTTTGCGTGCACGCATACCTTTGCGTGCACGCATACGTTTGCGTGCACGCATACCTTTGCGTGCACGCATACGTTTGCGTGAACGCATACGTTTGCGTGCATGCATACGTTTGCGTGCACGCATACCTTTGCGTGCACGCATACGTTTGCGTGCACGCACACGTTTGCGTGCACGCATACCTTTGCGTGCACGCATACGTTTGCGTGCACGCATACGTTTGCGTGCAGGCATACGTTTGCGTGAGATCCTGAACGGTCTTGAGATCTTGAACGGTCTTGAGATCTTTAACAGTCTTGCTATTTTGAACGGCCTTGAGATCTTGAACGGCCTTGAGATCGTGAACGGCCTTGAGATCTTGAACGGTCTTGAGATCTTGAACGGTCGTGAGATCTTCAACGGTCTTCAGATCCTGAGCGGTCTTGAGATCTCGAACAGTCTTGATATCTTGAACGGCCTTGTGATCCTGGACGGCCTTGAGATCTTGAATGGTGTTGATATTTTGAATGGTGTTGATATTTTGAACGACCTTGAGATCTTGATCGGCCTTGAGATCCTGAGCGGCCTTGAGATCCTGAATGGTTTTAGATCTTGAACGCATGCGTTTCACACGCGTTCCGCGTGCGTTACGCTTGCGTTACGCGTGCTTTCCGCGTGCGTTACGCTTGCGTTACGCATGCGTTACGTGCGGAACGCATGCGTAACGCATGCGCGGGACGCATGCGGAATGCACGCGTAACGCATGCGGAATGCACGCGTAACGCACGCGTAACGCATGCGTAACGCACGCGTAACGCATGCGTAACGCATGCGTAACGCATGTGAAACGCACGCGTAACGCACGCGTAACGCATGTGAAACGCACGCGTAGCGCATGCGGAACGCATGCGTAATGCATGCGTTACGTGTGCGTTCCGCGTGAATTCTGCATGCGTAAGCGTGCGTTCGGGAATATCAAGTAAGAAAACTCCTAGGGAATAAAATAGAATGGTTCACACCAAATTTTCGCTTAGGCTCTAGTTCGATATAAATCGGGACGCACAGGCAAACAAACCGACGGACATCTTTTGTCTAAAATCAGACTTCTACATTATCGTAAAGTTAGTTTTGATTGAAATCTCGAATTTTGTTTTTGACACAAAACCTATATAGAAAGTAAACGTGGAAATTCGGGACAATATCAGGATATATTGTATATCGGGACAGATATCGGGACAGGGTTCAAATATCGGGACTGTCCCGTCAAAATCGGGACGTCTGGCAGTCTAATTAGGGCTACTTAGGGTTTTAAAGATATATGCGAAAAACCGTTTTTTTTTTACAGTTGACACTATTGAAGTCACAATATCTTACGACTTATGACTCGTATGGAAAAAAGTTTCATATTTTTTTGAAGAGAATATTATGGTATATAAACTGGGTGTAATTTTTTTTTCGACAACTTATGCTTTTAAGAGTAAAAATTAAAAAAAAGAACTGAAATTTGAACTTATTCTCAAACTTTAAAAAAAATTATATCCTTAAAACTTTGTTTTCAGATGTTGGCAAAAATTTGAATAGTTTAGGAGTTATAGGTGAAAAACGACCATTTTTGACATTTTACGTTTTTTGAAATGTCGCTATCTTCTTATCGGTGGGTCGTAAGAAAAAAATTGTTGTAACTTTTTTTTTTGGCGGATGACATAATCTACAAGTTTTGCATGAAATACTTTTCAATAGCCTTTTTGCTTAGTCAAGTATTATTTGAAAACACAGATGTTAATAAAAAAAATTCAGAAGAATGAAAATATTTTTTTTTAATTTCTTAAATTCGTGAATAATTTTAAGTTATGCACAACAAATAAAATAAAATTCGTAAGAGCGGTTTCTTTTTCAAGTTAGTTTTGAAATTTGGAATCATTTTCAGAAAAAAAAAAAAATTATTGAAAAGTTTTTTTTGATTTTGGTATGCAATATTATTTAAAGTTTTTAAAAGCTCTGCATACAAAAATTATTTTGAATTGGGTTCATTCAGTTGAAAATGTTTCTATGGGAAATATTGTTATGTTTTGTTATAAAAATCGTTGAAGCTCGTTTCCAACATTTGTATCGTAGGCGGTAGGTAGGTACCGTTAGTTTTAGTTCTACAACAAACATTTATTTTTTAAGTACCCATTAAAAAGGGTGTTATAACAAATCAGATATCTTTAACAATTTCAGCACATAAAGAAAATCTTATTTTTCTAGAAAAAAAAAATGATTTAAAAATAAAAATAATGTAAATATACTTAATGCAAATGTATAAAATATTTCGAATATTATTTTTTTGTTTTAAATAATATTATATAGCAAATGAAACAAATCAGCCAAATATAAGGTTGGGATCATGACGTTATCTAGAATGACAAAAATCTCGAATGGCAAAAATCTCGAAAAAACAACAAAATATCTCGAATGCAAAAATCCCGAATGTACAAAAATCTAGAACGTACAAAAATCACGAAAGACTATATCTAGAAAAAAATCCCGAAAAAAAAAATTTATTCGAGATTTTTTTTTTACCTTTTTCAATAGTTTAAACGAAAATAAAACGCATAAAATGTTCAATTTATCGAAAACTTTATTTTTCTGGTCAAAAAAAGAACACCATTCGAAAATGTT
The DNA here is from genome assembly GCA_949320155.1 of Melangyna quadrimaculata. NCBI lineage: Eukaryota > Metazoa > Arthropoda > Insecta > Diptera > Syrphidae > Melangyna > Melangyna quadrimaculata. Next base: position 404,824,056 of record OX439483.1, read on the forward strand.
TAAAAAAAAATCAAATATTTTATAAGATATGTATATATACGTATATGTATACTCGTACCACAACATAATAAATATTAAAAAAGTACAATAATTATTCAATATAAACGAAAATAAATTGTCAAAATATAACAAAATTAAACAAATAACTCTAACTATAATAACTAAATAACTTATATAAACTGGAGTTATATGCAAGACTCTTAAGGTAGCTTACATAACTTTTTTCTTCTTTTTCGTCCGGTATTTTTAAGATTTGCTTTTCTTTTTTTTAAATACTCCCTTTTTACCTTAGTTTCTTGGCCAATCTGAATTTTTTGAGCCACACAACTAACCTGAACTATGTTTATCATTAATCATTATCATTATGCTTGACTGTTGTTACCCTGGCACTACAAAAATGAGATTTATTCAGTTCAGACAGCCAGTAAAACTTATTTTTTACAGATTTATTTAAATAATAAATAAACCCATCAATTTCAATTTTGATGGAACCTTTGTTTGTAACGATTTCATTTACTTTCATTGCACTTTTTTTTAATAAGAAAACTTACGTTGCTATAAGAGACCGTCCCTTTCCCTAGCAACACTAAATTTAGTCCCCTACTTTTATGGATGGGTGCATGTGCTGTGCAGTGTACTGATTCTCTTAAGGAGACTTTCCTAATCTAGAATTAATATTAATTGTTGAGACAATGAATGGTTACAATTCATTGTCTCAACAATTAATATGTTTTCTAGATTTTTGCATTTTTTTTTCTAGATTTTTACAGTTCGAGATTATGCTTTCTTGATTTTTGTTTTTGAGATTTTTTCAATTCTAGATTTTTTTTTCTAGATTTTTACTTTCGGGATTTTTGCTTTCTGGATTATTGGTTTCTAGATATCGTGGTAAACCCTATAAGGTTATTGTTAATTATGGTAGTGGAAGATGCCTTTTAGTAGAACAATTTTTTTTTTTTCAATTTTGATTTTTTCGAAAACGAATTGGGAGATATTTTTCATTTTTTATATAAACGATCTTCTAAAAGGTTACAATAGTGTTGAATATCAAAAATATATTTTTTTTTTAACTTAAAATCAAAAAATCTGGACACTTGCGAGCACAAGTTTGAAAAACTTCTTTTCAGTTTCAATGAACAAATTTTGCACCAAAAGAAGTAGCATGTAGTACAGTGGCGGATCCAGGGGGGTGGATTTAGGTGCTAAAGCCCCCCCACAGCCGATTCCTAAAATAATTTGAGATATAGAAAGCAATACATTACAAAGTGTAGAGTTTTATATTCGTCTAAAATATTGTTAAGATGTGAAATATGTTGGACAAAAAACCTGGTTGGGGCTGAACAATTTACATGCAATGTAACTTTTTTCCTATGCCCTAAGGTTGGAACTAAACCCTGTAACGAATTGGACAAAACACCGAGTGGGGGAATAATGGACATGTTTTATGCAATTACAATTTTCTGTAAAAACAATCCAGAAAATTGGAAAAAAAAAACAGATTGGGACTAATAATGTCTGAGAAATTTGACAAAAACGTAATTAGGGTTAAACAACTAATTCCTTAAAAACTAACCTTATTCCAGAGAGCTTTTGGGGCTTTAGTCTAAGGACTGTCAAAGTCCAAATTTGGGGATAATGCTTGAAGATATAATTAATCGGGGCTTAACATTAACATGTCAAAAGCAACAATTGATTAGACTAAAAAATTAGCTAATTTAAGGAAATAAACGCAATTGGGGCTAAAACAATTGGAAAACAACGGGGTGTTAAGCTTAGTGTAAATGTTTAATACAACAAGAATTTTGAGGCTTAGTTTTCAAACTTGCAAAGGTCAAAGGCAATTGTACATACAAAAAATTTTTGGGCTAAGCAATGAAATACAAATCCTCTAGTCAAGGAGCCAAGTTCCTTAAGCGTGAAAAACTCTGTGAACTCAGAAAAATCTTGCAGGTTTGAATATTTACAATCCCTATGAGACATATTTTGAACAGGAATAGAAAGTGGAATTCATTCACACTTGCAGAAATGGGCCGTCGTGGTTATTTTTTAGAGCAGCTGTTTCTTTCTAATTCAAGAAAATGAGAACTCAGAGGACTGATACTCTCAAAGCACAAATGAGCTTTTGCCAGCAAGACCACTTAAATATCATTTTTCTGAGCTAGACAACTAAAAACAGTTTTTAATTTTTTTTCAAAAAGGCGAAGTTGAAAGCATATTTTTCATCTAATTTAAACAAATAGTTATGTACATAATGTAGGTAGGTACCTGGTACCTAATCAATTATTAAGGAATATAAATAAACTAATTTGCTCGTGTGGTTTGAGGCTGTAACATGGCTGAAAATGTAAGTGATAAAATTAGTTATACTACCATGTTTTGCTGAGCAATTAAATTGGCTTCTAGCTCTGCTTAAAAATAATTCCCGTGTTTAAAACAATATCAATTCCAAATTCTTGTTATTGAACTTTATTTAAAACATTTTAAAGCGCGATAGGAGCGGATATAAGGCAAACAAAACACGGCTATTATTAAAGGAAAAGTGATAATGTCAAAATTCGTTTTCTGTTTCATATGTTTTCATATGAACCAATTGGATCTCCAAACTCCAAGGCCCCCCCCACAGCCAAATCCTAGATCCGCTACTGGCGTTGTCTTATTGGAATATCCAAGGTAGAGGTTCAAGGATATTCTTTAGCTTTGAAAACACCTCTTACATCAGGCATTTGTAACTATTTCCATTCATTGTTGTTGTTATAAATTCCAATTTAATTGTTCCATAATAGGTGATAGCTCCCCACCTCATAACACGTGATGTATGACTGCGATGTCTTGAAAAAATAAGTTCTTTTTTTCTTTAATCGTAAAAATAAAAGTTTTAACCATCGGATCCGTCAAGATTAAACTTTTTTTTATCTAAAAAGACAACTTTTGTCCATGTGTTGCTACAGGCAACATGTTTCCTGGCGAAATTCTTCCGTAGTTCCTTGTGTAGCTGCCGTATAACCGGTTTCTTTTTCATTTTCAAACTCTTGATATTACCACTGGTTTTAATTATCCTTAAAACCGTCGAAATACTGGCTGATACCCCACTTTTGACATTATTTTAAGCGCCGAAAGTGTTGAATTTGAAGCTAGTCGCTGAATGAGCCGCTTTTCTCGGATTGTTGTTGCTTAAGCTGTGCGCCTTTTCGTTTTTTTTTCCATATTTTTCAGTGTCTGCTAGATAGTTGTTGACAATGGTCTTACTTCTGTTCGGTCTCCAAACTATTTCTCGGCCTGAGAATCTGCTACTGTGGACGTATTTCCAGAGCCCATTTTAACTTCAAATTGAATTTATAAAATATAGTTTACTATCCTTTCTTAAATATTTTCAACTTTTGTTTGACAAAAAGTCGGCGATGTTAACTTTTGCCAACCAATTTTTGGAATGGCCTCAATCAAGTGACGCAACTTTTTATATTAATTTTTTGCAGTCCTTTCACATAATTTGGGAAACTTCTATGAATTTTCCAAGTTAACTCTTTAACTTTATCCTTTTTTATTGCAAAATATATATACCTACTCACACGTATCAAAAATTTCCAGGAATAATATTGCTTACAGGTATTTATCGAGAAAATTTTTTATGAAAATAGTGGCTTCAAGCAAGTGACAGGGAGTGTATATGCAAAAAGCATTTACTAAATTGCTCATTTAATACGTTCTGCGGTTTTCTCATCTTCAATGACACATTGAATGTATTTTACAATAAAAACCTATGAACGTCTTAGTTCCTTATTTTATTGCCCAGTTCTTTAGGGCATAATCAGAAGCATATTATGTCTAGACAGAAAACTTGGCTGTTCTTAAATAATTTCTTCAACTGAGCATTTTGATGCTTCATTCGATTGTCGTTTCTACCTACTTATTAGTTGTTTTGTTGGAAATCGATAGAAATTTAAGGACTGTATGCAATATCATTCAAAGAAACATTCCACAAATGATAAGATTTATCGGACTTGAAAACCCGACTGGCATATTAAACACAACCTTACCAATATACCACCACTGTTTCCTTTTATAAAATAGAAGAGAAAAAGGAAAGAAGTCAATATAATAATCTATGTCAGTAAAATTTATTTTTATTGGCAGCTTGTTTGTTGGATCTCATTAAAGAGTTTTATATTTTTTTTTAATCTCAAGCAACCCACAGCCATTGATTCTCATTAATTCAACGTGGCAGTGATGGTGGTCTGGTCAGGGTCAAATGTATTCACAAAAAAAAATTAAAAACAAAAAAAGAACCAATACCATTCCGTTAAATAAATGTAAATAAAAATGAATGTTGACTACGATATTTTTCATTAAGACCCCATACTCAACCGAAAGGACGAGAAAAACAAAACAATGTAAGGGAAGAGCTTTAAAGAAATCCCACAGGAATTGTCTGCAATAAATTTGAAACGCTAATTTGATCACGTTTTTTTGTAACTCGTACTACCCGCCAGTCAGTCTGTATTTTAGATACAATTTCTGTATAAATGTTTTAAATGAAAAATTATTTGATCTGGAGGAAAAGGCAAAGGATTCAACTGGCTCAATAGAACCAGTGGGACGTCTTGTTTTAATGTTGGTGCACTGTAGTACACACAATAACTTATGAAAATGAAAATCTACATTTAAATATGTTTCAGGGCAGAGTCGAGGAGGACGACTATGAGGAGGAAGGCATAGACAAGATATATACTCGTATATGTATAGACAACAAACGATACGTGCCAAAGTAATCATAGTCTTGTAGATTTTGATTCTAGACCTTTGGCTGCTCGGATTGGCATCGGAGGAGAAAGAACTTCATAAAATATTGTTCCAAAAGTAGACCTCAGATGCACACAGAGCATTCAATGTGTGCCATTATTGTAATTCAACTAGGAAGAAAATACCTACTGTGCTGGGCTTTGGGATTTGTCGTCAGTTTCAGTTGGTTTTGAGGAGTCAAGCATGTTGGGATTTATTATGCTCAATGCCATTGAGAGATCGAGGCTTTGCAGATTTGTTTTGTTATAATATATGTGGGACTGGGGTTCGAATGGATTTTTCTGTTTGTCTTGAAGTTGGGACGTTAGGAATATTTAAATTTATGCCTGGTAAGCGCAAGAGATTAAAAATGATTCACACTCTGCAGGGCGGGGGGATTCTTGTTATTGGATTTAAAACGTTCGAAATAGAACAATGTATATTTTAACGGCATTGAAAATAAAATTTCTTGTAGTCATGGGCATTATGTACACATCTACATATTTCTATATTTTTTTAAATTTAAATCTGGGTTAGTTATAAATTAAGAATAATTCTTCTTTTGAGTGTCCAGTCATTTGGGCGAAAAAAAGGGGTTTGCCTGGAAGGTTTTGGAGTAGTTTTGAATTTTTTTCATTTTTATCGATTTTGGGGTGCTCTTTCTGAATGTTCACTTTGCCACTTTGTAAAATGTTGAAAATATAAGTTTTTCGCATATAACTCCGAAACGGTTAATGCTATCGAAAAGTAGTTCATACATAACTTGTTGATTTTGCAATTCCGAAGAAAAAAAGTTATGACAATTTTTTTTCTACGACTCACCGTTAAGAAGATATCGACTTTTCAAAAAACGTAAAATGACGAAAATGTCACTTTTTCACGTATAACTCCTAAACGGTTCATATTTTTGAAAACATCTGAATGCAAGGTTTGTACATTATGCAACCCCCTATAGGAAAAAATTATTATATTTTTTTTGTTACAAACAACCATTTTAAAGATATAATTATTTTAAAAGTTTGACAAAAATTCAAAATTTCTGGTGTTTCACGTTTTACCCTTAAATGACGAAGTTGTCGAAAAAAAACTTAGACTCAATTTTTAGAGCATACTATTCTCTAGAAAATAGTGTTGACACTTTTTTTCAGGCAAGTCATAAGTCGCAAGATATTATTTATTCAAAAATCCTGTTTTAGAAATTTTACCATTTTTGAAGTCGCAATATCTTACAGCTGTTGTATTATACGTAAAAAAGTAAATAGGTTCAAAATAGTTTCCATAAAATTTGTCATTTAAGAGAAAAGTGCTAAAAACCGGTATTTTCGACTTTTTGTGATTTCTTGAAATAATGATATATTATAAATTATGTCTGATAAAAAAAAATTCTTAAAGCAAGCTTATATAAGCCTACATTATGTTTAAATTTTGTGTACACAATTTTTCGATAAAACGTGCCGTTTAAAAGATATTAAAAAAAAACCTATTTTTTTGACATTACCCTATTTTAGTACCAATATCTTGCGACTTATGACTTCCCTGGAAAAAAAAGTCAACACCATTTTCTAGAGAATATTATGCTCTACAAATTGAGTCTAAGTTTTTTTTTTCGACAACTTCGTCATTTAAGAGTAAAACGAGAAACACCCGAAAATTTGAATTTTTGTCAAACTTTTAAAATAATTATATCTTTAAAACGGTTGTTTGTAAGAAAAAAATAATAATTTTTCCCTAAAGGCGGTTACATAATTCAAAAACCTTGCATTCAGATGGTGTTATACGTAAAAACCGTTAATTTTCGACATTTTACGTTTTTTGAAAGGTCGATATCGTCTTAACGGTGAGTCGTAGGAAAAAAATTGTCATACCTTTTTTTCTTTGAAATCGCAAAATCTACAAGTTTTGTATAAAACATTTTTCGATACATTTAGCGTTTCGGAGTTATATGCGAAAAACTGATATATTCGACTTCGACATTTAACCTTGAATGGTGGCGTTGGCGGCAAAGGTGCGAGGTGGCAAAGTGAAAATTCGGAAAGAGCACCCCAAAATCTATTAAAATGAAAAGTTTTCAAAACTACTCCAAAACTTTCCAGGCAAAACTACCAAATGACTGGTATAAGTTTTGTATTAGACATAGATATAGTACCTTATCTATCCCATTAAATATAGGAAGCTTAAATCAGCTTTTCAATAATAACAAACGTATTTTTTTATTTTATTTAAAATTAAACTTGAATATAGAAATCTTTTGCCATAAATCGTATACTTTCCAAAACAAAACACCTTAACGTAAGCGTCGTAAATGGAAACATGGTAAATGTAGTAAGTAACATTTGTAGTAGCCCGTAGCGTAATGGTAATAGACCGAGAGCCAACCACATAATAAGTCAAGTCATTTGCGTAATGTTGTAATTCATACCAATACATAGCCTTTGAAGGGTTAAACTGGGATGAATTTGTCTGCCTACCTGAATACGTGACGAAGAGGTGTTAAATTGGACTTAAAGGTGTGATAAAAATGACGAAAGTCAAGTCATTTGCGTAATGTTGGTGCTTTAAACCCAAATAGGTCTTAGTCCACTAATAACCAAAATCAGAGAGGCAGCCTCTTTAGACGTTACCAAAGTGGTGGCACCACATGATCAAAAGTGTGACAAAAATGACGGAAGTCAAGTCATTTGCGTAACATTTGTTCGAATGCTATTCGCTTCAGGACACTCTCACAAGAGTCAGTTCAAAAAGGCAGACAAAATTCCGTGACGAACAACGCGGCAGACAAACTTCTAATGTTGAAGAAAAATTCCTAAAAACATCAGTAACTCTACTGTATTTTGGATAGCACAAAAATTCAATATTTCTTGGAAGAAAATGTCTGCCTCTTTGATATATTCAAATTTATAGGTTATTTTATGGATTTTTTTTTTGTTTACAGACACATGGTGCAGTTCCTAGTTTTAATACGGGGGTTTGAAAAAAACACCACGAAAACCCTAATATAAATTCGACTATTTTTGTCAAAGAAAATTTGTTATTTATCTTACAGAAATTCGACTATTTTTGTCAAAGAAAATTTGTTATTTATCTTACAGAAATGAGTCAGCCTCTTTAATATTTTAAGCCTTATGGTTATCTTTGTTGATTACATTAATTGGCAGAAACCTGGTATGCAACACAATTTTTTTTTTCGGAACTTTAGAACAGACCAGAAAAATCTATACAAGTTACACTGTTTTTTAATCTTATCCAAGATGACCCCAATCAGGTGATTTGGGGTAGAATTTTTTCGAAAGCTGATCGTTACACATCATTACTGCAAGTGTCCTTGCAAAAAGGCAGACTGAAATCCCGTCGCCAACACCCTAGAATACTTCTTTAAAATGTTGACAGTTCGAATTTTTTTAATCAAATCTAGTTCTTGGTGCAACATTTTTGTTTCAAACCCTAACCGGAAGTGATTTGCGTAATATTTTTTGAATGCCATTAGTTTCATCATACTCCAACAAGTCTCAGTCCATAAAGGCAGACTGAAATTCCATGACGAACACCCCGGCAGACTACTTTACAAGTTGACAATTCTCAATTTTTGTGTCAAGTTCAGTTCTTGGTGCAACATTTTTGTTTCAAAACCTTACCGGAAGTGATTTGCGTAATATTTTTTTGAACGCCATTCGTTTTATCATACTCCAACAAGTCTCAGTGCATAAAGGCAGACTGAAATTCCTTGACAAACACCCCGGCAGACTACGTTACAAGTTGACAATTCTGATGTTTTGAGTCAAGTTCAGTTGTTGGTGCAACATTTTTGTTTCAAACCCTAACCGGAAGTGATTTGCGTAATATTTTTTTGAATGTCATTAGTTTCATCATACTCCAACAAGTCTCCGTGCATAAAGGCAGACTGGAATTCCTTGACGAACACCCCGGCAGACTACTTTACAAGTTGACAATTATGAAGTTTTGAGTCAAGTTCAGTTGTTGGTGCAACATTTTTGTTTCAAACCCTAACCGGAAGTTATATGCGTAATATTTTTTTGAATGCCATTAGTTTCATCATACTCCAACAAGTCTCCGTGCATAAAGGCAGACTGGAATTCCTTGACGAACAACTCGGTAGACTACTTTACAAGTTGACAATTCTGAATTTTTGAGTCAAGTTCAGTTCTTGGTGCAACATTATTGTTTCAAACCCTTTTTTGTTGCACCAAGAACTGAACTTGACCCAAAAATTTTGAATCGTCAACTTTTAAAGTTGTCTGCCGGGGTGTTGGTCAAAGAATTTCAGTCTCCCTTTTTGCACTGAGTCTTGTTGAAGTATGATGAAACGCATGGCATTCAAAAAAATATCACGCAAATCACTTTTGGTTAGGGTTTGAAACAAAAATGTTGCACCAAGAACTAGATTTGATTAAAAAAATTCGAACTGTCAACATTTTAAAGAAGTATTCTAGGGTGTTGGCGACGGGATTTCAGTCTGCCTTTTTGCAAGGACACTTGCAGTAATGATGTGTAACGATCAGCTTTCGAAAAAATTCTACCCCAAATCACCTGATTGGGGTCATCTTGGATAAGATTAAAAAACAGTGTAACTTGTATAGAGATTTTTCTGGTCTGTTCTAAAGTTCCGAAAAAAAAAATTGTGTTGCATACCAGGTTTCTGCCAATTAATGTAATCAACAAAGATAACCATAAGGCTTAAAATATTAAAGAGGCTGACTCATTTCTGTAAGATAAATAACAAATTTTCTTTGACAAAAATAGTCGAATTTCTGTAAGATAAATAACAAATTTTCTTTGACAAAAATAGTCGAATTTATATTAGGGTTTTCGTGGTGTTTTTTTCAAACCCCCGTATTAAAACTAGGAACTGCACCATGTGTCTGTAAACAAAAAAAAAATCCATAAAATAACCTATAAATTTGAATATATCAAAGAGGCAGACATTTTCTTCCAAGAAATATTGAATTTTTGTGCTATCCAAAAAACAGTAGAGTTACTGATGTTTTTAGGAATTTTTCTTCAACATTAGAAGTTTGTCTGCCGCGTTGTTCGTCACGGAATTTTGTCTGCCTTTTTGAACTGACTCTTGTGAGAGTGTCCTGAAGCGAATAGCATTCGAACAAATGTTACGCAAATGACTTGACTTCCGTCATTTTTGTCACACTTTTGATCGTGTCTGCCACCACTTTGGTAACGTCTAAAGAGTCTGCCTCTCTGATTTTGGTTATTAGTGGACTAAGACCTATTTGGGTTTAAAGCACCAACATTACGCAAATGACTTGACTTCCGTCATTTTTGTCACACCTTTAAGTCCAATTTAACACCTCTTCGTCACGAGTTCAGGTAGGCAGACAAGGTAATCCCAGTTAAGCCCTTCAAAGGCTATGTATTGTTATGAATTACAACATTACGCAAATGACTTGACTTATTATGACGCTTGCTCTTAGACTATAAGTGCGTTGGACTGTCACGCCGGAGGTCCGGGTTCACTTCTTAGCTTCGTCACCTAAAAACTAAAAAAAAAAGCTTTTTTAAGGCTACTGCCGCTTGCGAGGAATTGACAAATCCTTTAAGAGTATCACTTGTCATGAATAAGTGCTTCTCGTCTAGCCGTTCGGATTCAGCATAAAATTGTTGGTCCGTTCCATTCCTGTCAACACGCGTAGACAGGAATAATTGCCTTGGTTCCGAATTATGTCTTCAGTGAACAAGTGAGGAACTTTTACACGTTATCGAACTATCGAGTAATCACATTGGTATGATCTTATACAAAGTATCACGTATCGAATTGAGTTCGTATTGTACTAGGATAATTCTAGTACATTTTACTAAACGTCAATATTCCTTACTTTTCATTGGTCGATTCCCACAGCTGCTTGTGTTAGGCTCATGTTTTATTTACATTTGCATTTGGAATTTAATTTGGCCAAAAATATTTTTTGGCTTTGTCGTGTATGGAGAACTGTGCACAGACGAGGGAGAAAATTTGTGGATGAAAAACAATAGTGAAAGAATTTTTTTTAAACAATTCCTTGCTCTAAATTTTTTTTTGTCTTTGATTCATATTTTTTTTTTTTTTTGTTTGTGTTTATTTTTAAATCAATGATAAAAGCAGCACAATCAGTATACGGTATCCCCCATTTTTCCGACCCGACGACAAGACGACACGATACAAACTAATGTCTGTGCAGATTGTCTGCACCGAGTGTGGCGTAGGCATGTTTGCACAGATTTAAGATCTGCAGCGACGAGTCTGTGTTGTGAATGGGCCCTATTAGGAGGAATCCCAAATGCAGATAATTCAGTAACGTATTGCTCATTCACTACCTGTGTTTTTTTGGCATTCTATAAATAGTACAGTAGAAAATTACCAAAAAAACGCATCCGCAGTAGCCTGGTTTTTTGTATTTTAAAATTGGTTTAAATGAAAGATTACCTGTCAGAATATTAAAAAAAAAATATATATTTGTGAGAATCAGAAGCAGTCGAAATTAACTTCACGAAAAAACTAATAGTAACCAACATTTGAGAATGAAATCACCAAAAATCCATTCGAGACTCGGAAAGCTATCCGTAGTATGATTCTACTTTAACTTTTATCGGAAGTATTCATACTGCGGATGTTGTATTAGTTATTCATGTAAAATCCTACTATGGATAGCTACTATGGAATACTACTATGGATAGCTTTTCCAATAAAACACGGGTACTGATGCGGTATTTACGTCCCTGGTTCTTCACGAGCTGTTGCGCCACCCAATTTATTTATTTTATTTATTATGACATTTTATGTATCACAATTATCACAAATATCCTGGAAATATCTGGGAATTTTTTTATATTTTTACTGATTTTGAATACGATTCTACAATTCGTACGAGATTATTACAAAAAAAAATTTTAAATACATTTTAAATTATTCATAAAAAAATTAATATTTTTCAATTTCTTTTTCTGTTCTGTAGTTTAAAGGAATGGTGTGGTAAAAAAAAAACAAAAACTGCCACTTTATCACCAGCAACAAATTCTGTGCCGAAAAAAGTGGAGACTTGACTCTAGTAATCTACTACGATTTTCTATTTTCGCTTTCGAACTGCGTGCTGCTGAAAACGAGAACAAAATTTTCGTTTATGATTTCGTTGTGTAAATTTTTGTATGAAAATTTGCGTTTCGCTTCAGCTGCGTACTATGCTTTTTATAATAAAATATTGTTATAATATTTATTTATATTTTTTAGTAACTTTGGTAGCAATTTAATTGTTTGAAAAATGTTCGCAAAAACGCTACATCATTTTTTATTTATATAGTGACAAATCATCGGAACCCTTAAATCGCTACCAAAGTAACTAAAACAAAAGAAATAAATATTATTTTATCATTTTAAGATATTTAAGGGTTCCAAGTAGGTACGTGTACAAAAATCAGTGCCAATTTAAGTGTCCTACTTTGACCACAGCAATGATGCAAACATTGCGCGTTGCAATTAGTTAACATCAAGTTTCTTGCCAAAACTTTTTTCAAATTTCCGTCTTGTAATACTCTAGACTAATCGATTCCAAATTTTGAGCAGAATTAGACAGTTGTAGACCTATTTTTTGAGTGCTTCAAAATGACTGTTTTTCAGATTTTTTTTTTTAATTTATAGTGAGATAGCAACACAAATTTAACATGCATGAATTTAAAACTAATATGGTTTTGTAAAAAAATTTATAAAAAACAAGTTTATAGGGTATAGTTTTTGCCTAAGTTGCATATTTCCAAAGTTATAAGGGAAAATGTCGGAAAAAATGGAGTGATTGTAGCGTTTTTTTCACTGCTGCACAGGTTTTTCGAAGTTGAAAAATTAGCTAGAGAATACTCTAACATGCCCCAACAACATATCAAAAATGCAAAACTAAATCGCACTTTGCGATCTTAGACTTTGTTTTTTGTAATTATTGACTGGGCTATATGGAAAATCATTTTGACTTTAAAGGACACCTCATGTATAAACAATTTGATCGAAGTCGGTGAAGTAGTTAGCGATAAATTTGAAACCAAAAAAATGTGTTATATGATGACAGTAACCATTATTGTTAATTTTTGTTTACAAAATTATTGACAAAACCCTTAATAGGAATTCCTAATTTTTGTATCAAAATAGTTGGAGCCGCTTATGAGATAAATAACTTTTTCATTTGTTGTATGACCAGGTACTGTCATTTTTGGATCTTAAAATAATCAATTTATAAAAGAATTATATCAGGGAATCACCTAAAATCAAATTCAAAGTTTGAAGACGCATCGGTGGTTAAGGCTGCTGGTCGAGGTAAGAACAGAAAGAATTGCGAGACTCATGTTATTCGCGTTCCCTGTCATCGTAAAGCTACGATTATCCAATAAAAAACTACGTATAAGCTATTGAGTATCAGAAAGAGCCAACAGTTAAAAAATCGTTTTTTATGTGTTTTTATTAAAATATTCAAATTTCTTTAATACTTTTTTTTCAATTTAATTTTTTTAATAATATTTAAATGTAATTAAGTCCTTGGGAGCTACAACCAAGAACGCTTTGTATCCTGTATAGGCTTAAGCAGGAATAACCTCAGAATGATAACTGGCTTTCTCACGAGTCACTGCAAACTGAAAAGACACCTAAGTATTCTTGGCCTGGTGCGCAGTGCCACATGCATATTCTGCAACACTCATGAGGAAACACCTGACCATATTAGGTAAATGCGATGCACTCGTGCAACAAAGACATAGGTATATAGGTCGGCACCAGATAGAAGAGAGATAAAATTGCTTGCTACACTTCGAAGCAGGATCCACCCACCAGCCTTCCACCTCGGAACAAAATCATGATTTTATTAATTAATGTTATTTAACTCCTTCGTTTCGGTACAATCATCCACATATACACCATTCCTCCAAATATTTAACCCACCCGCACCCGCCACCCAAATACTTCTATTTACAAAAATTCTGCGATGAAAAATGAAGAGGGAATTAAGAAAAAAAAAAAAAAAAAAATTAAGGACCATTATTGAATTGAAGAAGGGCGATGAAGTGAAGTGGATGCCGAAGAAGGCAATGCCAATGAGAAAATACAAGAATTCAAAAGAAAGTCCTTAAGTGCGCATACAAACACACACACACACATTCTTCTTCATCTTCTTCTCATTCTTTCCTCGCAAAGCCATAAATAATTGATGAAAGACTTAAGTGGGTGGCTGAGTTGGTAGCATAGAATGGGTTGGGGTTGGCCTTATTTCTTCCAACTGTCAACGGTTCTGGTTAAAAGGATCTCAAGAACTCTGTTCGATATTGACGTGTTAAAAGGCGAAGAGATTCCTTTGGAGGCATTCATCTGGATGTTGTTAGTAGTGGTTGTGCCTCCCCCCATAATGATAATGACGATGACGATGGTGATGGTGATGCCGATGATGGTGGTCAAATGCGAAATGTGGAGGAAACGTTCGAATTTGTTAGTTTGGTTTGGCACTTAAGGACCAGAGACAAATATCACAAAAACCCTTACTACTTGTACAATATCATTGGAAGAGAAATCCGCATTTTTTCAGTTCACTTGAGTTCTTTTAAGTTCATTTTCATTTAACTTTGGATCCGATGATTGGCGAAGTCTCGTTTTTGTGTTCACACTTTTCTCTCGAAAATAGCTAAAGAAAAAGTTGAGTGTGAAATTGTATAAAATGTTGGTGGGATTGAGGGGGCTGGGGGAACTGTATAAAAACGACTGAAAGAACTTAGAAAAATTCCAATATTCCTGTAATAGACAAGTTGATTGGATGGCAAATTTTGTGGAAAAAAAATAAATTGCGGAAGCGTGTATTCTTTAACTCAATGAGAATGGGCTCTCTCTTTTTTGTTGCCTTCCATACTTCCACACTATTTTCCACTTCCTGCTTTGGTGGTTGGGATTGTGTTTTATTTTTTTTTTTTTGTTTGTTAGTAGCAGTATATAGCAAAAGCAGGATCTACTTTAAATCACATTCGTCAATGGACTTGGACTGGATGGCTGTTGTCTGTGAAGTTTCCTTTTGTCATTCTCAAGAGGTTTTCCTATTCTTATACAATTCTGTGCTTTTTTTCTGTTTGTTTTTTTTTTATAAATGTTTTTGGTACTCTTCACCCTTGAATGTATACACATACAAATATTGTGTGTATTAAGGTATTTAACTTTTTATTCTTTCGAAAGCTCTTTCTTTGATTGCTATAGCTCTTACTTCGATATTTGTTTTTTTTTTTTTGCTGATAACTTATGACCAAAATAGGGTTAGAGAGTGTTTTAATAGACTTCTTTGGGGGGGAAGTATAGCATAATGATGAATGGCATTTGTTAATGGGAAATTTTTGTGCTGCCGACAGTTTTCCCTCATGGAATTTTTTCTTTCTGAACGATATTAAAATTCTTCTATTTTGTAAATGGTATTGTGTTGATGGCAAGAAACGCTTTGAAAGAAAATAATTGTGGGTAATTAATTATACTAACAGAGAATGGCTTATGGTGCATTTATTTTGTTTTATTTTATACATTGAAATTAGATACATATGTGCATATGGATGGTTTGAAACAACCGTTTGACATATTTTAGATTACCTAAGCCTTCGATACACATTATGTACCGCTACAGCGAATATAATTAATTTGAAAAAACGCTTGTATTTTTTTTAATTCTTAAAACTGTGGGCCAGCCAGCTTATGGGTCACAGTTAAACGCTGGATTTGCAGCTCGTATAGCGTAATGGTAAGTGCGTAGCAATCACGTTGCAGTTTCGGTTATCAGTCTCGCCTACCTAGACACAGAAAAGTGTTTTTCAGGCCTAGCCATTCGGATTCGGCATAGAGTTGTAGGTTACCTTAATTCCTTGCGACATGCACACACAGTAATAATAAAAATTGTATTGGTACAGGTAGGGCTAAACGTGCCCGAAAAAATTTAGATCTGCAAACTTGATTTTAATTCAAAAAAAAGTAAATACCTTATTTGCACAATAATGGTACGCAAAAATGTTGAAAATTAGAATTTTGACAGATCCAAATAAAAAATAAATTGATTTTTGTTACCAATGGAAAACACCATAAGATTAAAAGTTGTAAGCATTTGAATTTAAAAGTATTTAAAGTAAATAAAATAAAAATTTGAGTGAAGTTTTGATAAATGTGTCACTACTTCACAGATACAGAATTGGCCACTGGTCGACTGCTGATTAAAAATGCTAAAAAAATCTATTCAACGCCGGGTCACGTTCTGTTTTAAAGAGTTCCTTTTTCTTCTTTGTAAAAAATGGTTCCAGTGATTTAAATTAATCTTCGTTGTATCGTCCAAAATGTGTGTCGCAAGCTTGTGCGATCCAGTCGTCCATATTTCTGATCAACTTATAACCCAAGATTAAAAAACTAAGTTCTTTAATTTACGATAAAAAAATGTGTATTTTAAAGTTGCATCTAAACAATAAATTCGTCCAGAAAATTACAATTTTTATAACTGCTTCAACTGCTTAAAACGACGTAAGAAAAACAGTGCTAAGTCACTTCAAAAAAAATTTCGACAAAGCTGAAATTTGAGTTGAAATTCATTCTTTTTTTTTTTCAAATTACTCAATAACTATAGGTTCTTTTGAAAAAGTTGTAGTATTGTAGCTCGCGTAATTGTACACAAACAAAATTTTAAGACTTTTTATAATAGTTATTATTTTGTGACATGATTTAATACCCCAATGTTTTCGATCGTTGTTTTTTTTGCCAAATCTATTATACGGAAAAAATATATTTTTTTTTGTGTAGAATTACATGGGCTTAATGAGTACTTACATCTTTTTTCAAAAGAACCTGCAGTTTTGGAGTAAATTGAAAAAAAAAAACAGAATTTTATCCCCTTCGCCCCCCCCCCCTCCCCAATTCCTGAATTTGTCTCCAAATTAAGGAGACTTTTAAGAAGTATTAAGGACGTCAAAATGAAGCTCTACATCTAAATTCAGCTTTGTCGGAGTTTTTTCCAAGAAGATAAGTATATGTTTTTGTTTAATTTTCCTTGACTAATGGAAATTTTTCGACATTCATAATTTTAATCTTGATATCCAAAATATAATCGTTTCTCAATATACTTACCTTTCTCTTTAGCATTTCAACCTTTTCCAAATGCACCAAGCAAAAACAACGGGAGCGCTACGATATCTCGCAAACTAAAATCTCGAATAACGAAATCTCGCATTTTTTTATAAATATCGAAATACGAAATCTCGCAAACTAATAAACCCGCTTTTCATAAACTCGCAATAACAAAATCTCGCTTTCAACAATCTCGCATTTACATTTCACAACCAAAAATCTCGCAAATTTCAACTAAAATCTCGCATTAAACCATCGCGTTGGAAAATTCCGCACTGAAAAATAAATTCCTGCAAATGGAAAATAAAAAATCAGAGGCCTAAAAAGGGAAATAAAATCCTTGAACCCGATATGCCGGCCACCCAAGGTACTGTTTATTACAGATAAACTGAAAGCACACCAACTGACAACATAGGCGCCTGCCTGGCGACTGAGCATACCCTCAATGGAGCGAGGGGGTCGCGTGAGTGGAACAGAGGACGAGAGGACCCGAAAAGGGAGTTAAAATCCTTGAACCCGCGGAGCGGGCCACCCAAGGTACTGTTTTATACAAATAAATTGAAAGCACACCAACTGACAACATATAGGCGCCTGCCTGGCGACTGGGTATACCCTAAGCGGAGCGCCGGAGTCACGCGAGCGGGACAGAGCCACCCAATGTACGGTTTATTGTACATAAACTGAAAGCTCACCAACTGACAACATACACAAACGAAAAACCTAATATAACGTAACTTATAAGTCTTATATGTTTTTTAAATACGAGATTTTAGTTTGTGGGTTTTTGTAAATGCGAGCTTATAAAAAGCGGGTTTTCGTAATTGCGAGATTATAAAAAGCGGCTTTCTGTAATTGCGAGATTTCGTATTGCGAGAATTCGATTGCGAGATTTTAATTTGCGAGATTTCGTAGCCAACCCATTTTAAAATGTGAATTAAAATAAAAATATTTTCTTTACTTTTTCCAAACAAAAATGTTATTAAATAATTCTCTCCTTTCGTTGATTTGGAAACTTTTACTTGTCGTATAAAATGTGTTTTCTTTGTGCGCCTTCTTTTCCTTGCACTTTTGTCATGGTCTGCCTTGCTATTTTTTTTTTTTATAGAAAACAAGCTTTTAAGGAATTTTTTTCTTTGCCCATAAAACTTTTTTCATGTTCACGGAAAAAAAAGTTTTAAGAAGTTATAAATTCTTTTGAAGTTATTGTATCAGTCGATTCCAATCGTTACGACCCGTATCAATAACAGGTACACCATTTCGTTTTTCAACAGAACATATGATGAGGAAATTAAATTCATTTATTATAAGAATCGTATAAACGTTGAACGGAAATTGTCATCATGATTATAGTCCACATAAATGTATAAGGAAAATTAATTAAATCACTCATCACTTAAAGTGATATGATACAAAATTTAAGAAATGTATCTTTTGAAACATTCATTTGGACACGTGACATAAAATAGATCACAATATAAAAGCTTTTGTCAACTGTAGATATTCGAAAAAAATCAATGTGACAGTCATTCATTACCAACACCATTCACAGTCGGGTTTGGAAAGAAAAGTATGTAAGTACCTACATAACTTTCAAGGAAAATAAATCCTTTTGAACCCTTTTGAAAGGAATTAATTTACGATTTGTGAATTTTGCTATACATTTTACTTGTCATTAAGGTAATACATAATATGACATGGCGAGTGCTGCTTACCATATCACAACAGGGTGTCCCGTAAAGATGGTCCAAACTGAATACGGTGATAGGCCAGGTCGTGACCTTTCAGAATTTGGTAACTTGTTTATCCTGAACCATAACGGTTTTCGAGTAACGGCTGTTTTTTTGAAATTTGCCCGAACCCCTACTTTGGACCACTGTTGCTCATCCCGCCCATACTTGATTTTTTTTATTTTTAAACTAAAACATTGATCATAATAAGACTTTTTTTGTTAATTCAAATAATTTTGATTTTATACACCATTTTTATAAAATTGCAAGATAAGGTCATACTTTGATCAAAATTATTTTTTTACTTCAATCTTTGAAAGAGCGTCCTGAAAAAAAATCGTTATCATTTAATACTGGTTCTTACTTTTAAAAAATTGCCTTGCCCTTAGGCTTTCTAAAAAGGTATAAATCTTACCAATGCAGACTCAATCAATCAAGTCTGAAATTCACAAAATAAATGCTGGTGTGCCCCAGGGGTCCGTTTTGTCTCCGACCCTCTTCCTAATTTTTATAAATGATCTTTTGTCTGAAACTTCTAATCCATTAAATTGTTTCGCTGACGATAGTACCCTCAGCTTCTCATATTCGTTTATAGATTCTCATCCATGTCCTTCGGATGTGGAACTTGAACGACAGCGTATGATAAGCTCATTAAATTCTGATCTCGACAGCAGTGTCCAATGGGGATTCAAAATCCGCGTGAAATTTAATGCTTCTAAAACTCAATGCTGTCTCCTGTCGTTAAAGCGAAACCCAGCCCCAATGCCGCTATCCATGGACGGCACTTGCATCGAGGAAACCGAACAGCTCTCAGTTCTCGGCATGTGTGTCACAGACCACCTTTTGTGGAATGACCACATATTTGATTTCGCCAAAAACGCTGCTAGCTAAGTGTTTAGGTTTTCTCCGTAGATGCAAGAAATTTGTCTCCCCTTCGGATCTGGCTGTGATCTATAAAGCCTTTATTCGTCCAAAACTTGAGTACAATTCTCATGTTTGGGCAGGTGCTCCAAAAACTCATTTGAGTTAGTTTGACAGAATACAAAAGAGAGCATTAAAAATGATAGGTGAAAGATCTATAACGGAAACAATTACATCACTCGAACACCGCCGTAATGTGTCCTGTCTTTCTCTATTTTATCGCTATTATTATAATCAGTGTTCTAGTGAAATAGCCAGTTGCATCAGTGATGCCAGACTTTGGAACCACGTTTTCCCACAGCAGCACCCAGAAAATCCTTTTTATCCCACGCCGTTATTATCAATATCCCTCAATTATCCCAAGGAAGAAAAAAATAAGAATGTTATATTTCGGCATAATTTAGTGTTTTTATTATTTTATTAGGAACAATTTGAGGTTGTTTCTTTTTAATATTGCGATATATTAACAATAATTATTTAAGTTTAAAGTAAAATAAATATATAAAAATTTACATCATTATGTATGTATGTATGGCCTTATGGGCAATGTACACCCTATACATTTCGACAAAAAAAATCCATGATATGGCATGAAGTATATTGCATGAATTATTTGCCGTAACGCATTTGAGGTATTTCTCCTTTGTTTCATGGTATGTGTGAGTTGAGAATTGAAAAAAAGTATCTATAGTTGACGTATTTTTGTGCAAGTATTTTGTGATGAAATTCACCAAGTTTATATAAGTTATGAACCAGTGTATGAAAATGTATTAATTCTCTTTTTTAATAAAACGAGTAATGGGTATTTGAGCATTACGTAAAATCCCTTTTTTTGCACTATGGGGTTTGAAAAATCCCTTTATCCCTTTTAGCTTATTTTAGTCGAGAAAATCCCACAAAAAAGGATAAATCCCACGATTTGGCATCGCTGAGTTGCATTCCTCCCCTTAAAAAATTCAACCGTAATACTCGCACTTCTAGGAATGCCCATCAGTTCACCCTCGAGCCAAGCGTCGGACGTACTGTAATGTACAGAGATTCTTTCTTTAGTCGCACCACACGAATGTGGAATGCTTTACCCGAATCGACTTTCCCCTCCCATTTCGATGTGCAAACGCTCAAAACCAAAGTGCATCGGTATCTCCTTCTAAATCTTCTCCTATTAAGCTAATCGCTCGTGCTGTGTTAAAAACATTTTAAGAATAGCCATAGCCCCTTTTGCGCGCGTGGAATAAAAAAAAAGGAACAACCATTTAAACTCACTCAGTCATGGTTTTAAGATAAATTAAAATAAATTGCGGGTGGCAATGGCACAGTGGATATAGTGTTTGACTGCTAACCTGGACGTGTGGGTTCGAGCCCCAGTCTAGGCAGCATTCTTTTCTATATTCCCCAGTTTCAACTGGATGCCACCCGTGGAATAACATGATATAATTTACATCTAAATCTCAATCCACTGTGCCAACACAAATCTTTCCTTTCCTTCTATTCCTTCTAACTAGTGCCGTGCATTGCATTTTAAAAGACCTGAGGTCTCACAGGCATATAGTTAAAATTATTATTAAAACAAAAATTATTATTATTAAATTCCTTTTTTCGTTTTTTTTTTTTATTGTTTAGTTGTTTATTTAATGAATTTTCTTGTATTTTTTTGTTTTTTTGCTTTTGTTTGCTTTTTAAAATTTTTTTAACCCTGTTTTTTTTATAAAAATTGTTCTAAATGTGCTCCTCCTGCACGTATGCAAGCTCGACAGCGTTTAAAAAACTGTCTTTTTAAATTTCTTGTGCTTGGCGGGTTGCTTATTTCTGCAGCAGGAACCTGAATACGTTGCTGGAGTTCACGTATGTTTGAAATGAGCTAAGAATAGACTTTTTCCTTGAAACAGCCCCAATCAAAAAAGTCCAACGGATTAAGGTCTGGTGACCGAGGTGGCCATAAAATTGGTCCACCACGGACAATCCATCGTTCATGGTAAGAATTGTCCACAAAACATCTCACATTAATACTGTAATGAGCTGGGAAACCGTCGTGTTGATACCACATTGACTGTATTATGGCAAGTGGCACGTCTTCCAACAAAAAAAAATAGCCTATTTTGCAGAAAATCTAAATTCAGTCCACAAATTTATTTTGAATTGATATTGGGAATTTCCTTCTTGCAGCAAATGCGTATTTTCCAATTGCCAACCATGTAGGTTATGTAAGTTGACAAATCTATCTTTTTTGCAAAATGACTCGTCGGATCCTCTTAGTTTTTCAACAAAATTCAATTTTTTGTGTATAGTCCCTTGGAAGTAGAGTTTGAAAACGTTGCAAATAAAAGGGATGAAGGTTGTTCCTTTTCAGCACGGTTGTTTTTGAGACCCCTATTGCACTTTCGATGGCTCTAACAGATGTATAAGGGTCATTCTTGACAGCACGCAAAACTGCCTCATCATGATGGCGTTGACTTCTTCCTTGTACTAGACTTCTCTCTGGTGTTCTGCCCTCCAAATAAGCCAAGTGAACCCGTATGGCGATGGTCAGGATGGGAAGCATTTGCGTACTTATCAGCATATGTTCTGGCTGCTGCTCTGGCGCTTCCTCCACATTCTCCATTAATGTAATGCATTGAAACATATTCCCGTGGCGTCAATCAAAAACGTTTTAGAAAAACCAAAAACAAAAGACAATTTTCTCACTGTGAATAAGCGCCATTACTTTTGAACGTTTTGAAATTCTTACCAGCCATACCATTTCCGGTAAAAATAAATAAAACATTAGAACAAGGATTGGCCAAGCGTGGCGTCGCAAAGTTCAAGAACGCCATTGTTAGTAAAATTAAGTTGGTTTGAGGATGAAATTATTTGTTGAAATTGACATTAGATGTCGCTAATGTAATGTAATGTGTCGACAGTAAAAAAAATATAAAAAAAAAAAACAAAAATAAAAATAAAACAAACACCAAGAAAAACCAAAAACAAAATAATACAAAATTACCTAAAATTTAACAATAAAACAAAAATAAAAATAAAACCAAAATAAAACCGAAACCAAAAAAAGGGATTTATTTTCAAATTCATTTTTGCCTTCATCAGCTGTTAATTTTGAATATGATATTGATCAACTTGCGGTTTGAGTCTCTAAGGACTTCTTATTTGATTTATATATTATTTTAAGCTATATACCACCAGGTAGTTCTATTGACTTATATAAAATACATTTAAATAATTGTCGCACTCTTATCTCTCAATTAAATCCCGATCAACACTTGCTTATACTAGGTGATTTTAATCTTTGTAATATTAATTGGACTTTTGATCAAGATGAATCATGTTTATTACCTTTTAATATTAATTCAGAGTTTGAAAGTGAAGTTATAGATTCTTTTTGTGAATTTGATCTTATACAATTAAATGGTTTTTATAATAATATAAATAGAATTTTAGATTTAATTTATGTTGACAAAGAACTTTCTGTTAATATAATAAAATGTATTAATCCAATATTTAATAATTCTCTTCACCATCTTGCACTAAGTGTTCATATTAGTTTTTTTGGATATTTGAAACCAATTAATGATAATTCAATTTTTTTTAACTACGCCAAAGGTAACTATGATGCTATTATTGAATGTTTAAACCTAATTTCCTGGCATCAAGTATTTGAAAATAATAAACTTTCTGTTTCTTATAATACTTTGATTGAGACATTGAAGGAGGCAATTGATCATTTTGTACCAATGAAATTAATCTCCGTTAGATCTGAACCTCAATGGTATAGTAAAAGGTTAATCAATTTAAGTAACAAAAAAAATAAAGCATACAAGCTATTTCGCTGTTCCAATAACGATAACACCTTACTACGAAAATATAGGCGTATTCAAAAAGATTTCAAAGTACTTAATAAATTTTTATATAAAGACTATTTGCTACGAACAGAATCGAATTTAAAAGTAAATAGCAAATCTTTCTGGAGTTATATCAACGGCAAAAAAAATTTTAATGGTATACCTAATAAAATGTTTTACAATAATGTAAGTTCCACCGACATTCAAACAATCACTAATTATTTTGCTGACTTTTTTCAATCGGTGTACTCGACATATGACCTTCCTGTTTCTCTTGTTCACGATTGCAAAAATAGTTCACTTACTATTGGATCATTATATATAAGTGTTTCTGATGTTTTTGAAGCTTTGTATAGCCTGAGTTTGGATAAGCAACCTGGTCCCGATGAATTATCTCCTTTTGTTTTAAAACATTGCGCAAGTTCCCTTTGTGTTCCATTGAAACTTCTGTTTAACGCTTCTTTAAAAACCGGTGAATTTTTGAATGATTGGAAGATTTCTTTCATTATTCCTATTCATAAGGGAGGATCTTAACAGGATGTTTCTAATTATCGACCGGTCTGCAAACTCTCTGCTATTCCAAAAATATTTGAAAAAAATTGTGTATAAAAAACTATCCTTTCTTCTCAAAGAAATTATTTCACCGTATCAACATGGGTTTGTTAGTGGTAAATCCACCTCTACAAATCTTATGGTTTTTAGTAATTATGCTATTAGTTGTATTGAAAGAGGTACTCAATGCGATGTTATATACACTGATTTTGCCAAAGCTTTCGATCGAGTAAATCATAAAATTTTGATGCAAAAGTTAGAAAATTTTGGTTTTCATTCTTATTTATTAGAATGGTTTCGATCTTATTTATGTGATCGTAATCAATATGTTCACATAAGTAACATTAACTCCCATCAAATTCATGTTTCATCCGGTGTTCCACAAGGAAGTCACTTGGTCCGCTTTTGTTCTTAATCCTTATAAATGATACTCTTCTCTACATATCGGTTTCTCAAAAATTGTTGTTTGCTGATGACTTAAAAATCTTTTGTCAAATAAAAAGCGTTTCAGATTGTGCTCTTCTTCAAGATGACCTTCATAGACTTGGTGAGTGGTGTAAGAAAAATAATCTATTTCTAAATATTTCTAAATGTCAAATTATGTCATTTTTTAGTAACAAGTCTCCTCTGTTTTATATCTATAAAATTGATGGTGTACCTCTTTTAAGAATTGAAGAAAAGAAAGACCTCTTCACATTGACTATATAGTAGCTAAAGCTAATTCCATGTTAGGGTTTATTTCCAGAAATTCTAAGGAACTCACTGAACCTTATACTTTTAAATCCCTTTACATTGCTTTTGTTCGATCAGTTTTAGAATACTGTTCTGTTATATGGAGTCCATTCTATAAATCAAGTTCGCAAAGGATTGAAAATATCCAAAAACGTTTCACACGTCTCGTAGTTTATCGTTTAAATTGGAATATTCGAATGCCCTCGTATGATTCACGAATTCAACTTATTGGTTTATTAAAATTATTTGGTCGTCGTAAATATTTTTCAATAATTTTTGTTAGAGACTAGAGAAAAGGGGCAATTGATATGATTATTTAATATCATATCAATTGCCCCTTTTAATTATCTTTGGTTGAGATATATGCTCCCTCTAGAGATTTTAGAACAAGAAGTTTATTTTGTGAACCTTTTCATAAAACCAATTATGGGCTTAATGAGCCTATTACAAGATGTTTAAGAGAATCTAATTTAGTTTGTAACTATGTAGATTTCTTCAATTGTATTAATCGGGATGTATTCAAAAAACAATTGTTATTTACTATAGGTAACTTTGGTGGTACTTAATTTTATATAAATTATATCTAGTAGTCTTAAGGATTATCATGTAAATGAATTATCTGTTTGATGAAATAAACTAAACTAAACTAAAAATTCAAATTTATTTCTTCTTCAGTGAAATCGTGTTACATGGTAGAATACTTTTAACATAGAGATAAGAATACATTGATTCTTAGCAACTAAAGATTTTTTAATATAGAGAATTCATATGAAAGTGGAGATTATTATGAGAAAAATTGGAAAAAAAACTCAATGGATGCAAAAAAAATCTTAAAACTATGAATAAAATAATCTTAAAATCTAACTTAATAATAACTTAAACTAAATTGGTATGGCTAAACCAGTGAATTTATTAAAACATTTTCGTGGCTCAAATCATGCAGTGCTAGTGTGGAGAAAGGGAAGATGCATAATCATTTTAAGAGTTTTGTTTTGACAAATTTGAAGTTTTTTTTAAATGACATTCGGCACATTTATTCCAGCAAGGAGCAGCATATATATTTTTATTTAAGTGGATATAGAATTTTTATTAAAAGATTTGCTTTTTTGATAGAAGCAGTAATATGGTTTGAGAAAGTTAATGTCTTATCGAGAGTGATACCTAGGTATTTTATTGTTGTTGTCCATTCTATTGGAGTGTTACAGATCGACAGATTATATTGAGGTAGATTTGAAGCTTTTCTCTTTCTTGAAAAAAATTACGCTTGTGATTTCGTTAGACTTATTTTAATTTTCCACCTGTGAAAAAACTTTTCGATTTCAAATAGAGCGTTTTGTAGATTCGTTAATATACTTTGACAATCGTTAGAGCTACAGAATATAGCTGTATCATCAGTAAGTGTAAGCAATTTACAAGTTATATAAAAGTGGCAATAAGGTTGAACCTTTTTTTTGGAAAACAGACGAGATGAATCGGAAAAAATTTTGACATAAAAAAGTCTTTCTGACAGAAAGCTTTGAATGATTTTAAGGATGTAGGTAGGAAAATTTAAGATAGCCTAAGGGCAAGGAAAATTTTTAAAATTAAGAACCAGTATTGAGTCATACGATTTTTTTCAGGACGCTCTTTCAAAGATTGAAGTAAAAAAATAATTTTGATCAAAACATGACTTTATCTTGTAATTTTATAAAAATGGTGTATAAAATCAAAATAATTTAAATGCACAAAAAAGTCTTATTATTGATCAATGTTTTAGTTTAAAAATAAAAAATCAAGTATGGACGGGGTGAGCAAAACAGTGGTCCAAAGTAAGGGTTCGGGCAAATTTCAAAAAAAAAACAGCCGTTACTCGAAAACCGTTATGGTTCGGGATAAACAAGTTACCAAATTCTGAAAGGTCATGGCCTGGCCTATCACCATATTCAGTTTGGGCCATCCTTTACGGGACACCCTGTATATGTACATTTTTTATTAGGCTAATAACATATTGATGCAGGTACGACGCATGTCACATTTTGTTTAGCTCAAAAATAACTGTACCTGTCATACAACAACAAAAAGTAATTTGTTTCAAAATGGCTCTAACGATTTTGAAAAAAAAAAAAATAATAAATAATTACTATTTAGGGTATGCTCAATATTTTGATAAAAAGAATTTTACCAATGACAGTCATTATTAGCCCAAGAGCTGGTGAACATTTACTCAAAGTATTTTATACCGTTTCAAATTTTGTGTCCATGTCTTTTGTATCAGTGCAAGCTACATGTCATCGGTCTGGCAGCGATATCGCTGCATCAACACCACTAAAATGCACTTTCAAAGTGCAGCAACAAAAACAATCCCTCTAAAAGAGCTCCAAATTTTCATCACTTAAAACTTGTGCTTATAATAACCAGAATCCATCGGTCTGGCAGCAATACCACAGACCAATGACCACAAAAATGCATTTTGAAATGACATTTTACTGGTGTTAGGTCCACGGTATCGCTGCCAGACCGATGGATTCTAGTTAGTATAGGCACAAGACTTTAGTGATGAAAATTTGGAGCCGTTTAAAGGTCTTTTAGAGGGATTATTTCTGTTGTTGCACTTTTAAAGTGCATTTTAGTGGTGTTGGGGTGACGATATCGCTGCCAGACCGATGAAACAAAGAGCATGGCCACAAAATTTGAAGCGGTATATAAGACACTTTAAGTAAATATTCACTAGCTCTCAGACTATAATTGTACCTGTCATAATTTTTTTTTTATTTTATATATAAAGTTTTTTATTTCATTTTATATAAATATAAAGTTATGGAATAATTTTTTGGGATGTTTGGAATGAAACGACACTCGTTTGGGTTGCAGTGATGTTAAATAAGAGTGTTTATAAATAGTGCATAAATGTTTTATTCATTACTCGTTATTACGCTGGGTATAGACTACCAAAATAAAAAACGCCTAATAATATCATTAAATTATGGATATGGAACGAATACATATCTACAGCGTCAAATTCTAGCTACGTTAAAGTTGTTAGCTCCGAGAGTAAGTTTGTGCGATCCAGTGCTGCATTTTATTTTGTATACTTTTGGTATAACTCGAAAACTAAGATGAATTTGAGAATTTAACTCAAGAGACTTTAAGTTGGAAATTAGATTTGCTATCAAAATGGATGGTTTAAAAAATATTTTAACAAATATAAGCAGTACTATTTGACAAAAAGCAACCTAAAAAATTGAAAAAATTTATATCTACTAAATTGTAAGCTCCGTATCTCAAAACAAAATAAATCATACAAATGTAGTCTTCGTAATTTTGAAATTTATGTAAATACATACAATAATAATAATTGAGGCCGTGAGTACAATAGTGGCCTAGCTGCATTTTTTCATTATATTCAGTAGAGCAAAAATAAGAAACAAGTTATTTTCAAACACTTGTAGTTTTAAATCAAAGTAACATACCTTTGATTTTATTTTTGCAATATGCTCAAAAAATAATAGGGTTTTGATCCTTCAATATAACTTATTTTAAAGTCAGATAGGCCACTATTGCACAGTAAAATGTAATAAAAATTAAAAAGTTAAAAAGATAGGCCAAAGCTTTGTAAATAAAAGAAGTTTTTTATGTTTTTTATTTTTATTTTATTTATTAATCAAGTTTTTTGTTAATTAAGTTGAAATTTAACATTTGTTTTCATTTTCAGAAGTGTAAGGATTCATAAAATCCTTTGCGGTATTTGCAATAGAATTGTTGTTTCTAAGATGAGTGTAAAAATTGTGATCTATTGATGGTAAGAACTGCAGAAGGTCCAGCAAATCCTTATTCTTCTCCATGGTTAAAGGGTTCTATTGTTTTCGAAGTAAAGTACTTTGAAATGGAAACATTCCTTTAAGAGAAACAATAAGAAGAGGTCAGTCGTTAAATATTGAAGCTGAAGAATCTTGATCCAGTTAACCTTAAGTCCTTCTCAAGAGATTTTGCTATTTGAAATAATTTTTTCCAGTTTCAAAGTGGAGAAAAAGTGGTCTTTGATCAAGTTTTTTTTTTCCCCGCTGCGCTTATGACTTCTATCCAATGTTCGGGGGTGCAAATATTTGGAAAATATTTTTCTCAAGCAACCCAAAATCTTAGTCGCTTTGTAAATATGATTGTCCGCTGACAAGAGACTTATGGTTAATCTTATCAACTCTATAGTCGGGACTAGATTTTATATAACCGTAATGCACTCGCTCAATTCGTTATGGCAGCAACAGCTGGAGCATTAACTTAAGTATTAAACTGTTTAACTTCATGGCTCATCGAGGTCGAGAGAGATTATCAGGGTACCCCTACCCACTTATGTTTAACACATTGCATTGATGTCCACGTCCACTGTGATCAAATAGCGAGCGCAAAAGTGGCCTAAGTGGTAGAAAGGCCACTCTTGCGCTCAAGCTTTTAATTTGTTTGTGTTTGGCCTAAGTAAAAAAGGCCTGTAACTATGGAAATAAACCGCGAATTTAACAAATTTAAATGCAGAAGTGTGGTTTAGTAGATTCAATTTTCGTATAATAAACTCAATTTCGATAAAATTTCAGTCAGGCCACTATTGCACTCACGGCCTAAAGTGTACTTTTAATTGCCATTCCTAGCTTAATTTTCATCTGCTTGAGAAGAGTTAATGTTTTCATAAGTGCTGCACAAGCACATTCATTTGCAAAATACGTGAAATGTTTTTCCTTAATTTTTAACAACTATATTTGCATTTACATCATTTTGTACAGCCTCATACAACTTATTGAAGTAAATCCTGCAGTTAGGTTAGGTTAGGTAGATGGTCTGCCGGTATATCTTGTTCCCGTCACACTTAGATCAATGTTGATCCTCTGTGATACCCCGATGGATTGGACCATCCCTTTAAAATAAATAACCTATGAAATCCTATGGAGCATCGAGCCATTTCGAGGCGTTGATGAAGTTCATTAAATTTAAGATGTTATTATCTGTTGACTTCGAGATTTCTGCTAAATCGTTGAAGAAGTAGCTACCCAAAAATGTTGTCCTTATGTTGCAGAGTGCCGGACAGTGACCTAGGAAGTGAAGGGTGTCCTCCTCAACTTCTTCTGATTTTTTGTCTGAGTTTTTCTTATTGTAGCTGGGCCACAGATTCTTTGTAGTGGTACAAGTTGCAAGTGAGTTCCACCTGTTATTGGTAGGTTCCACTATTTTCTTCTTAATCGCCTGTTTAATGGAACAGGGTGGAATTTTAATAATGGAGTCATAAAGGCTTGGATCTAACGATGAACCAGTCCTTGCCAGTTCATCGGCTTTTTCATTACCTTCAATTCCACAGTGTCCAGGGACCCAACAGAGTCTGATGTTGTGCTGTGTGTTTGGATTTGATTTCTGTGGCAGAGATGGCCTTGTTCACCGCCTGGCTGTCAATGTAAAAAGTGATATCAGCTCGTGGTATCGCCATCATTAATATTTGCTCGGCACCCTTAATCACTGCCAGAACCTCCGCTTGGAAGACACTGCTGTAGTCGGGGAGTCTATAAGATTTGGCTAATTTGAGGGTTTCTGAGAAGAATCCCGCACCTACACCCGTATACATCTTCGATCCATCGGTGTATATTTCTACCACCGGTTCATCAGATTGTTGTAAACCAGCATCCCATTCCTCTCTTGTGGGGATGGAGACAGAAAACGGTTTTTCAAAATCTGTACGGGGTGTTGTGTAGTCTGTGCATACATACCCCTCCGTAAATGTATTAATAATTTATACGTGACCTACCCTGTTTCTTTTCCAGCTATGGGTTTGGCTTAGTCTTAGGGCGCTGTAGGCCGCAGTTTCTTGTACAAGTAGATCTAGGGGCTTAAGGTTGAGTATCGTTTCCATTCCCGCAGTGGGTGTGTATCTCATTGCCGCTGTAATTCCTATACATGCTAGTCTTTGAACTTTATTCAGAGTTTTGCAATTAGTTTCTTTGTCCATCGCGCTCCACCAAACCAGGCTACCATATGTAAGGAGCGGTCTTATAATGGCCGTGTACATCCACATTATGATCTTAGGGTTTGGACCCCAGGTCTTACCAAAGATCCTGTTGCAGGAGTAAAAAGCGATCATGGCCTTCTTGGCTCTTTCTATAGTGTTCAAACCCCAGTTTAGCTTTTTGTCAAGAATTACGCCCAAATCCTGCAGTTGTTTCAATTTAAAAAAATATATATAAAATGTTCTCGAACGTTAACCTTTTCACACAAAACCCAAAACGGGGTTTTCGGGGGGTTCACAACGAAAATTTACAAGTTTTCATTTGACATTTCAATTTTTTGACACCGACTGATATAAAAGTAATATTAATTTTAATTTGGGGATGACATTTTCCGTAGATGAAGTAAGCTACTACCGCTTTATCTAACCCTTAAAAAAAGCACCCTTCCCTACTAAATATTTGTATAGACTCTTGATTTTTGATTCTCGTAACACTATTAGCATTTATACCAAGTTTCATGAGGGTAGCATTTTTTCACTGGTGCTATGGTATAGTCCGTAAAATATAGGACTATAACTTTTGCCAGTTTTCGTATCGTCTTATATTAAATGCGATTAGATTCACTATTAAAAAGTACCTAGAAATCATGTGCCATAATGCATAGATTGTTCCAAAGTCCTTTTGATGCACAACTCCCCCTCAAAAAACAGCCATGCCTTTGATAGACTCCTTAGATTCTTCATTCTTATGGTAAATGTAACGTTTTCGCCAACTTTCATGAGGGTAGGAGTTATTATTTTATGCGAAGAGTTTTGTGTACTATTTTGCCAATACTACTTATAGTACTTATGTACATCGCAAGTAAAAACGACCAGTTGGACCATTGTCTCAGAAATGCATGGGTAAATTATGTGTGTTTAAGGAAGCTTATATTCCACGCAAACATATTCAATAATAAAACCCTATGAACGCAATTCTCCCTTACCGAAATGCTTATTCAATAATTTATCAACGCACTTCATTTCCTATAGCCTTTTGTT
This sequence comes from Melangyna quadrimaculata, assembly GCA_949320155.1. NCBI lineage: Eukaryota > Metazoa > Arthropoda > Insecta > Diptera > Syrphidae > Melangyna > Melangyna quadrimaculata. The sequence goes on from OX439483.1 coordinate 404,855,703, forward strand.
TTGACACATAAGAACAATTCCAAACCACCCATTAGTGCATTTTATATTGTATTCCGTCAAAAATGTTGACCCAAATAATTTCCAAAGCGCCAGCAGTTTTATAATACCTACGTAGACGTACCTATGTACTTTTAAAGTTTCTGCTACAATATTTATTAAATTGTGTTACTTAAATTCTTAAATAAAAAATAACAATTCTTTCACTGAGGAAGAGAATAAAAATAAAGTATAAGCACGAAACCTTCGTTTGTATTCTCATAAAGATTCTAACTTATGATTTTTAGAATATTAGAAAATACTCCAGGCAAAACACACCCAATGTTGTTGGTATTTTGAAACCCGAAAACTTCCTTTAGTGTGCCTTCGAGTTGAAACGAGAGTGGAAAACACATGGAGTACACGATGTGGCACAAACGACGAAACATTTTGTAAATTCAATTTATGTGTACTTAGAAGTGGAAAACACCCTGGTGCTCCAAAAGGATCTATCTTCTATGGCTCCTATATAAATAAAAGAACCTATTTGGGTGGGTATGGTGGGTAGGTATGAGAGGTGTACGGTGTTGGTGTAGCACAAAAATGTATAGAACTGCACGACACACTAAAGAGGTATAAAACTCCTGATTTTATTTTTCGTATTTAAATTAAAACGTGTTTCAAGTTCTGGAGGACATTCGTGTTTTGTTGGTATACGAATTGCACTATTCTATAGGTGTATGTTGATGCACCTTTATACACAAGGATGTCCTTTTTATTTGTTTATTTTTCTACCTAACAGCTCTCTTAACATTTAAAAAGGATCTTCTGCAATGCATTCGTGCATTCAAATGAAGGATAATAAAACATTTTCATTTTCGTTTTTTTTTAACATTTCATTTAGTTTCTGTTTTTGTAGTTCTTCTACACTTGACAACCCTGAAGATCCTGAAAACAGATTTCCGTTAGTGAAGAAGAACTACTAGGTACTACAGAGTTGGTTTTTATTTTGTTTGTTTTTTCTTAATTTTGTTCGTTTTAAATCAAATAAAACCTTCTAACAGAGAGATAAAGAAGAAACCAAACTCAGGGATGCAAGTAATGATATCGGGCAAAAGGAGGGCAGCAAAGGAGGACACGTTGAGTAATTTTAATTAATCGTTAAATGAAAGAAGATGATAAAGAACAAGCAATGCCAAACGAAAACTTGTTAATTTCCTGACTCGGACAAATTATTAGAGCTGTTCGACCTGGTTTTTCATACAAAGGTATTTGGATCATCTTTTCTTTATGTTGAGGTAAGGTGCAGTGGTTGGGCAATGTACATAAATGATGTTTAAAACTATTTTTGTTTGCTTTTTTCTGGCAGCTTAGTTTTATGGAAAAAGAAAATTCAAAAGAGTAGGCAAATAAGATTTTGTTTTTAATTTAGTTCAAACATGTATGACTGCCAAAAATGTAGCAATATAAAGTAAAGACGCAATTAAAGAGTTGGAAAGCAGGATGAGGTGGGAGTTTTTTATGCTGAAATATTAAAAACAAATATTTTTATAGACTATTTTCCTATGGTATTATTCCTATGGTAAATGTAAAGTTTTCACCAACTTTCATGAGGGTATCGGTATATGAATTATTTATTTTTAAATTAGTTTGATAACGATTGCGATGAATTTACAGCAGAAATACAATTTGTTGTTTTTCTTTCAGAACTCACCGGTGAACTTCACTCCATAATTTTGTATTCTATTTCTTCCTGACATCATAAATATGCCACGAGAAGGATCTATAAACCACATAACTTCTTACAGGAGGTTTATATGTATGTACATTTATAAAACTTATAAATAAACTGCCCATATTGGTGCCTCCTGTCGGTTAATTGTGTTGCTGACACAACATAAACCAACTTAACGAGTGCAAACAAAAAGGAATAAAATTAGTTAAGAATTCCATAAAATAAGAAAAGTGCGTATACGCCCGAGTGTACCACTTTTTTATCATCATGCTTAGAGAGAATAAATATGCGGCATAATAAAGGGTTTTTTAACAGGGACACTACAAAAGTAGAGCAACAGGGACAGCAAACAGCAAATATTTTTTGCCGCTCTTTTGACATTACTCTTCAGTAAGGTTTGCCATTTCATGATGGAAAGATATACGAGCCAACAACGAGTCGAAATTATTAAAATTTACTACCGAAATTCGGAGTCAGTGGCCTCAACGTTAAGAGCGCTACGTCCAATTTATGGTCGTCATAATCGTCCTAGCAGATCAACAATTGAGCGTCTAGTGGAAAAATTTGAATCCACAGGCACAGTACAAAATGTTCCCGTGCCAGTGAGACAAAGAAGTGCCCGTAGTGTCGAGAATATTGCTGCCGCTGAGGCTTCAGTTGCAGAAAGCCCAAATGTGTCTCTCACATGTCGTTCTCAAGCGTTGGGCATCTCTGTGACGTCGTTGTGGCGAATTTTGCGAAAAGATCTTGACCCACATCCGTACAAGATTAAATTGACGCAAGAACTGAAGCCGCTTGACCACCAGAAGTGTCGTATGTTCATGAATTGGGCTGAGCAGAAACTTGAAAATGATTCGGATTTTCATCGAAAAATCATCTTCAGCGATGAGGCTCATTTCTCGCTGAATGGCTTCGTCAATAAACAAAATATGCGGTATTGGTCAGGCAGCAATCCAAACGTACTCTTTGAGTGATCATTGTATCCCGAAAAAATTACGGTTTGGTGTGGTTTATGGACCGGCGGCGTCATTGGGCCGTACTACTTCCGTGATGATCAAGACCGGCACGTAACTGTGAATGGGGATCGCTACCGTTTTATGATAACCGAATATTTTTGGCCCCAATTGGATGATATGGACTTGGAGGACATGTGATTCCAACAGGACGGCGCCACAAGCCACACAGCGAATGTCACAATCAATTTATTGGAAACCAAGTTTGGAGAACGTGTTATCTCACGAAATGGTCCAGTCGCTTGGCCGCCTCGGTGCGATTTGACGCCGTTAGACTATTTCCTGTGAGGTTACGTCAAGTCTATGGTCTATACCAAGAAGCCAGCGACGATTGATGAACTTCGTACGAATATTGAACGTGAAATTGCAGCAGTATCGGCCGATTTATGATTGAAAACCGTCGAAAATCGGGTTCAGCGTCTGGACTTCTGGAAGCGTGCCGTGACCATGCAAAAGGAATCAAGTTTCATACATAATGTCATCAAACGTACTTTCACAGAAGTGAAGAATTTCATTAATATCCGAAATTGTTGACACAAACAAATACAAAAAATATTACGCAATATGATCTTTAAAAATGAAGAATTTTTCAACCACCAAGTCCTTAAAAACTTAATTCAAAGACGAATATTAAAATAAAAATAATTTGGGTAACACCATAACTTTCCATCTGTGTGTGAAAAAAAACTCTTCTATTTATAATCTCAATTAAATTATAATAATAAAAATAGAAATTAAAGTAATTGTTGAGATGTTATATCAATGTACTTGTACTTTCACTCCAGTTAGGACGAAATATTTTAAATTAAATAAAAAAATCATCCGAATGGACTTGACGAACATTTATTAAAAAGTCAAAAAAAAAACAAAAATGCGTATACGCCGGAGTGAACAGCAGGCAAGTAGCCAAACTTATTAATCAAAAAATAGAAATCCACAAAGTTTCTCTGTGGTTCTCATTTCGCCCAGAATTTCATGTGTATGCAAAAATACAAACGATTCACTTAAATCCTCTGCAGCTTACTTAAGTAAGTACAGGAAAATTAGCAAAAAAAAAAACAATCGTTTTATGGAACGAAATATAGGACGGCTGAGTTGTTTATACCTGAAAGAGGGCTATTGGAAACGCTTATGTCTAGTTTTTCGGGAAGCCATACCCCTGGAGAAATCCGCCATTTTGGAAAACGCGAATTGATCTATACCTCCGAAACTAGCGATTTGAAGTGAAAAGTTGTCATAATCCATTTTGTTGGAAATAATATTATATTTTATTTGTCATCAAAACTTTTTCTGCGTGGAAAATATTTTTGAGGTTATGTCGTTTTATTTTTTACATTTTTCTCATTTCGTAAGAAACTTATGTAAATTGTTCTTATGATTCAAATTGTAAACCACAAAGTTTAACAAATTTGTATATATTTTTGAAAATGATGCTATATCCCAGTCCAAAGTTAGAGCTCTTGGAAAAAAAGCTGCTAAATCAATTGAGCCGCTAAAGTACAATAATATAGACTTCTCCGTGGAATGAAATGTTCAAGCTGATTTCTTTATAATTGAAAGAGGGCTTTTAGAAAAGCTTTTGTCCGGGTATTCGGGACGCCATGACCCTGAAATGCGAATGGGCTTATATCTCCGAAAATATTAATCTTAGAGGAAGAACTGTTAGGCAAAGGTTGTAGGCAATTAAACAATATTTTGTTTACTAAAAATGATTTATTGACCAATTTGGAATTAATAATTGTGATTGGAAGTGATTAAAAATAATCTTTCCGTCGGCTTTTTTTGGTCACTGTAGTTTTTGCAATGAAACAATTAAGTTACATTAGCTTTCCCGACGTTTCGGCAGGGGTTGCTGCCTTCTTCAGGGGAACTTTACTTGGACAACAAGAAAAAATATATTGTTTACATTATAATAACAATAATTGAAACAATACAAAATACACTCACTTTAATAAAACTGTGTTTAAATTTAAACTGACATTTATAATTATTGTATCTAATAATAGTAATATTATTTACAAAAGTAAAGAAAAAAACACTTCAAACGAAGTTTAGTCTATGGAATTTAAACAAGGAGTAAAGAAACTGAAAGAATATTGTGTTATGATGAGACAAGAGAACAATAGATGGCAGAGATGTTTTGGGTGTCTTGTTTTCTGTTCATGTTCATGTTGTTGTTGTTGGTGATGATGTGTAATGTTTCTAGGGTGTATCGTTTCGAAACATGTTTCTCTGTCTGTAGGTCTTTAACACCTTCAAAATCTGGAGAGTGGCCGTTTTCGATACTGTGGCTCGCCAGGGCTGTCTTTCCAGGACTGTTTGATTTGATATCCGATTTATGATTAGAAATTCGCTGTTTGAGAAATTGTTTTGTAGTTCCGATGTAACACTGGTTGCATGGCTCATTAGGTTCACCCTTACAATTTATTTTGTAAATGACATCAGTAACTTTATCCTTATCCGCTTTCGTTTCGAGTTTTGTGAAAAGGTGACTCAGAGTTTTATTTGATTTGAAGGCCAGTTTTTGGTTTATCACTTCTTTAAAATTCTCAGTCAGTCTTGGGATGTAAACCATACTTTTGTAGTAACCATTATTCGGGTCTTTAGTGTCTTCGCTTGGAATTTTGCAATTGTGTTTTCTGAAGTAGACAATGAATTATAGAATTTGGAAAACCATTGTCACTCAGGATTTTGTTCTCATTGGCAGAGTGAAATTGTTCGTCGCTGAGTGCGAAATCTTTACTGACGAGATTGGATGCAGTGTGCATAACTATGTGCCTCGCTTGGTTAGACCGAAAGTTGACTAATCTTCCCGATGCAGTATGTTTTTGGTACCAGTCAATCAATAGACGGTTGTTTTCACGATGGATTTTTACGTCCAAAAATGCTATTGACCTGTTATGTTCCATTTCCACAGTGAACTGGATTTTCGGGTGGAATCCGTTAAGGATCAGCTGCACTTTTTCAATGTTTCGTTTGTCCATCACGGCAAAAATGTCATCTACATACTTTGCATTTTAGCGCAACCAAAATGGCTGTAACTTTTGACTGGAATATCGCATCATCTTCAGAAATATATCAAAATATTGGAAAATAAGTGTTCTATAATTTTTATTTGCATAGTTATTTACGTAAGTTTGCTCGGGAATGCCAAAAATGTGTAAATATACGAAAAAAGTAAAACGACATAACCTTCAAAATTTTGACCGCACTGAAAAAAATTTAAATGTGCCTACAAGCTTGGCCTTATAATTTTGTCTCTAAGATCAATAGTTTCGGAGATAAAGATCCATTCGCGTTTGACAAAATGGGCGATTTCCCCAGGGGGATGGCGTCCCGAAAAACTGGATATATGCGTTTCCAATAGCCCTCTTTCAGGTATACAAAATTCAGCCGTCCTATATTTCGTTCCACAAAAAAATCTATCTTTCCCGTGCTACTTATCAATTCATAAATATTTATATTGTTTTTAATAAAGAGATGTATGTCTAGGACTGTCCATGTGTAAGGCAATTTAAAAATGCAAAAAAAAACATACATAACTATATGACCAATTTTATTTCCTAAAGCAAAAAGAAGAAAAGAAATAAAATAAAAGGTCCTTCTAATCATCGAAAAGTGTTTTCCACCCAAAAAGCTAAATTGCAATTTCCATACAACATGTTATATATTATAGGTAGGTAAAAATAAACCTTTCTAACGGTACGTAGAGGTATATGTATGAACATAGTATCTACTCATATTTCTTTTTATTTTATTTTTGAAATGGCAGCAGAAAATATATTTCACAGCTATATACCCTGACAAATTGATTTCAATTTTGATTTTCCATTTACTTTTGAAATTGCGAGCAATTTTGTCAACGCTACATACACTCACACATTTTCCTAACTATTTCCGTTTTTTTATTTATTTTTCCCAGGTCCTACATTTCAGCATTACCACTCAGGAAGGATATATGCTAGCTAGGTAAGGTACTCTACAGTGCTTTTTATCTTTTTTCTATTTATGATTTTCTTATTTTATATAATAAAATTTCTACAGACAATTTGTCCTGCAAGAGTATTTGAGCATGCGGCAGCAGGAAAGGGTTATCGATGATACAAGTACAAGAGGGTTCTAGGAATAAAAATAAACTACAAAAGTTGCATAAACCTGTTTTGTGTTCCTGTTCATCTTGAAAAGAACATGACATCTCAAACATTTTGTTTGTTGTAGGATAGAAGATGGAGCAGGTTAAAGTTGGTCCATTGCCGCTGTAAGCGTTCCAGGCAACGAAGACATGCAGCCGTTAAGGACGACTACAACGAACGGCAACGGTGAGGTTTTATGACCTTTAACAACGTGTCAAGATGACGCCTCTTACAATACAACATATAAAATAAAATTGAATTCTTGCTGCTTTTTCTGGGTGACCCATTTATGGTAGGTAACATCTACTGGAATATGAAGTTGGCCCATTCCACCACTTTAACTTCCATTTTATGTCACTGTAGTTGGAGCGGGTTTTGTAGGATAGGTGTGTACATCAGCAACGATGGGTTAAGATGTCAGTGCCAAAAGGACGACAGTGTAACATAATAAGCGTCACCTCGTTTAATGGTCGTCTTTCCTTTTTTCCAATATTAAACAGGGTCGTATTTAAGGAATTTGGCAGCACCCAGCCCATAGCGCGCTCCAACCAGAGCTGTAAAATGTCAAGTACCATCAATACCAGTATCGGCACTTTAAGGTACTTGTACTTCAGTACTCTAATATTTTTCAAGGACTTCGGCGCAAGAAACAAGTATCGGGTATACTTAAGTACCAAATTAGGTACCTACCTAAGTTGTACTTCCAAGTACTTATGACAAAGTTCACCCTTAGTACACCCCGGGGTATGCTGGTGTGCTCCAGGGCTCCGTTTATTCTCCAACTCTCTTCCTCATATTCATTAACGATCTCCTGTCCGAAACATCTAATCCATTTATCTGTTTTGTTGACGACAATGGCCGCGTTCAACGCATAAAATTTGTCAGTACTTTATTTTCAGATAGAGCTTCTGATTGGCCAGCTGTCATAAAAAGTTAGCTGACATTCAGTTACGTTTAGTGAAGTTTAGTTACGTTTCATCTGAATTTTCAACAAGAAATTGTATAATGAAGATGTCCTAACCAGACGAAACGCGTCGGCTTAATTATAATTTTTAACTAAAGTTAAAGCTTTCAATCATTGTGGAAAAAGATATACAAGTGTTTTCATTAATATCTTTATATATTCTAAGAAATTCCCCACTGAAAATTCAGCTGACAGCTTTTCAATACAAAATCTAGGCTCTCCATACAGAGAACTGACAATTCATATAATTTTGTGTTCAACGACATAAATTAAGTACCTACTGTATTTTCAGCAGTTGTCAAATTTTTGCATTGAACGCGGCCAATACCCCCAGTTTTTCATATTCGTTTCTAAATTCACTTCCATGTTCTTCGGATGTGGAACTTTAACGGCACCGTATGATAAGCTGATCTCCACAGCATTGTCGGAAGGATATATGTATGCTATAATGCTGTCTCGTGTCGCTAAAGCGAAACTCACCCCGATACCGCTATCCATGAACGGCACTTGCATTGAGGAAACTTAACAGATATCAGTTCTCGGTATGTGGGTGCAGAGACCATCTTTTGTGAAGTGATCACATATTTGACGTCGCCAGAAACGCTGCTAAGTGTTTAGGTTTTTTTCGATGATGCAACAAATTTTGTCCCCTCTCTGATCTGGCTGTAATCTATAAAGCCTTCAAAACGTTCATTCGCCCAAAGATTGAGTATAATTCTCATATATGGGCAAGTACTCCAATAACTCATTTAGGTCTCTTGCTTCTTGGATAGAATTCAAAAAAGGGTTCTTAAAATGATAGGTTATAGAAAAATAACGGAAACAATTACATTCCTTGAACACCGTAATGTCATATGCCTATATCACGATAAAACTATCGTCATTTTTATAAACAGTGTTCTAGTGAAATAGTTAATAACATTCCCCCCTTAAACAGCTCGACCGTAATACTCGTGCCTTTAGGAATGCTTGTCAGTTTACCCTTGAGCCCAACTTCGGATGGACTGTTAAGTTTAGAGATTCTTTCTTTAATTGCACAACAAGTATATGTGCTTAAATACTTCAAAAAATACTGATACTTGCCTTTTTAAAGCACCGGTGCCAAGTTGTAGAAGTTTCATATTCAATTCAGTTTGAATGTTGAATCCCCATCCCAACCGGTTTTTCGTAATCAGCATAAGACTGGTCCAAATATAAAAAAAACACTGAAAAGATTAGTTAAACCTGAACTCTTAAGTGCTCCATCTAACACTGACGATCTTGACAGCAAAGTCAAAGATCTAACATCTGCCCTTAACAAAGAATTGTCTCTTTCCTGTCCCCTAATTCAACTTAGGGGTAAAAGGAAGCCACATTGGTGGAACTCCGGGCTAAATCCGCTCAGGAAAGACTGTAGAAAACTTTTTAATCGAGCTAAACGCACTAAAAAAGTGTCGGATTGGGTTTCATGTAAAGAATCCCTGAAGAAATAGAGATAGATAGATAGATAGATAAATTCTTTATTTCATCAACAAGTTTTACAAAGTTTTCTTAAGAATAAGGACATGGCAATCCTGCCGTCTGCCTGAAGTGACATTTCATAAGAATTATATAAATAAATTTAATAAAAGAAAGTGTTCTAGTTTTATTTAAAGTCGATTTTAAATTATAATAATAATATAAGAAAAATAAATGAAATTACAATTATAAATGATTTAAAACATACCAATTTTAAGTGATTTGAAACACAAAATAAACAATTTTGATAACCTAAAATAAAGAATGAAATTACAATTTTAAATGATTTGAAATATATCACTTTTGCATGTTTTACTATATTAAGTAAAATTTAAGATTTTACAATTTTGATAATCTAAAAACATAGAATGAAGTTACAATTTTAAATGATTTGAAACATACCAATTTTAAGTGATTTGAAACACAAAAGAAAAAAGCAATTTTACAAGTTTTACTACATAAAGTAAGATTTAAGATTTTACAATTTTGATAATCTAAAAGCATAGAACAAAATTACAATATTAAATGATTTGAAAAATACCAATTTTAAGTGATTTGAAACACAAAAGAAAAAGAGCAATTATGAATGCTTTGCAACATCAAACTTAAGCTTAAACTGCCATAACTATGTAAAAAAAAAAGTTATAGGTTTTATTATACGAAACTGTTTCGGTAAGCAAGCGCATGCTGGCAATATTTAAAAAGACTAAGCCACCCGGCTGCACCATTTAAGATGTCGTATAGTTTTGGTAGCGATAGAAAACTTTCTTGGAAATACAACCGCCGGATTTCCTGTAAAATTGGACAGATAGCCAAGAAGTGATTAATATCTTCTATGTCTCGTCTATTACATAAATTACAAAGTTGCGACAGATCGTTACGGTGCGGAATAAAGTTTAAGTTAAGGATTTCAACTCTGGCTCTAAAAATGATACTTATAATTTCTGTAGAAAATTCACTGCGAAAATAGTTTTCATCTGATACAAGTCGGTGATTTAACTGTCTGTATATATTTCTAGATGTAGAAGAAGTTGCCCTGGCAAGGTTTTCGTTGAACATTTTGCTGTCAACTTTGGCAATCAAGTCTGCGAACTGGTCTCGCCATTCGTCCAGATTCGACTCTGATAGAGAAAGAACAAAGTCATGGCATAATGCGATTTGGTTCCATTCTTTGAAAGGGGTAGCATTAATTTGGAGTAGTTTTTTCAAAATGGTTTTGTGCAGTCCAGTATTACTTCTTTTCATTATCGTAGTAATAAAGTCCGCATTTGCTTTTAAGCTTTTTATATAAATAGGGGCTATACCTGACTCCACGTATATTGCATAATTAGGCGTCGAATTAGGCAATCGAAATAATCTCTTGAAGAAATGTCTGTGAAGGCTCTCGAAAGCTTCCTGTGGCATGTAACCGAAAACTTGGACTCCGTATGACATGCAGGCATTGACTGCTGCGCTAAATACTCGGTACTTAGACGTTAGGTCAATATTAGGGTTCGAAAAAAACGTCGGCCACATTATATTCAGTGCTAACTTTGCCTCATTACTTTTAACGCTACAATGCTTAGCAAAGCTTAGATTATGAGTCAACCAAACTCCCAAATACTTTAACTCCTGGACCACTTCAATACACTCATTGTTAAGGGACCAGCTTTCTTCTAGTTGTCTCCGCCTTTGCCTTGCCTCAAAAATGACTATTTTCGTTTTTTGAATATTGATCTGAAGACCCCAAGTAAGACAAAATGATTGTAGTCTGTTTATTTGTAATTGAAGTGAACTTGGGTTGTCAGCAAGCATAACTAAATCGTCAGCATATAACAAAACTTTCACTAACATGTTGGCAAAAAGTACTCCACCAGGGAGGAGATCACAAATTTCATCAATAAACAAGGCGAACAGTAATGGGCTTAGGATACAACCCTGTGGAACACCCGCTGTCGTTTCAAACCAGTCTGATAAATCACTACCATCCCATACTCTTCCCTTTGACGATGACATAAAACTGGAATACAGCAATAAAAACTTTCGCGATAAGCCCATACAAGAAAGCTTGTAAATTAAAGCTTGTCTATTAACCTTGTGAAATGCCGCTTTAAAATCCACGAAGCACGTGTACAATTTTTTTTTATTTTCAATAAATGTTCTAGCTATACTAGAAAGGCCAAATATATGGTCCATAGTCGAAAAACCGGGCCGGAAACCAGCTTGGAAAATGTTAAGACGACTGTTGTCATCAACCCATTTTATTAGTCTTTCATACAAAATCTAGGACAAAATTTTTCGAATTGAATTTAAAATAGAAATACCCCTGTAGTTCCCTGCGTTATTTGCATCACCTTTCTTAAATATAGCGAAAATCACAGCCTTGTTGAAACTACTCGGAACAGATGCTTCACAGTATAGTTTGTTAAACAACAACACAAGATAATTTTTTAATTCCACAGTACTATTCTTGAAAAATTCTACAGGTATACCATCTATGACCGGAGCCTTATTATTTTTCATTTTATGAAGGGTTTTTTCAAGTTCGGAAAAAGAAATTGACATATCCAGTTCACTAACTACAACATCAGGCAATGCGTAATTAAAGGTATGAAGGTTTTCATCAGCCGACAAAAGAGTTTTAAAATGAGCTGCTAGTGTCTCTGCTCCTAGAGAACTCTTCATACCCTGAAACCGGCCGCCAAGTTCACGTACATTATTCCAGAATGATTTGGAATCTTTGCAGTGTTCCAATTGGTTTGCTTGATTTTGAAGATAATTAGTTTTTTTTGTCAAACACATTTTTTTAAACTCTTTGTTGACATGGAGGTAGATATGTTTAAAAAATTGGGAGTTTGTTGATCTAAATAATCTAAGATATACAAATGACAGTTTTCGAAGATCTCTGCACTCTTTATCAAACCATTTGTTTACAGGTATAAATGAGTTAAATTTGTTAATAGCAAAAGGAGATGAAGATTTTATAACTTCAACTATGCTTCCACAAATTTCCTCGACTGAGTTTGAAGATTGCTGTAGCAACAAATGCGAATGACGATTTAAGAGTCTTTGATACAGTGGAGTGTTACTGTCAGACCATTTAAGTTTGTTTAAGTTCGATGAATTCTGTTGATACCTTTCTTTTATAAAACCTGCTTTAATCACTATTGGCATATGTGCCGAGAAATTGGCTACCGCCACTTCAAAGTCTTGGAAGGAATTCAACCAACTCCCTGATATCGCGGCAAAATCAATAACAGACTGGCCCTGGCCACTGACAAATGTGAATTCCCCGCACGCATCCCCCTTAGAGGACCCATTAAGTACGATCATGCCAAATATTTCAAAAAAATCCGTTAGAAGTCTACCATTGCGGTTAAAAATTTCATCTTTTGATTGTCTAATTTCCTGTAATGCAACTCCTGGTTGTAAAATATGAAGACAAGAATTTTGATATTTACCAATTCTAGCATTTAAATCACCAATTATCAAAACATTCTCCAATGATGTGTTATTCATAAAAACTACTTAATCACAAAAATCGTTTTGCCAGTTATTGCAATTTAAATACAAAGGAATGATGAAATAATTTACATTGTTGCTTACAATTTGAAAAATAATTTTGTTTTCAATGCTTTTAAATTTAACAAAATGTTCCCCTAAACTTTTCTTTATCCGATATAGTATACCCCCACTGGCTCTCCCATGCAAACTAGTTCTTAATGCTGGGCTACACATAACTTTAAAGTCTTTAAAATATTTATAAAATTCATGTACATTCTTTTCTTCTACAAAGGTTTCTAAGAGTATTATAATATCAAATTTTTCAATACACTTAAAAAAATCAGGAATTAAAATTTTACTTTTAAGGCCAGTAATATTATAACAACAAATATTTAAATTCTGAAAATTACTTATTAAATGGCAGACGACAGATTAACCCTATTGTTTTGGCTCCCCATTGCGTTGGTATATCTGGCTACCAGATGGCGTTCGCATCGTTTGATGGTCATTAGAGTTTGGCTCACAATCCATTCCCTCGCTGCAGTCAAATAATTCATAACAACGTTCTCCAAATACTTGCAAAACAAACGTCAGATCGGATGCTTATTTGACAATCAGGCCTCGTGCAATTGTGTAAACAAATAGATGGTTGTTGATTTGCAATTTATCGCCTTTGACAAGAATTTTAACGTTATGGTTTAATTCTAATAACTTGTTTCGGATGGCAAGAAGTGTTTGTCTTTTTTTTCGGTACATAAGTGACTGCTCGCGAAAAATACTTATACCGGAGTCTTTCAGCTTGTGTGCGACGGATATAATTTTGTCGGTAACCTCAGTTGATGTGAGCTCCATGATGACAGTGCCGCGTTGAGCATTGTTGTTGCGAATCAGTCTGGAACTTTTGACTTGTACTTCTTCACCTTCATTTAACATCAGAAGCCCCTTGCAAGTCTGTTTAGCAAATTGGATTGCATCGGTTTCTGAGTCTAAAGGGAGGTGTACAACTATGGATTTTGCATTGGCTTTTCGTGACAAAACTTCCATTTGTGATTCAAGCAGCTTGCATCTTTCAGTCATCATTGATAATTTTTGAATCAGTTGCGTGTTAATCGATTTCAATGAATTAATTTCACTTGTTAGTGCAATATAATCTGTTTTAGTTGCCAGATCTTTTAGTTTTTCGGCAAGAGTATCGTTGAGAATAGTTTTTAAATCAGTAACTGATAGTTTTCCTACTTCCATCGTAAGCGTATTCTTTTTGTTGTAGGTGTTATGTTCGGGTGAAATTTCGCTTATAGCTCGTTTGCGGTTCATTAAATGAAGTCCGTAGTATGTACCGCAAATGGATTTTTTGATGTACACAAAATATTAATAAAAACTTAATACCTTTATTAATAACTTAAATTCTTTTGGTGTTTTCTGTCAGCGTATATAATTTGTGATTTTTGTGTATGTTTTTATTTCAATACAATTTCTTAATTTTAATAAAATTTAAATAAATACGCAAGAGCTTGCTTAAAAGTTACACTTCCACTTTGACAGTTGAAATGTCAATTCCTGAAGAAATATAAAAAAGAATTGAGGAAGTCTAAACGATCCTCTTGGAGAAATTTCTGTGGTAATATAGAAGAAACCTCCCAAACATCTAGATTGAGGAAAATCCTCTCAACAAATCCAGTGATGCCAAGCTGTTTGGAATTTGCAGATAGCTCCTGGACCAACTCATGCGAAGAATCGCTTAACCTGCTACTAGATTCTCACTTTCCAGGGAGCTCACAAGTAGAAAATACCACAATCCTGCATAGGATTAACGGTAATGGTACTTTTCCACAAGGTTTGATAACAACAGGAAAATTGCAATAGGCGTTCAACAGCTTCAAAACATACTAAGCTTCAGGACCAGACGGCATCATACCTGCTGAATTCCAAAAGAATGAAAATGTTTTTTTGCCGATTTTGGAAGTCGTATTTAATGGCTGCCTGAATCTGGTCCACATTTCGCGGTTATGGAGAGAAGTCAAAGTTGTTTTCATACCAAAACCTGGTAAATGCTGTGATGTAAACCCAAAAGATCTCAGACCAATAAGCCTATCATCATTCCTTCTAAAACTTTTGAACGACTGATTGGTATCCACATAAGATCAAGCATTGATACGAGCCAGCTATCTTAGCCTCAACATGAGAGCCGTTTCCACCGACGGCAGTAACAAAGTGAGGTCGGTTTAAACGGCTCTCCACACGTTAGTACATACCATCGAATATTCCCTCCATCATAAAGAATTCACATTGGTTACTTTCTTAAATATAGAAGGTGCTTTTAAAAATGTCGACACATCTGCAATCACATTCACATCTGCGCTGTCATATCTGAAGGTAGACGGTTCGCTTGGTGTACTGATAAATCAAATGCTTACTAGCAGGATTATCAACTCGAAACTCGGTGGATTTTCTTCGAGAAGAGCGGTACCCTGAAAGGTGGTGTCTTATCCCCCCTCTGTAACCTACATGTGAACTCATCCAACTTTAAAGCATACATGTAAGCTAACCATTAAATGCTTAAGTTGGGTGAGGTTTAAGTTAAGATACAATATACATAGATATAATGGTGTTTTCGATTGGTAAATTCAGATTTCAATCTAAAAATTGATTTATTTTGTGGCGAATCGAACGCCAATTCAAATTGATTTATTTTTGTCATTGTATTCGTGTAATTTTATGTGTGTTTCATAACATCACAAAACTCGTCATCGCTTGATGCACTTTCAGAAGAAAACAATGTACTTCATGAATTTATAATTAATTTTTAACAGCTTCCATTTTATATCAGAAACGCTTCCCTTTATATTTAGAACACAAATTCCATTAACTGAAATTAATACAAAACATTTTGTAAAGTGCCAACTTAAAATTGTATTGGTATTAGTGAAGGAGGGGTAAATCTGCCGAAAAATCTAGATCTGCAAATTTGATTTTAAATCAAAAAATAAATCAATTTATTTGCCCATTGGAATGTAAAATCTGCGTTTTGACAGATTGAAATCAAAAATAAATTGATTTATTTTACCAATCAAAAACACCATAAGATTAGCTAGAAAGAGAGAAGGCGGATTTAAAAGGGCAGCCAACGCGAAAACAACTACTGGTTGTAACGTGCTAAGAAAATAAATCTATATTTTTAATTAAACTAAAATAACACTTTGTAAATTATTTTATTTCGCTCGGCTACATTTTACATGGTATCAGGTGTAAAGGTAGAACTATAATAATCGGTGGCTGTCGGAAGCTAATGTCAAAACAGAACGAAAAGTAGCGTTCCGAAACGTCAAATTGACATGTAACCTATAATTCGCTTAAGTGGTTTGAAGTTGTACCAATGATTTCCCCTCCAGTAGCTGATGATCTTCTTGCACAAGCTCGTATAAAATCGAGAATTAACTGGAATAACAAATGTAATTATTTTCAAATTAATTATTGTTCTAATTCGATTGAACAAAAACTTTGCAGCAGAACAAAGATATTTTTGTTTTAGACGCAGTTTAAACTTTGCTTCACAAAAAATTCACAACACAAAACCCGTGCAATTTTTTTTTTTTTTATTTTGATTTCTGTTATCTGTCAGTTTACTTTCGCAAGAGCGCTCGATGAGCGCTGTCGCTACCGATAGCGAAAGTTAACGAAAACTTAACGAAAATACCAAATCGCAATTATGGGCGGATCATATCAATTCTTTGTATTCGCTCAGTTTCGTACGACCGCGTAAGCTGACTTCTTTCTATTGTAGTTATACCTTAAAACTGATATATAAAATAGAGCGTGCAAAAGCAAAAGAACAAAAGTACCTAACTTTATTGATTTATTGTGTGAAAACTCAAAATGGCGAATGATGAGCCAAATGCGAATGTTGCGATGGCGATTGCCCATCGAACAATTTACAAGATCCCTCGCCAATGAATTTTTCTGATGCTGGGAAAGAATGGCCATTGTGGAAACAAAAGTTTAACATTTTTATGCTCGCGTCTGGTCGTAATGGTGACCCTGACAATATTAAGATTGGAACATTCCTGCATCTCATTGGAGAGAAAGGAATAGAGGTTTATTGTACTCTTTTTTATAAATATTTTGATGGCGAACCAGATTCGGCAATTAAAATGGTCGATGTGCTAAAAAGCTTTGAGGATTTTTGCTTACCACAGAAGAATATTGTGATGGAATCTTTCAAATATAACTCGATTGCGCAAAAAGAATATCAGCCATTTTGTGAGTTTGAGACGGAGATTCGTCTTCAGATGCAACACTGCAGTTTTGTATGCGGTGATTGTAGTAAGTCATAATGTAGAACGTATGTTGCGTGATCGCATTGTCCTGGGTGTGGCTGACAAGCGCCTCCAAATCAAGTTGCTTGAAAATCGTGACGACACGTTGGAGCAAACGATCGATTAATGCAAGGCATCTGAGTTGGCAGCAGCTAACAAACAATTGCTTGATGTGCCACAAACGAAGCAGCAGAATTTGGTCCAGAAGAAGCGCCCTACCATAATGAAAAGCGGGTTTGAGAAGCAGTGTCCTTGCTGTGGTGGAAATGCGAATGGGAACCACGACAAATTTTGCCCAGCTCTTAGAGAAGGAGCAAAGTGCTACAGGTGTCAGCGTTTGGGCCATTTTGCAAATGTTTGCCGATCCGGAGACAATCCGGAGAGTCAACTAGTGCGGTATAAATCAGGAAAGAGTGACAAAGGTAATTCGAAAATTTGTAATTGGCTGCATAGGGACTCTAGTTTAGTAGTAAGCAATGTAGTAAATGTTCATTTCTTTAATAGCATAAGTAAACCGTGGTGTAAAGATCTCGTATTTAATGATGTTAAAGTCAACTTCAAACTGGACACGGGGGCAGACGCTAATTGCATTCCATTATTTTTTATTAAAAAAATGAAGCTTGATCATTTGATTCACTGTTCTATATATAATTATAATAATTCTAAAATAAACACATTCGGTCAAATAACTTTGTCTTGTTTTGATTCGGCTCAAAAGAGAAAACAAAATATATTGTTTGAGGTGGTAGAGGGTGATTTGCAACCCATTTTGGGTCGTGACGCTTGCTCATGTTTAGGTCTGGTCATTCGAAATGTGGGTATCGATTTGATTTCAGAGGTTGCCAAAGCAGAATCTTGTGCATTGATTGAAGAGTTTAGGGATGTGTTTGGTGGACTGGATAAGTTACCAGGGAAATGTCATATTTATCTCAAACCTGATGCTGTGCCTGTGCTCAGATATAGAAAAAGGATCCCGGAAAGTCTTCATCACCGTCTTAAGGATGAACTATTGAAGATGGAAAAATCGAAAATTATTTCACTCGCAGATTATCCCACAGACTGGGTCAATAACCTTCAAATTGTCGAAAAAGCGAACGGTTATCTCAGATTATGGTTGGATGCAAAGCCATTGAATGAATGCATTCGCCGGGAGCATTTCATGATTCCAACAGCGGAGTCAATAATTGGAAGATTAGCGGGGATGTCTGTGTTTACGGTTATGGATCTCAAAAATGGTTTTTGGCATCTTGAGCTGGATGATGAGAGTGCTGATTTAACGACCTTCATGATTCTGTTTGGGCGATATCGATGGAATCGTGTTCCATTCGGATTGAACAATGCCCCGGAATTATCTATGCGAAAGATGGTGCCGCTCTTTGGAGACATTCAGGGCGTTGAAATTTATTTTGACGACATTTTAATATCCGGTAGTACAATGGAAGAACACAATCAAGTACTCAGAAGGGTTTTGGAGATTGCGCGAGAAAATGGTATCCGATTTAATATGGAAAAATTACAATTAGCTATGGATGAAGTTCGATTCATGGGGCAACAATTATCAGCGTCGCAAGTCAGACCTAACCCAGAGTATCTAGAAGTTATGAAGAACATGACATTACCTGAAAACAAACCTGAAGTAGCTCGATTTCTCGGAATGTTGAAATATTTAAGTCAGTACATCCCAAATCTGTCTCAACGAACAGCGAAACTCAGAGAACTAACGCGAATGGATGTTGAATGGCATTGGAGCAAGGATCATGGTGATGAGGTGCGGGAATTAAAAGAAGATTTGACCAAAGGCCCCGTACTTAAAATGTTTGATCCTAATATACCAATTGTGATTCAGACTGACGCTTCAAAGGATGGATTGGGGTCGGTACTGTTGCAAGATAACCAACCAGTAGCGTATGCGTCTCGAAGCTTGACCAGAATTGAACAAAAATGGGCGCAAATAGAAAAGGAGCTGTTGGCAGTGACGTTCGCATGTGAAAGGTTCCACTATTTCATTTATGGTCGTGAGGTGGAAGTACAATCCGATCATAAACCATTGGAGACACTGATGGAAAGAGAGATTGATGACATATATATGCCTCTACAACGACTGTTCCTGATACTATTAAAATACCCCTTCATTGTAATCAAGTACGTGTCTGGGAAAAATATACCTGTTGCTGATTGTTTGTCGAGGGCGGTGCTAAAGCAAGAGGGAGAAGATGATCAGGAGTTGCAAGCAATTATTCATGTAGATCGGAAACGAATGTGTTTGTCAGAACAAAATCAGTTAATTTATGCACCAGCAACCCAGAATAATTCAATCTTAAAGTCAATCATTAAGTATTTAGAAAATGGTTGGCCGGAGTTCAAAAAGCTAAGTGGTGAAGGCAAGTAGTACCACAAGATAAGGGATGAGCTAAAGTTCGAAGAAGATTTACTGTTGTTTGGGGACAAATTAGTTGTGCCACAATCACTGAGAAAAGAGGTACTTAAAATGACTTATGAGCCACACTTGGGTATTCAAAAATCGCTGTCAAGAGCTCGGCCACTATTTTACTGGCCAGGAATGACGAGAGACTTTGAACGAGAAGTGAAAACATGCACCATTTGTGAAAAATACACCCGTGAAAATCCAAAGGAACCACTTACACAGTATGAGATTCCGGAATATCCATGGCAGTCTATCGGAATCGACATATTCGAGTTGGCTGGAAAACATTATTTGGCAATTTTTGATGCAAATTCGAACTTTTTAATGGCTGGCAAGTTGAAAGATAAGTCCATGAGTATGGTCATTGAATATTTAGAAAGTATATTTAACATCGGAGATCAGGTCCGACAACAGTCCGTTTAACAGTCGACAAATGCACCAATATGCTGAAAAGGCCAATATAAATCTGATATTTTCGATCCCTGGATATTCTCAAAGTAATGGTCTGGCGGAGAAAGGTGTTGCTATTGCGAAAAGTTTGCTTAAAAAATGTTTTGATGAAGGTAACCCACACAAGTTTGAAAGTTGTTTACTTGAGTATAATGGGTCTCCATTGGCATCTATGACAGTGTCACCTGCACAATTATTTTGTAGGCGTAGAATCAAAACAAAGGCACCAATTAATAAAAAACTTTTATTGCGTGAAGAGTTGCCAGAACAAGTGATCAAGGAAAACTTAATTCAAAAACTTGAAAGACAAAAGTTGTATTATGATCGTCAAACGCGTCCCTTGTACAGACTTGATATTTATCAGAAAGTAATTTTTAAGAAAAATACAAAATGGTGTAACTGCAAAATAGTTGGCCAAGTTAATGACAATATAATAATTAGCGGTCACTTTGAATAGTAAACAAGAATTTTGAAATGACAATGGTGTCAAAAGTAGTAAGGCTAATGCTTTAAACGGTAGAACTAATGTCGAAGAATGTAATGATTCCTTCGTGACCACATGTCCCTTCTCTGAATCCTCTGCTGAATCCACAGATGATGCTGAGAATTATAGAAATAGCTTCTCTATTGGAGAACCTGCACCAAGTGTGGAACCAGCTGCAGGAGATAGAGCTGTCGGTGGCCAACTGCGTCATAGCTCACGTTCTTCACACCCACCGAATCGTTACGGAGACTGGGAATATTATGACTTGATTATTTTATTATTTGATAAATGAAAAAGCGTGTAACATACATGTAAACTCATCCAACTTAAAGCATACATGTAAGCTAACCATTAAATGCTTAAGTTGGGTGAGGTTTAAGTTAAGATACAATATACATATAGATATAAGATTAGCTAGAAAGAGAGAAGGCAACTACTGATTCTAACGTGCTAAGAAAATAAATCTATCTTTTTAATTAAAGTAAAATAACACTTTGTGCATTATTTTATTTCGATCGGCTACATTTTACACCCTCCTTTGGAATTTAGTGGTGAACGAGCTGCTAGTTCCTCTGGAAGCGGAGAGTTACAGAGTGATTGCATATGCGGACGACATTGCTATTGCCGTATCAGGAAAGCATCCTATTGTCTTGAAGGAACTCTTACAGAATGCTTTTAACTAGCTAACAAACTGGGCAGAGCGGTGCGGATTGGGTGTTAACCCTCACAAAATCGAACTTGTCCTCTTTTCCAGGAAATATAAAATTCCCAATATAGATCCTCCCACTATTAAAGGTATTCCATTAACATTTTCTGACGAAGCAAAATATCTGGGTCTTATTTTAGATAAAAAGTTAAGCTGGAAACCTAATATACAAGAAAGAGTCAAAAAAGCCACAGTGGCCCTTTTCTCCTGTAAAAAAGCCATTGGGAATAAATGGGGTCTCTGACCACGCATTACTCTGGCTATACATATCGGTAATCTGACCAATTCTCACATATGGGGTGGCAGTATGGTGGACTGCTCTGGATAAAGCGATTAACCGCGATAAACTAAGTAAAGTCAAATGATCAGCTTCTATGTGAATAAGTGGGGCACTTCGCTCTTCTCCCTCCGCTGCACTGGATACTCTTCTCTATCTGACACCCCTCAATATATTCAGTAAACAAACGGCAGCAAGTACGGCAATCCGTCTTAAAGCCACTTCACAGTGGATCAATAATGAAATAGGCCACTCAGCTATTCTGAACTCATACGGTTCACTTCCAAGTATCATAGACTACATCATCCCACAATTCCGTTTCGACAAAAACTTTCAAGTTGCAATTGCTATACCTTCCAGATCCACATGGGAGGATGTGACATTCTTGGAAGACGAGTCGATTCATTTTTATACGGTCGGTTCAAAAACCGAAGATGGGGTGGGTGGAGGTGTGTACTCAGATAGACTAAATTTAAGTCTCTCATTCCGTCTTCATGACCATTGTAGCGTGTTCCAGGCAGAACTTATGGCGATAAAGGAAGTTTTGTCTTGGCTCAAGGAAAACGTGATATCAACCTCGGATATCCGTATCTTCTCAGATAGCTAAGCTGCTTTGAAATCTCTGGACTCTGTCTCTTCTAACTCTAAAACAGCCTCAAACTGTCGCTCATATCTTATAGAGATGGTACAGCAGTTCAATATTCACCTTTGTTGGGTGCCGGGCCATAGGCACATTCTGGGGAATTGTAAGGCTGACGAACTCGCCAAAAGTGGAACAACACTACCTGTTCTACCCGACAAGGTAGATACATATCGGTATACCTATCGCTACTTGCAAACTAAGGCTGAAGCTAGATGCTATAAGAAGAACAAACCTTAGGTGGAACAACATCACCACTTGTGTGGCGACTAAAAAGATCTGGCCAATGCTGGACCTGAAGCGCTCTAAGTACTTGTTATCTTCTAACAGATTGCATATCAGCTCCATAATTGGTGTCATTACCGGACACTGCCTCATAGGGAATCACGCTACGCGGATGGGAGTTTTTGCAAATGATTTTTGCAGAAGCTGCTTGGATGGAGAGGAGGAAGAATATATTCCTCATTTTCCCTGTACGTGTCCTGCCTTATCTCACAGACGTTAACTCCATCTTGGAGATTTCTTCTTCAATGATCCTACTGATCTACCAAGCACGGACATTAACAGTCTCGCGCTCCTTGTAAATAGCTCCAATTGGTTTTAACGAGTAGGGAGAACACTTTAAATTCATGTGGTATCACAATGGACCAAAAAAGTCTAAGTGTGCCAGCTTTTTGCTGGCAGCCATTTTAACCTAACCTTACCTAAGGTGTAGAAGTAAAAGTATCAGTGCCTTTTACTTGTACTTTAGTAAGAGGACTGAACTCCTGATACACTCAAGTACTTTATACGTCTGGTTGAAACCCCAATTGCCTGCCTTATAATAAAGTTCCCCAAATATTAAAAAAATTGAATTTATGTTTTAGAGGGCACTTACTTGCTTTCTTTCTCTTCTTACTTGCTTTCTTTCTTTTCTTTATTTACTTATCAGGCTCCCGATCCATGAGGGTCGCTGCCTGAGACACGATGGCTTTCCATTCTCTACGATCCCGAGCACTTTGCTTCCAGTCAAACAAACCAAGCGCCCTGTCTTGGTCTTTAAAGTAGGGATTCGGTCTTCCTTGTCGTCTCAAAATTGGGGGCTGGGATTCGAAGATTCTCTTGGCTGGAGCATTGTTGTCCATTCGCTCGATCTGACCGAGCCAATGAAGTCTACGTGCTTTGACTTTTTGGACTACAACCACATCTTTGTATAGTTCAGAGAGTTCGCAGTTATATCTCCTCCTCCATTCGCCTTTCTTGCACCGAGGACCAAACATCGGTTGAAGAATTTTTCTTTCAAAAGAGCCCAGTATTATTGTTATCATCCAGCACTCAGTGCCGTACAGCCAGGACTGGCAGTATAAAGGTCTTGTAGAGCATGGTACTTTGGCCTACGCGAAATGAGTTTTGCACCCATTTGTTTCGCCAAACGAAAGTACCAGAGGTTTCCTAAGGGTAATTTTTCGCCGAATTTTCACTATGGTATCGTTCGTGGAATAAATGTTTAGGTAGTCCAATGTAGATGAACTCCTTAATTACTTCGGAGTAACTGCTACACATGCTTTTTTTGTTTGGTGATACCCAGGTACTTGGTCTTATCCTCGTTTATTTCAAGACCAACGAGTTGTGCCTGAACCCTGAAGGACTCTATAACGGCACGTTGGTAGTGGCCGATGGTCCGAATATTCCATTAGTTAGACGGATCTATTGAAGATAGTGCTTTCAGTGTTGACACCTGATCACATGATAGTTTTCGAACAATTCCTATTCGGAACAATTGAAATTTTTGCACCATGTGTTTTCTAATATCACGCGACACAAACGCATCAGTTTTACCGGGATCCCGAGTTCGGCCATCGCCATATAGATCTCCTGGCCTTAATATGTCGATGAAAATATGGGGGATCTGGACTAGAAATTCGTTGGCCTTTTCCAGAATTTGATTCAGTGCGAAGATTTGGTCTATGGTCGATCTGCCGGGCGGAAGCCACACTGACACTTACCGATTAAAGTGTTGCAAAACGGCTTAAGACGCTCTTACAGTACGTTCGATAGGATCTAATATGCCACGGGCGGTGTCGCCCTTTAGCTTTTACCTAGCCTCCACATCTATTTCCTTATAGAAAAGTAAATACGCTTGAGAATTCTTCCTGATTTTCCTTTAGCAAAAGATATATCTCTAATATTTTGTTCTTTTATTACTTGTTTTTATTTTCACTTCGGGTCCTTTTGCCATTTAGCAAAAAGGGCTGCGAGGCACTATAGTATCAGAAAGATTCTTCCCTTACTTCCCAGTATCCTTCCCCTAACAGTGTCCGTATCCGTAGTGTGTGCCGTGCGTCGTCGTTGCTCGTTTCTGAAAGAAATGAAAAATGGAAAAGCATGCCACGGTAATGATATTGCTGTACATAATAGAAATAATAAAAAAAATCAGCTGATGGAAATATCTGGCTTTTGCACCTTTCTCTCTGACAATAGCGAAATGTTCCTTGTTCATCTTACAACATTATTATGATTCGAACAATGTTGAAAGGAAAACTTTGAAATCGGAATAGGTGTTCCTGTTCTATATAATGTTCGTTAAAAGGATTAATAGTGAAGTGATGCATTTTTTTTTTGTAAATGGGGTCCTGTGCGTAGGTATATAACAAGCTGTAATACCATTGAGATAGTTTGGTACAACATAAAGAGAATGACTACGTATATATTCAGGTAAATGAAGCAGAGTTCGAAACACAAATACCTTGGCAATAATTCAGTTGTTAAATGCATATACCTAATTTTAAAACAAATAAAGCAGACGGTGCGCGGTACAAATTATGATTTTTTTTTTACAAATGATACCTATGTGTAAACAATTTCACTTACCAGCTTTGTCCATCACGAATACTAGTAGGTAAGTAGTAGTCATGTTCATAAGAAGTTGGATTTTTAACTTAAATGTTTTCAAATTTCGAAAAATGTTAACAGAGATAACTTAAAACTTGCTTCGTAAAAAATGTGGGCCTTACCCCTTACAGAATCGTATCATATGCAATGCACATACAAAACTTTTCGAGCTATGCATGGTAGTTTTTCGAGCTATGAGCAAAGCATCGAACGTGTTTCGTGTTTCATCACTTCACAGTGAAGTTAGCAGGGTCCAAATTTTGAAGTCCTTTATTTCAAAAAAAATTTCATACTGCCTGGCTAACTTCACAGTGAAGTTAAATAGTGTATCTGCAAGTTTGGAACCTTACTGCAAATTCCTAGCACGCTGAATAAAACAAAATCAAACTCAAGTTAGTGCATTGGTCCCATTACTCTAGGTGAAAGTAGCCCTGCCAACTTCACAGACGTATGTAAGTATTATCTCCAAGCTGTTGGAATCGGACATGCATAACCCATTAAGAAGGCGGCGAGCTACCCAAGTAAAACAAAAATAATAAAAAAAATATTAAGAGACCTTACTTGTTTGAAAAATATTTCCAACGCAGATAATAAAAGATAATTATATGTACATATTTCAAAAAACTTTGGTCAACATTTTTTCAACTAAGACCAATCATTTTGGAGAAATAGCCCCCAGAGAAAAATACCCCAGGGATAACGCGCGTCCCAAAAACCTGAAAATAAGCTTTTTAATAGCCCTCTTTCAAATACATATGAACAAAACAATTGTTTTAAACCCTGAAGGTCAGGTATTCGAGTATAAAGGTATACGATTGTAACCAGGGCCGGCCCCAGCCAAACTTGCGCCCTGTGCAAGATTTGTAGAAAGCGCCCCTTTTTTATATTTTCACACATACACTGATACACATGCATAAGCTTTTTCTACTTTAGACTTTCAATGCGTTTTTTATTAGGGTATCCCCGGTAGGTCTAATCCCCACTAACAAACAAATATGTTTACATACATATATAATAGTATGTATCAAATGTAATAAAAGTAAAATAGAAGTAAAAATAAAATTAAAATATATATACATGCATATATATATACAACATACACATACAAAATAAAAAATATATAAACTTCATTAAAAAAAAAAATAAATTAAATAATTAATTAATTTAAAAACAAAATAATATAAAAATATATACATACATATAAAAAAATAATAGGAACTTCAGTTAATTTTATTTAGGAACAAAAAGAAAAAATTTAATTTTTGTTTGTAAAAAAGTTAATTTTTATAGGTAGCACAGCAACCTCTCTACCTGTTCTCTTTTTCGGAGACCTTTTTTTGTTGTTTTTTTTTTTCGTAGATGAGAAGTCACATAAAGAGGTACGGTGCATAATACAAAACCTGCACGTTCTAGCCCACATACATGATTCAGTATGAATAAGTATTTTTCGTTGTCATATTCTCTGTTAGTTTTGGGACTCAGTGTGCATGAAATAAATCTTGCACATATGAGGTAGCATGGAACTTTTTTGTGTTGAGATTTTTTCTTTTTTTTTTTTTCTGTACGAACAGGATGAAATATTTGGAAATTAGGTAGGTAGGATTGAACTTGCATGGGTCTAGTGGGATTTTTTAAATTCTACGATAACTAGAGTTAAATTTTCCTTGAATGCAACAATGAAAGTGATGTTAGTTAGTGTGCAAGAAATAACTTAGCACGGTTGTGATGGATGTTATTTTGGGATTATTTGAAGAATGTTTGTGATTAAAATTCAAATGGCAGTACATATTTGTTTGCGCAAGATCAGATTACATTTTCTTGCTCCTGGTAATGCGACCCCAGAATTTTGGGCCCTGTGCAATTGCACATCTTGCACATATGGTTGGTCCGGCCCTGATTGTAACTAAATTTGCTTCGATTTGAGCGCAAACCCATTTTTATAGACCCAATTGTTCCAAAATACAGTTTTTAAAAATTAATCAGTAATAAGTTTTTAATAGAAAGTAGTATAATATTAATATAAAGGTACAGTTTTATAACAGAAAAAGGATGTTTGGCATAATTTACATCAAAACACTACAGCGTAGGTACCTACAGGTTAGCTCAAATAATGAAAATAAATCTTCGGTTGAGACGTAGATCTATAAGCCCCCGCTAGGCAGGAGGGACATTAAAAAAAAAAATTGACATACAACTTCAAAACAAACATCCTTTTTCAGTATGCTTTTTCTTAAAGCCAGAAATCCTTTCTTCCATTTTCTTTTCAAATTAAGTTGTTTTAATCTAAGTTTCTTAATATTATTTTTCTGTCAATTTAAAAAAAAAAAATGGCTCTCCGTATATACCTATGGATATAAAAAATATTTCCTTAAAAAACGGCTTAACGATTAAAATTTGTTTAATTGAATATAGCTTTTTATCGCCGCCGCCGCCCGTTTCACCCTATGAATATCCAAATTGTAGAAATACGTTTATGTGTTCATATTAATATAAAGTTTTTTTTTTAAATGATTTGTTTTGACCAATATCTTGTTTAAAAACCACATTCAAAAATTAATAAAAAAAAACTTTATAATAAAAAAAAAAATAAATACTTAAAAAATTAAAAATATTTATATTTTGAAAAATCGAAATAAATTATTTCTAATTTGTTTTCATTATTTCTTTTAATGCAGTTTTTTAAAAAACTTATAACTTAATGATAAATCAATAAAAAAAAAACAACAAAAACTGCTGAAGATCGAGACAGAAAAAATAAGAAAAAAATTATATAATATTAAAGTATTTAATTAAAAAGTACAATGACCTCAACTCCAGAAATAATTGTGTTTCGCCCAAGGTATAACAGTGGGCTCTTCAGTCAGCCTGTTATACCCTACTAAGACACAAATTTTGGTCGATGTTTACCGACTCTTATAAAAATTACAGCAAAAAGATATTGGGATATTCAAAGTCGCAGATAGACCCAGGTTTAACTAAACTACAGTTTAAGACAATTTTGGCTCAATGAATACAGACGGATTTTAATTACAAATTGTTGGTTTTATATTCTTATAAGATAATAAACTTGGTATACTACACAAATAGCTTCAAATTTTTTTGAAATGATAACCTTAAAAAAATAGAATCAACGTCCGAAAATTCAACCAAAGCTATGTTTAACTTAGACCCAGGTCTAAAATGACTATGAATATGCCCCATTGTGAATTTTATTATTCTAGATGAATTTGTTTAAATTCGTGCACCCAGAAAATAAATACCCGTGGTCAGGTTTTTTATAAAAAGAAGATGAAGAAATTTAAATATTAAAATATTGAAATTACTTCTGTAATTTAAGTAATTTTAATATTTAATTTTCTTCATCTTCTTATTATTAAAGTATTTATTAACTTAAAAAATCAAAATAAATTGTAATTTAAATTTTTTATAATACATTTTAAATACATTTTTGAAAGGACCAATAAATCAATCAGAATTAAGAATTACTGTTATTGTTCCAGAGAAAAAAAACTAAATTGTGAAGAGTGCAAAATTCTCATACAAATTTGTATGAAGAAAAATATGGCCTTTTTTGGGCAATAATTTTTTCTTGCGGCATAAACTTTCGATTGAAGGGGTGTGCTATCCAACAAAATAAGTTTGGGAAATAACGGACACCCTAATATGTATGTACGTAGCAGTTGTGCATTTGAGTTGTACCTATAAATAAAAAAAAAAAAACGTTCTCGTTAGCAACATAGTTACGGTATTATACGCTGTTAATTTCTAGTAAGGTGCATTTAAGTTGTTAACTGCCAGCCCAAGTCAAAGCGATCCACGGGTGTATTTTATTTTTTGACACGAAACTAATGGCGTTTTTCATTGGTTTCACTCAGGGTTTCACTCATTCTGAAATCCAATGGAACGCTTCATATTGCTTCTACTCAATTCGTAAGCCGGATTTACACGACTGGCAAAGTTGCCAATATTTCTGCCAAAAAAATGGTAAAATAATGGCAGAAATAATTTTTTTATGACATGCATTTACACGAGTTCAAATAATGGCAGATTTTAAAATACTGGCAACATGCCATAACATTCTTATCTAGAATGGCATAATTTCGGAAAATGGCGTCAGTAAAGTGTTTACACATAGTCATATTAATGGCAGCATTTTATGCCAAATTATCTATGCCATTTTATTTTGGCAAAAATTTGCCAGTATTAAGAGCGTTTGACGTTTGAGTTTAAATGTATTTGTGGTTTTTGAGTGAATTCTGATTTCAAATCAATCGAATTTCTCTTCTCAGAATCGTCAGAAGCGTATTTTTTCGTGCCAATGGAATGGTTTCAGAAGTCTTCCGAATTTTCCAATCGTTGATTTACCAACAGGCACCCTAGTTTAAGGGTTATTTTTGTATTATTTACAGTCGACTCCACTTAACTGGAACACCATGATTGCAGGACATTTGTTTCAGTTAAGCGGAGTTTTGAGTTAACCGAACTTCGGATAACTGAAACCTGTTTCGAATAAGCGTAGTTTTGTCAAAACAAATTAAATTTCATGCCTGAAAATAAAAAAAAAATAAGGTATGATTTTTCGTATTGTGTTAAAATAGTTATACATATTTCCATATGAAACAATTCAAACAACGAAGGTATTTACATTTTTAATCACTAATATTGCGGCAGCTATACGTTTTCTGTCGAAAATTTTTAAGGATAATACTACGTTTTCATTAGAGCCGAAATGAGGTAATTTCTAAATTTGGCAAAAAAGTGTTTGCATTATCAAATTAGCAAATTACATTTGACATCTCATTTCATTTTGAATTTGGAATGGCAGTTAGCCGTTTATTTTTGTTGTTTTCTCTTTCTGTTTTATGTTGTTGAGTATACTGTATTGATATTTTCATGTAAAAGCATTTAAGAGCTTTTGAAACTGATTCCCGCTGGATGCGTTCACCTAATTTCCAACCTAATTTCGTGCAAATGAGGTTGAAATCACCTCATTTCGAAATGTGATTTTGTATGGAAAATTAGGTAATTTCGGATGTCATTTGGAAATTTGCAATGAAATTACCTCATTTGACCCAGTGACAACGCCATATTAGCCAAAAACAAACAAATTTAAAAGAAACGACTGAATTCAGGATAGTGTATGACAAGAAATGAGATTTTGACATTTCAGATCTGACATTCCAAACTTAAAGGGTGTATTTGATTTAAAATTTGATGACAGCGTTCAACGGTCGTTTCACTTATGCGGAGATGAATAAGTGAAAAATGTGCATTTGAGGCACACAATTTTGTTTCATTTATTCACAGTTTGCAATTAAGCTAATCTAATTAAGGAAATCTTGCTGTAAAATTTTAACATAAGCAAAATGCTGTCAATAGTGCCAATAAGGGAATTTTTACGAACAGGGAATATTTTTCGCACGAAACTCAGAATAAGGGAAGAGTGAAATGTAATTTTTGCGGGCGAATTTTCTTTCACGCGGATTTTGTTTTGATATTGGCGGTGTTAATTTCGGGTATAAAAGTAGCAAATTTCGAATTTTCGCTTGTATTTTCCGTAAAGTTTAGTCAAGGGCCTCGAAAGTAGGAAAAACAATTTAATTGATTGATTCTTCTTTCGACAAAGAGCCAGCGAAAGAGCCAGTTGAAAATTTACTGAAATTATTTTTTAGGAAATAATAACAAATAAACTAATTGCTACAAACAAAATATTTGATGGTTTTGTTAAAACCAAATTGAAGAGGTATAACTCAAAACAACCGTTTGTTGCACTTTGTTGAAATTTTTAGTAATATTGCACTGGGCCCTGGAAGTTCAAAGCTTGGATTCATCATTAGGACGCATTTAACGCGCATTTTTTAAAAATAGTTGGCCACTTAGGTAATCATTCATTTTTTCATAAAGTCTACTATGAGTCACTTTAGGGTTATCCATTACTTACGGGGCACCCTGTATATGGTGAGTAATCTGGAATGCGAGGCAAATAAAGTCGGTTTGAGGATCAACACCGGGAAAACGAAAATCCTCAACATTTCTAAAACTTCTTCTCAAGTTATCGTTGCGAGACAGTAGGTTCAAACGGTGGATAACTTCCTGTACCTCGGAAGTGTTGTCTCAAAATACGGCGGCGGTGGTACGGATTTTTGTTTGTTTGAAAGATGTTAACTTCCAAATTGGCAAAGCTAAATCTGCTTTCGGCATGCTGTCTAATGTTTCGAGGAGCAACGTCTACAGTACGAAGGTCAAACTGCGACTGTTCCGCTCGGACGTAGAGTCAGTACTACTATATGGGTGTAGTACATGGAAAGTGACTTTTGAAAATAGATTTCTTCGTAACACCCTAAGGAGTTTTGGCCGAACACCATCTCCAACCAAAGTGACTTTTGAAACCAAGAACTCCTCCGGAGAACGGGGCAAAGTCCTATTGACATCGTCATTCGAAAAAGGAAGTGGCAGTGGATTGATCACACCCTGCAACGTGGTGAAGACTCTTTTGCAAGACATGCAAATGCAGTGGGATCCTCTCATCCAAGATGACAAAAGAACTCCGGGCCGGAGCAAATCTTGGCGCAGAACAGTCGACAAGGAATCACAAAAGCTCGGTAAAAGTTGGGGAGACCTTAAGTACATTTTCAGAAACAGAACAAGATGGCGTGTAGCGGTAGTTGACGCCCGGAGGGGTCAAGGATCTAAGTAAAAGTAATTGAAAGAATTCTGCGATCTTTAGTCCAAATCCATTACTTAAACGTTTGTATGCCGACTTAAACAATAGATACCGTTTAACAAAAACTGATGCGGCCCCACACCCCCGCACCATATGTCTCTTGCCTCGCATATTTCCATTTTAAATAATTTGATCGATGCGGCTTACTGTGGCATATGTGGAACATTTGACTAGTTTTGACTAGTTTATTTTAAAAGTGGTTAGTATGCGTTATATTTATTTCATATTAAAATTTTTGTTTCAGAAAAATTAACTCAATGATAACACAGGGAAAACAAATTAACACAAATTTCTTCTGCTGAATCAAATTTGGATATTTTAAACATCCTAAACTCAAATTCGACTTCAGAATTGTTGGATTTGCAAGATATCCTAGTCTAAAAGTGCAAATGGTATTTTTGAAGTTAAGTTACACCACCAATTAAATTTTTCCATACAAAAAATGTAATGCGAAAATGTAATTGCGGGTATACCTTAACCTACAAAATACCGAAAAGACACGGTTTTTGGCATTTTTAGAGTAAGATTTCTTTCAGTCGGATTCTAACTTGTTTAAAAGTATAATGTGGTGTATGTCACAAAATATGGGTTGCCCATTGTAATTGATAACATATAAATGCAGAATCAAAAAAATCATAACAAAAACTATAGTCCACATACTATTTGGTGCTTTTGTTTGTATCTCTGTCTGTACCTCGACCATCCAAGCCACTGAAATAAGTTTTTTTTTTAAACTTGGTACCTAATATTCATTGGCAGTCCCCTAATAGAAAATTGTAGTTTTTCGATTCTTAAAATAACGGTACCTACAATACAATTATTAAGGATTTTTATGAAACTTATTCCCGCTTCCGATTGGTCACCAAAAGTCTTCCACAAAAGTTTTTCTTCAGAAAACAGGACAAATGCTTCTAGATTGGGTTTCAGAACGACCAATTGAACCTATTTATGTATGTATTTGTTGTAGGCTTGGCTACCTTTCAGAAAAAAAACTACCAAAAACCGTTATAAACGGAGATACTCGTCAATAAGGCGCGTTCACGAAACAAAACAGAGATATCGGTGGTGCGTTCTTTTATTAACCATAGTTAACTATGGTTAACTATAGTAAACAATGGTCGTTCCCTTATTACAAAATAGTTACTATTTGTAACTATATGACGTCATCATATCGTTCCTAAATTCAGTTTATTAGTGTCAAATAGTTACAATTCGTAACTATTTCCAACTCATCTCCATGATATGAGTTGAAAGTGTTGATCTGTCAAAGCACATGTGAGAAAGTTTGTTTACAAAAAATAAAAATTGAAGAATCAAACCAAAGTTTTTGTTGAAGTGAAATGAATTAAAATTGAGTTTTCTACCATTTTTAATGAAAAGGGAGAGTATATTGTAGAAAAATAACATGATTTTATGGTAATTTACGATGAAATAAAGTTTTCCAAAATGTTCGTTTGACAGATCAACAATATCTTACAATAAATCGTTCCTAAATGAAATGTAACAATTTCCAACTAAATTTAACAATGACACTACAACAATTTTTTTTGACATAACAACCATAGTTAACTATGGTTAATAAAAGAACGCACCACGGAGATTTTGCTCCGTCAAAAGCTAAGTAAGCGAATCAAAAAAATTTGTTCCTCAGTATTTTGACAGCCAAACTGAGATTTTTGCTGATGAATCCTGTTCAGGCAACTGAGATTGCTGAGGCCCTCCGATGTCTCCTTTTCCTGAACACGCCTATTAAAGATTTTCCAAACAGCCCCCATTCAGATATGTACATTAGTACATATCAACCGTCATTTATAGGGATTTCTGTTGTTTGTAAAAAATTTCAAATTACGATGAATGATTATTTTTTAAGAAGAAACACGATTGAATTTAAATTAAGTTAACGCTTTTGTGTTAGGGCCAGTTTCACAGTAACAGTAGTGGCACTGGCACTTAATATTGCGAAACATAGGATACAAAATGTTAATTTTCGCAGTTTACGCTTACCTGAATAAGTTGCACTAAAGTATCCCGTGTTGGTCATTTAAGTGTCACTAAGTCAGACTGAAAAAAATTACCAAAAAGTACCATTGTGCAAAACTTAAGTTCAACTTATTCTGGTAAGTGTTCACTGTGAAACTGGCCCTTAGGCGTTCACATTTATTGAAATATATTAAATTGTAATTTTAAATTATTTTGTTTTGTTTTCTTTTGACTAAAGCCTAAAGAACATAAATAAAAGTATTTAGTAAGTTAATTCTTGGTTTATATACTAGACATAAATATACACTACGTATAATGTTATGTATAGCTCAAAGTTTCGACAAGGCTCAATATTCAAAATTCCACTTGTATTTAAGGATTACTGAACCAAGAAATGAGCAAAATCCAAGAAGTGATAGAAAGAAGAAAGAACAAAATTTACAAAGCAACGACTAGGTTTAGTTTTTAGTATAAAAATAGCGGTATTTTTGGACAGAAATTATTAAACAAAGAAATAAGTATAATCACCGAGAACCTACGTGCTAAGTTTATACGTGCTAATACAGATTTCTAGTATCTATGATTAGCTTAACTAAAGTAGGGTACTTTCTCGATTCTAGAGACTCGATATAAGCGCTTCGAATGCACTTACGACCTCAACGAAGTCAAACGGTGTTGCATTTCCTGCAGCTCCTCTTCGTCGTCTTCGTCTTCTTCGTCAGCCACTGGAGTTGGTTGAGCTTTTTCGACGGTGGCTCCCTCTGGAGGCAGAGGTGCTTCGCCCAGTTTGCCTTCGGTGATTTCCCACAGAACTTTATCGACTTCTTTCTGTGCTTGCTCCTCCAGTTCTTCTGAATCTTCAAGGCTATCCATGGTTTCGTCGAGCATTTCATCGATTATGCCGGCCTTCATCATCTCTTTAGACATGTCCCGCATGATTCCGGCCAGTTCGGGATACCGCACAAGGTTTTGCATGGCTTGCATGACTTCGGTGGACTTCGACAAGGAGCCGGCAACGCGGAGGGTGGCTGAAACGGGCCCAAATTCATTAATATTATTCCATCGAGTCTATTCCAGCAACTTACCTAATTGGGTTTTCATTTGCAACTGCACTGAATTGAGGTGCGCCTTGCTGGTGTAAATTCTGTTGATGGCCTTGCGTGCGCCAACTATTTCCTTGGCCAAAATTACACAGGTGTCACGGTCACCTTTAGCTGCAGCTTGCTTCAGAGCTCGCTTGACCTTTTCCTCTTCCCGTTGAATACTGCGAATTTGTCGATCCAGTTGGTTGCCCTCCTTTCGGATCTTATGCGTCCATTCGTTGACCTACAAAAAAATAAATTTTATACGGATTCTCTTAATAACTTTTTACATGCTTTGTTTACTTGCTCTTTCGGATCTTTTGAGGCTGTTTTTCCAAATAAACCCATTATTAGTAAGTAATTTTTAATAACAATTTGCGATGTTTACAAAAAATGACTCATAAAATTGTGTGTTTTTGAATTGAATATGGAATGGGATGAACAAACGACAAGAGAGAGAAATATTTGTTGTGTCAAAATGAATTGACAACTGTGACATTTGGGTTGTCATGGTGAAAGATCTGTTCGATGGAAATTTTATTAGGCCAAGTACAAACCAAAGCGATAATGGCGGCGAGGGCGATGCTGCGATAGTCGGCGCGATAAACTGCGTGCTCACATACCGGCAGGGGGCAGGAAACAAAAAAGCTTATCGAAAATACATTTAATATTATTTTTAAAGGCTCTCCCAAATTGATACATTCGCCGCATTGACGAAACTGGTCACCTGTCAAAAATAATAGGGGTATTCACGATCCGATGCAACTGGCCTTGTATCATTGTAAAAGTGCAAAAGTGTAAAATCTTACAACACTACAACAACAAAATATACAAGGTGCAATCTTACAACAGTTTTGCACTTTTGCAATACCCGAAACCTATTGCAACAGAAAAATACAACATTGTAAAATTTGTAAATTGTGTTTTTGACAGCTCACTCATTCTTGATTACGTTAAACAGAAACAAAGGTATGTTCATTGGATACATCCAATTTGCTACTTGATTGTATTGATGTGACGTAGTCATCATCTTTTACTATTATTTTCCATTTAAAATTCGGACGATAATTAAGATTCACCGTGCATAAGCAGATGATGATGACGTCACAAGCCTTGTGCGTATACCTTGTTTCTGCTTATCGTGCTCTTGACATTCTCTCATTTTCATTTGTATAGTCTTTGGCAGCCGATCAAAACAAACATTCAAATTAATAAAATAAATAAAAGTTAAAAATTCGTTTTGTTCTTACTAATTATAAAAATGGATCTTGTTAAAACAAAAAAGAAGCGCCGCCGGGAAAACCCAGTAAAAAAGTGGAGTTCATGTGAAATAAACATGGTTCTTGATTTTATCCATGAAACCGGAAACTTTGAGGTTATGAGATTTGTTTCATATTTAATCTTTTAATAACACAAACTATTTATTTGTTACAGAAGCCTACAGCGCAGATATACTACCGAAAATTTCTTGAGCAGAAACCACTTGATGTTACGTGGGACCTAATAAGGTGGAAAGTGAGGAGCTTAAAAGGTTCATTCACAAAAGCCATCGAATGGCAGAAATCAACTGGGGCTGGGTTATTGGAAACTGAGGAGGGAATTTGGAGTGTCAAAGGTAAAACATATAAATTAAGATACAAATTACAAATTATTTACCTACAAATTTAATTTATCCCTATATGTACCTAGCCAAAATTCTGAAAATCTGTCCATATTACGACAAATTGAAAGAAATTTTTGGGGATAAGAGCCAAGGAGGAAGTTCTTTTACAACATTTGAAATTGCAGACTTTTTTTTGTCTAAGCAGGAAGAGACGGAGGACCTTCTTGGCTATGAGGAAATCTTTGAAAGTACTGAACTATTAAGTGATAGCCAAATTGAAAATGAGCTACCACCACCTGAAAATGAGCTACCACCAACGCCAGCAACAACACCCACGCCAGCAACAACACCAACGCCAGCAACAACACCAACACCAATTCAAACAACATCAACTATTGCAGATAAGAGCTTCTCTGAATCCGTGAAATGTGCTGAAAAATTGCGTAAGTTTGCTCCAAAAACTGCAATCGCTCAACTTACACAGCTACAAACTGAGAGGCAAGCTTTTCAAGAAAAAAAATTAAAATTGGAAAACGAAAAGCTTCTTCAGGAAGCAAATATTGAGGAAAAAAAATTAAATTTTGAAAAAGAAAAAGTCAGGAAGCAATTTGAATTGGAAGAAAGAAGACTTAAGTTGGATGAAGACAAATTAAAAACCGATTTTGAGCTACGAAAGCTAGAAATAGAAAAAGACGAAAGAATTGCATTGAGGGAAATTGAAATGAAGTATAAGTAATTTTAAATGAAAGTAATACAGAGTACAAATAAAAATGTTAAAAAAGTACAAATACACAAATGTGCAAAGTGTTATTTATAATGTATATATGAATATATACATATATATATTTTTATATTATTTAAGTTATTATTATTATTATTATTATTTTTCTTTCATTTAAATTGAATTTATTGTTAGTTTTCTTTTAAATTAATAATAATATTTTACAGGGTGCCGCAGCGTTACGAGCCCAGGCGAAAACCGTAGTCTTCTGGAGGTGATTCCACGTCAAAAAACTTAACATGTAGGTAATTTTCTCATTTTCGCTTCCTTTTCGAGTTATAATATTTTTTATCATTTTTGGTCTCGTTTCTATAACTGGCTTTAACTTTGCCAAAATACAACCAATTCTTGATATTTTTTTTGTATTAACACAAGAGCACTTAGTTGTTCTTACTCGTTCGAAAACTTTTTTCTATGCGGATAACAGTTTTCCCACAATGTATTATCAAACTTATTTTTTGCATTTTTATGTCGTATTTTACATTTGGTTTCATCTTGCTTACAAAAACACGTTAATAAGTATCATTTTTTTCTTTTTAATTATGCAAGTCAATTTGTTCTCTTAAAAATAACTAATATTTTTGTATTTCTGTTTATTTATACTGTTAATAATGTTAAAGGTATTTTTTGTTACAAAAAAAAAAAAAACATTACTCTCATAATTTTAAAGAAAAGATCATACTTATTAACGAGTTTTTGTAAGCAAAATGAAACCAAATGTAAAAAAAAC
Organism: Melangyna quadrimaculata; assembly: GCA_949320155.1. Classification (NCBI taxonomy): domain Eukaryota; kingdom Metazoa; phylum Arthropoda; class Insecta; order Diptera; family Syrphidae; genus Melangyna; species Melangyna quadrimaculata. Next base: position 404,893,570 of record OX439483.1, read on the forward strand.
GACATAAAAAAGCAATAAAATAAGTGTGATAATACATTGTGGGAAAACCGTTATCCGCATAGAAGAAAAATCAAGAATCGGTTTTATGTTTTGGGAAAGTTAAAAAGTTAAAGCCAGTTACAGAAACGAGGCCAAAATTGATAAAAACTATTATAAGTCAAAAGAGAAGCGAAAACGAAAAAATTACCTATACCTGTTAAGTTTTTCGACTTAAAATAATTTTAGGAACTCATAATTTTCGTCTGGACTGGTGACGTTGGGACAACCTGTATATATGCCTTATTTATAAATGTTTTTTTCTTGTATTTGTATTTAAATTATACTTTTTTCATTTGAATGAGTTTTTTTTTTGTTCGTTTTTCTATTAAATTAATCAAATATTATTTATTTCAATTGCCTCCCTATATCATATACATCTATGTATCTTTAACCTTACTCATGAAATGTGATTAAAATAAATTTAAGCTTGAATTAATTTGAATTTTCGTTTTATTTTGTTTATAAAATGCAAATGGGCATTTGTTTATAAAATGCAATGCCCATATCAATTTGTAGTCAAACACTGAAAACCGGATGGTTCTAGGATTTTTACTTTTCAAGATATTAAAAAGAAAATGAACTAGCTTTCTCATAAAACTAAGACAAATCCAGCTTAGTTATTTTTTCAACAACCAGTTGATAGTATAGGTATAGGACGTACATATACATATGCGGAAATAATTCACACATTTTTGAAACTTGGTGTGGGAACGTCGGATTAACCATAAGAATAAGGAATCAAGAAATTCCATCTGTTCTGTTTTCCAGGGGTGTTTATCCAGAGATGACTGTATTTTCAATAAGAAATGGTACATTAATGAGAATTTGTATAGATATTAAATTTGGCACCTGTTGAGAATTGTTAGGCACCTGTTGAGAATTGTTAGGCTGCTCTTCTGTTCCTGAGCCCTCGCGTATTAATTTCAAACAAACTAGCTGAAAGAAGTTTTCAATTCGGTCCAGTCGTTTTCAACTTTTAAGCATATGGATTATCATACTTTACAATGAATCATATATGATTCATTGGACGTATCGATATGAAATGAGCTAGCATACGTCCATGAATCATATATAAGCACGAAAATAAATCCATTTTTTAACAGCAGTGAACAATTATTTACGCAACCAACCCATTCTATGTTGCGTCTTTTTAAACAATAATGCTTTTTTCTGAGAAAAAGTATTGGACGTGGCGATGTTTTAAAATCAGTTTGTATGGGGACATTGAAGCCGATTTATGTTTATGAATCATATATGATACATGGACGTAGGCGACCCAAAAACAACAAATTTTGTGTATCATATATGATTCATGAGACGTGTGGTTGATGTTATAAAAGATTATGGACGTATGGATGATTTTATATAAGTTTGTATGGGCACAGAGAAGGTGTTAATTGACTTTTTTGATCCTTTATTCTCATGTCAAATAGAATATTTATACAAACTATTCATTGAAAGAACTTTATTTGAAAAGGCATTAAGAAGGGATTTCTGGCCTAACATAAAAGTATAACAGGACATTGTAAATATTATCGTTGTTTTTGAATAATTTGATTTCTGTTAACGTCAATTTTTTTTTCTCGAAAATTGCCCCTCCTACCTAAAAGCCGCTACCAAAGACTACAAGACTTGCATTTCTTTTATAATTCCTAACACACCTTTCGACTCAGCAGCTTCAAGAAATTATTATCAATTTACAATAAAGATTATTAAAAAATCCAACCATACACATTCCACTATAAAATATATTAGCCTATCAATACAAATTTGTACTTTTACTCTACCTCCCACCACTTAGCTAATCAATGACCTCAATGTTTCGCATGAGGCGTTACATTTTGGCGTTTCCTAAAAATTCAACCTTCAAAAAATTCAACTCCAATAATTGAAAACTAGAAATATGAATCTTTTGATTCCTTTATGTTCTATTTAAATCTTTCGTATTCAGATAGGTTTGTTGCTCACCGTTTAATCGCTTACGTACTACACATCAAAGTCCAAACTTCCTTCAGTGGGTTAGAATCTAATGCTTTCTATTTTTCAAGTGAAAGTACCAAAGAATAAAATGAAAATTCAAATTAATTTCAATTTTAATTATTTAATCACATATTATGATTTAAACGCTATGCCTATTATCAAGAAAAGCAATCAAAACAAATTGTACTTGATTAATTTAAAAGAAAAATAAAGAAAAAATTAATTTTATATGAAAGCAAAATATAACAATAGCTTGATAATGTGAAAATGAAGAGTCCTTAAAACAAAATTCATATAATTAATTTTCGATTGAGCTCCAACAAACTTTCGTCCTCTATACTATGGCTTGATCGGGTGAAAAACGCTGCAGAAAAAAATTCAACAACTTCTGATGTTGGAGATGTAGGATAAAGTTTACTATGGAAGAAAAAAAAATGAAAAAAGATAAGAATATAAATGTTTAATTTTCTTATAACAAAAATGTACCTACATTTATTCGAACATCAAGTAATAAAGTCCTTGTCTTTTGATTTCAAACTGTTTTCTATTTGCATTATTGTAGTAGGGACCGTCTTCAACCTCTTCAACATCATCACTGTCACACCAACTATTCACATCCAAATCAGAGTCAGTTAACAAGATGTTGTGTAGAATGCAACAGACCATTATCCACTTGCAACTAAACTTATGGCTCTTTTTATCGTGAATTCGCATCCTCAATTCTTTAAGGCTACCAAATTTTTCTTTAAGAAGACCGAAGCAATGTTCTACTCTTACTCGATACTTGCTATGGCGTAAATTAAATTGTTTCCGTTTTGTGCTGTCCAGTTGTTCCGAGTTGCTTCTGAATGGTGTTATGAGAAAGTCTGTTAGAGGATATGCAGAGTCTCCAGCTATCCATTCTTGGCCAGATACGTAATTCTCTTTTTCTTTGAATATTGAACAGTTTCTAAAGATTTTAGCATCATGACTGCTTCCAGGACTTCCTACTACCACGTCACGAATTCTTAGCTTGTAATCACATGCTACTTGAGCTTTAATAGAGTAGACATGATTCCTTGAGAAATATGCTTCATGGTCTGCAACTGGTGCCTCTGCAAGCTTAATCTCTGTACCGTCAATGTAACCAATGCACAATGGTAGCTCATGATAAGTTTCTGCTACAATATGCTTTCTTTCTTCAGCGTTTGGCCAAAAGATATATTTCGATAACAGTTTTAAAATAACTCGAAAAATCCGATTCGTTATTTTACTCAATGTTCCCCCATCTCCAACACCAAAAGTTGTTGCAATTTTTCTCACTGCAGCGTTTTCACCGGATGAGCCCAAACGGTAGAGGACAATAGCTAGTTGGAGGTCAATAGAGAACTGCTTACATGCATGAGGTTTTTGGAACTCTTCATCTCCACATATCAATGCAAGCAAATTTGTAAATTGACTTCTTTCCATTCTGAGCATTTGGCGGAAGCGATCGCTGTCTAAAGAAACTAAAATGTTTTCACGCCAAGCAATGGACTTAGGTACTTTGCTCATCCAACCACGACGAAATGCCAGGACGAACAGAAGGTCCTCGTTCAATTCGTTAAGTATTTCGTCCACAGCATCTTCTTCTTCACTTTCCCCATTGTCTGAAAATTAAATATACCTTTTTGTAGCTTTGTATGATTTTCGTCATGAATGTTATTTATTGATACCTTCGACCCACATAATTTTATTTGCAGCATCTTCTATTAAAAATTCGGTAATATTTTCTTTTTTCGTTTTTGTAGGCATCTTTTTATGAACAAAATTTAAATTAAATCAAATTGAAATTTTCAGATATGTTCGAAACAAAAACAAATAACAAATGTCAAACTAATTTTGACATTTGCTTTAGTGTTGCAAGAAGATAAGAAAAGTGCGTTCACGATCCACTTAAAAAAAATAAAATTTCGCACTTTTACTAGGCTCGTTGCACCAGATCGTGAATACCCCTAATATACATGGTGGCCATTTGCAAGATTCAAATTTTTGGTTGTTTTGTCTTTCGTCTTTTTGACAGAAGGGAATAGAAATATAGAGGAAAAAAAGTATAACGAAAGCAGCAATGAAAATTTCAAGACTTTTTCTGATTGAACTTTGACGTTTCTGAATTTGCAACCATAATGCTCCTTGATGTTAGCAAAACACGATTTGAACAAAAATGATTCAATGGGAAAATTGTTTTTCGTAATTGAATATACCTAATAAACGAGTATATCTGAGAAAGAAGTGATAACAAAATATTTGTATTAGGCGCGTTTAGGAAAGAGAGATATCGGAGATTTTGCTCCGTCAAAAGCTGAGCAAGCGAATCTATTTCCTCAGTATTTTGCACAAAAATCCATGTCCAAGCAGTGACATATCCATACAAATCAAATTGTGGATTGGATTGTGGATTGGATTATGGACATCGTTCATCGCCTGTGGAGTCGGGGTGTTAGGGAGCGTTAACATAAATTATGTTAATCATGTTGATTACAGAATTCGCAGTGCAGTGCTTTCTTTCATATCTACTCAATTATCATAAAAAGAAGAGAGAACACTGCAATGTGAATCACTGGGGATCGAGTTTTGCGGATTCTGCAATCGACATGAATATATTTATTTCCACTATATTTTGAAAATATTGATGTCAAAGATAAACCATTTAAATTTTTGGAGTAATTGGAGTCAAAAAGGAGAAATTTCGAACCTCCAATCGAAAACAACGAGATATCGCAAAGGTATTCGCTAGTGTGGTCTGGTGGTAACTTAACCATCACAGTACAGTGGTGTACACATTTTGATTTGTTTATTCAATAATTCATCCAAAATGTGACAACTGAGCAACTGACAAGAAATCAACTGACATATCTCCACACCACACGCCGTTGTCGTTATGATGTAAAATAAAAATTTAATTTCTATTTATATGGAGAAAAGTTTTTCGTTATTTTTAATTTTCAAATTGTCGTGATATAATGTTAAATTCAAGACGCGGAATAAGTTTAATATGTTCCGCAACACATCGTCTATCTATTTCAAAAGTATCTCTGCCGCGACAAACGTATATTCTTACAAAATGTGTTCATCTCACCGGCTACCATCAAGCTCGTGGCAAAAAGCCAGGTCCAAATAATGTTTCTGCCTTATTTAAGCCTGTCTTAGTTCGTCCGACTGATGATGAATTAAATGTTGGAGCTGAACTTGTCGGAAAGCTGGACAAGACAGATTTACTAAACACACTCAATAAATTCACACAGAAACGAGAAATAAAGTTATTGTGTCTCGAAAATGGACTCGATGGTAAGTCTAATTGAAGGCAGTTTGGAAAGTGGATTAATGGTTTTTGTTTGTTTTTAGCTTACTTACAGCAGCAAGCTTTTGCCTCCTTTCGACGATACTGCATTGAGGCAGATAATCTTCCAGTTGACCTGCACATCACAATAAGCGATATTCTCCAAGGAGCTGGTCACATCGACGACATCTTTCCATATTTCCTGCGCCATGCTAAAACCATCTTCCCTCATCTCGACTGCATGGATGATCTGAAGCAGATCTCCGATCTAAGAACTCCAGCAAACTGGTATCCCAGCGCCAGAGCGATTACAAGGAAAATCATCTTTCATGCGGGGCCAACAAATTCGGGGAAGACCTATCATGCCATGGAGAGATTTCTCGCAGCCAAATCTGGAGTCTATTGTGGTCCGTTGAAGCTCCTGGCCACCGAAGTGTTCAATAAATCTAACGAAAGAGTGAGTACAATAAAAATATGAATTTTGTTTGCTAAAAATTGATTGGTTCTATAGGGAACGGCGTGTGATCTGGTGACCGGAGAGGAACGGAAATTTGGCATCAACGAAAATACACCCGCCGCACATGTAGCCTGCACGGTAGAAATGACTTCTGTGACAACTCCTTGTAAGAAAAACAACAGTTTTTATTTAAACATTTTTAAGTTTTTGAAAATTTAGCTGTCTGATAATACTTTTAAGACAATTTACATACGTGTAAGTGGTTCTTTGGCCAAAACTGCTTGCGGTAGCCAACTAAATTGGTGTGACCGATAGAGTTCTTCTTAGACATTTGTGAATCACGTCCTCTATGATGGTTAATATCTTTATTATTTGTAGAATTTGTATCGGGAGTAATTTTGTGAAAAATTGCGTTTTCCGTGATAAATCCCTTCCTGTCAATCGTCGAGAAGCGTAAAAATTTGTATAGTTGTACAATTATGGGCTTAGAAATTTGTAATTTTAAATTATTTTTGCTATGGATTTTTGGTGAAATTTTTAAACTTTTAATTTACCGTTATGTGAAGTTCATTATATTTAAAGAGTTGTCACCTCATTCATAGTCCTTAAGTGTATTAATTTAGGAGCCAAACCTGTATCGTGTGCTAAAGATATGTGTCGGCCCATATATTTTATAAGATTTTGGATCCAAGTTTTTCATCATTTGAGTTGAAAGCCCCATTTGGATTTGATTGTAAATGGTATTGAGATTACAGAAGACGGAATAATTTACTTAAAAAAGGAGATAAGGATAAAATCGAAAACTATAGACCTATTACTAGATTTTCGGCCATTCCAACACTTCTTGAAGATATTTCTGAATTTCTACCTTTTTATGATAAATCAATTATTGTTCTAAATCGACATGGTCTTACCAAATCCGGTCTTTTGTAACTTTGTTTATGGAATTAGCAGAAAATTGTATTAACTTAATTAAAATAATAAAATACGAGAAGATTGTGTATTCACGCACTTCAGTAAGGTATTTGAAAAACTGTCACATCGAGTTTTGCTATTTAAATTAATGAAACTCGGATTTATTGAACATTTTGTTGTATGTAATGTAGCTTCAATCTTATCTATTCGATAAATCTTATTAGGTAATTCTAAACAGTTGCGAATCAAAAGTTTGTATTACTAACTCTGGAATACCAAAGGGTAGCCTTTTGGGTCCAATCCTTCTTATTTTATTCATGCAGCCGATGTTTCAATATTCAAAACGATTTCAAATACTCTAAAAAGTGAAGAGTTGCTGTATGAACTCAGTAAATAGTTTGACTGGAGTTGTGGTCGTATTTTGTTATGCCTCAACATCGACAAATGTGGAACTGTGATTTTTACGAGAAAGTTGCCTGTAACTTCTGTCAACTATTCTTTTAATATTGTACTGTTATCGCGAGTAAGCGATATGTCTGTCCCTGGTGCCTTATTTGATTTGTTATTCAGATCTTGAGTTCATATAACTGAAAAAAGACTCTGCACCTTCTTTCCCGTATTTATATTACGCATAGAAACTAAGGGAACCTGTGCGAATGTCTACATATTTCAAACTATCGGACTTATTATAAATGTTTTTCTCCCTTAAATAGAATGGTTAAGTTTTTTAAGTAAATTTAAATTAACCTTTTTACCAATTATCCTTTAAAATGTACATAAAACTTGTATAGTTAGTGTTGATTCGACAATTATAATTTATAGACCCCTTACCTCCGGTGGGGGAAGTTAATGAAAAGCAAATTGTATGGTTGCCGTTATAATAGCAAGTGAACTTTATTATTGATAATTTCCTACTTTTATACAAAATAATATGCTTATTTCTACAATAAATTAATTCTAAGTAAATTACATTATTATACAAAAAAGTGCAATCTTGCAGAATGGCTTTGTGCAAAATTATAATGAATAATATGAAAAGAAAGACGAATTTGATATGTTATTGTTGGTGGCACAACAGTTAGTAATTAGCTCAGTTGTTATTAAAGGACAATTGGCATTTCGGTCTACCTATTGCCCACGAACGAGATATACAGGGTGTCCCTTAATTCGTCAAGAGTATTTTAGGGTATGATTCTCTGGTATATTCTAAGGAAAAAATTGTTTTACAGTTAGGGCCCATCTCCAATTTTGATACCATTTATCGGGAATTTAAGAAAAGACTTACTTAAGGGTACCCTGATCCATGTTACCGGTTATTGCGCCGTAAGTACTTATGATAGAAACTTCGTTTAGTTGCGTTTAAATAAATTTGATACCTGGTCTCAGTCTTAAGATATCTAGTTTTTAGCCTGTCATTTTTCTTGCCCATCCTAATTTGTTGACTTTGGGGTCAATTTTCTCCAAAAAATGTGTAATCAACATGATGTTTTAATAATTTTTTTGAAAGTATGTAACAATACTAAAAATAAAAGTCACTTTTAAGTTTGCCGAAAAACCCATAGATTTTATGATAATATGGAAAACCAGCGGCAGGTAAAATTTAATAAAAAGGTTTTTTTTTTTTGCTTAACGCTCGAATGGCTATGAATAAAAAATGATGTGTGTGGTTATCGATAATTTTTTTTTATGTGTGAGCTAAAACGGTTATTGCAGGTGTAAAAATGAGTCCTTTTTGATTTTGTATGCATGCTATAGCCAGTTTTTGTATTTCACTGATATTTATATTAATGATCCTAGCTACTGCATCACTTCGGAGAACGCTTTGAGCATGCGCTCTTCTAATTCACTTTTAGTTGCTATATTGGTTGAATAAAAGATTTATTTCATTCTTCCCCATTCAAAAACATCCAATATTGTAGGATCAGGAGATCTTAACTTTTTCCTATCCATCGAATACCGCTCACTCTTCATCTTTTCAATTTTAAACCTCTCAAGCAAAGTGGGCGGAAGCACCATCAAGTAATGAATAAGATGAAGCTAGTTGAACCTATGGAATGTCCTTCAATAGTTCTGATAAATCATTTTGCAACAACTGCAGATAGTTTGTAGAATTCAACTTAAGTGGCTACATAAATTAGCATGTATTCAAACCAAGGAATGTCAAAGTGCACCCGTTATAGTGTTTTAGTAAAAAAAGGGCGCGTGTAACTCAGTACTTGTGGCAGAAGTGAAACTTTTTTGGCGATCTAAAAATCTCGATATGTATAGGGATATTAAGCTTATATGCGTAAGACGCAGCTTAGTGTTCTATATCAAGATGATCGATGGGTTGGGGTTGTAAACTTGAAAATTAAATAATAATGGTGAACATTTAAAGTGAAAAAAGGTGAAAATTTAAAATATATAAATCAGTTTGAGTAGGTTTTCCGACTATTTTCAAAAATTCATACACCCAAAATCTCTGCAAAATCAAAAATGTGTATATGACAACTTTAATTTGGTTTTATGTATTTTGCAATCATATATAATTCAAATTTTTAGCGGAATCTGCTGATTTAATTCAATTTTTTGAAATTAGACTATTTTGAGATAAAATTTTTAAAATAATTTATATCTCCATACCAGTAGGAGATAGACAAAAATCTTAAACTAGTAAGATTCTTAGAATTTATCTATCCACCAAAAAAAAATTCAAAACTCTAGCATTCTAATTAACGAAATTAGAAAAAAGACATAAAAGGACATTTTCCCTTTTATCTGCTACAATAATATAGATTATCAAAAAATCCAAACTTATTGCAATATAAAATATATTATCCTATCAATAAAAAATTGTACTTTTACGCTACCTCCCACCACTTAGCTAATCAATGATCTCAGCGTTGCACATGTGGCGTTACATTTTTTTGTTTCACAAAAATTCAACCTTGAAATTTCACTCTCAACGCGCCCAAAGAAGTTGCACTTCAAAAACATACTCAAAAAATAATCTTAAACTACACAAATAATTTTTGTTCTTAGCTTTTCGAGCTTAAAGCTAAAAAAACATTTTTTTTTTTAATTTTACCTGCCGCTGGTTTTCCAAATTATCATAAAATCTATGGGTTTTTCGGCAAACTTGTTGCGGAATTTTATTTTTAGTATTGTAACATACATTCAAAAAAATTATTAAAACATCATGTTGATTACGCATTTTTTGGACAAAATTGACCCCAAATTCAAAAAATTAGCATGGGCAGGAATAATAGAACAGGCTAAAAACTGAATATCGTTGGACTGAGAAAAGATGTCAAATTTATTAAAACGCAGTTACGAAGGCTGGTATTTCTTCTATAAATAAAGGCCTAAACAACAAATAATACAAATAAGTACTTACGGCGCAATTATCGGTAACTTGGATCAGAGTACCCCAAAGTAAGACTTTTCTCTTAGACTTTTTTCTTAGAATATGCCCCAGAATCATACCCTAAAATACTCTTGACGAATTAAGGGACACCCTGTATATCGTTGGAAAGTTTAGCCCTATTACATCATTTTTTTGTATGGACACAAAGCTGTAAACCATGGGGTTTAGACAGTATATGGCAACAAAGATTGCAATTAGAGCAAAAACTCTTGACGAATTAAGGGACACCCTGTATATCGTTGGAAAGTTTAGCCCTATTACATCATTTTTTTGTATGGACACAAAGCTGTAAACCATGGGGTTTAGACAGTATATGGCAACAAAGATTGCAATTAGAGCAAAAACTCTTGACGAATTAAGGGACACCCTGTATATCGTTGGAAATTTTAGCCCTATTACATCATTTTTTTGTATGGGTACAAAGATGTAAACCATGGGGCTTAGACAGTATATGGCAACAAAGATTGCAATTAGAGCAAAAACTAATTGCAATAGTGTTCCATTGAAATAACAGTATTGGTCGCTTTCGATGAACTGAATAGACCCCTTTAATACTAGGACTTTAATACCAACGGCCAATAATAGTGTTATTTGCTATTATTGGCAATTGGTATAAAATTCCATGGTTGGCTAGAAATTCACTTAACAGTTTGAAAATTCTACTTTTTATTATTCGATTTAGCGAATCAAATGAATGAAAATAATTGTGCGTCTAGTGTCCACAATTGGGATATACAAACAACGTTGGAAAGCTTAGTTCAGGAGAATCATTTTTGAATATGGACACATAAATGTAAACCATGGGGCTTAGGCAGTATATTACAAAATATAAAACAATTCGTCTATGTTTATTTGAATTTGCAAAGTGTTTTTCTTATTTTTTTTTTTTGGTCGCTTATTTAAGACAATTCCCATTGTTTAGGACACAAAAAATACTCGTACGTTGGTGTACTCCATTGTAAGTTATCATTTTCATAGGTCTCGTTATTGGGCACTAGGTAGACCAGGTCCCATATATGTTTGCCCATTCTCCTTTGTTTTAAATAAATTATAGCGAATCTTGCTGTACGCGCACATTAAACTCTTAATGATCTTAAATAGTTTAATCACTAGTTGACTGATAACCGCGCACATAAGCAAATTTCTTTTATCAAATTCTGGATTAACATAATGCCCAAATTGTAATTATCTGTCACCCAATCGCCTTTTAAGTATGATTTTTCTTCATAACCTTGCAAACATTTTTGCACAAAAATGACATTTTATATTTAAAAGAGTACCTCAATTTTATAAATGTATCATAATTAAATAATTTTTAAAAAATGAAAATCAATTTTTTGACGAAATTTTGACTTCAGTCCCCATTTACAGCCGTGAAACCGTATTTATTTCTTTTCTTTTCTTTTGAAATAATGAATTTTTTGTATCAACTTTTCAAAATTTACAAATGTTTTTTATTATCGAATTTGTTGCCCCATAAGTTTTATATGAAATGTCAAAGCACAAACAGTTTCGTTGCTACAATCGATGTCTTCTGAATAGTTTCTGCATGTGTGTGTATATTTATTGTACAATGATATGTATTTAGAATTTGACGATGATATTATACATTTATTGGCACATAGGGGTCCAAATATTATACTATGACTTAAATTTGAAGGATTATAAAATATAAAATATAGTCAAAAAATTAAATCTAAAAGTCGGTTGACTTTATTGTCCTCGGGGTGTTCCGTTCCGGTTGTCAAGTTGTTGTTTTGATGCGGAGATAGGTTGGCGTTTAGCCACGGTGGTATGCTGACCCAGTGTCAGCGTAGAACGAAACTGCTTGCTCGTTTTTTGTGATTCTGTTGTCGTCCAGGATGTCTATCGTACTGACGTACATATCTCGGCTCGGTTGCCATCCTTCTCATTATTTGATTTAGGTGAATGTTAGTCTGTCCTATTAGCTTCTTTGCTAGGAGTAGGTACGTGTTTAGGGGGATTATGTTCGCCTCTGTGTACAGACGCTCATTGCTGTGATGTCTCATTCGCTGGCGGTAGAAATGTAGTCCGGTGCAGATCCGTAGTAACTTTTTTTGGAATATGCATGTGCGTGTGCGCGCCCTTGCAAATCAAACTGTTTCGTATATGAAAGTTGCATGTGCGCGCTTAGCCTAATAGTTAATTTGTGAAGAATTAAAAATCTTTCTAGGAACATTTTGAAAAATTGAAAATTTTGAATGAAACATCAACAACTAAAGTGTTCTGCCACCAAGTTATTTCGCTGAAGTTATAGCTATTTCACGAGTGCCAAACCGATCATCAGACTTCTTTGTGTGGTGCTGAGTCTTAATATGTTCATTTTTCTTTGAAAAGCTTTGCCCGTCATGGGGATTGAACTTACGACATCAACTGTGACTGGAATTCGGAAGCCGACGGCCTATCCACCGCGCTACCGAAGCCACATGTCAAGCTCATTCTCAGTGCAAGTTTTGCTGCTCATCAAATGCATTTGAACAACTAGCATTTTTGAAGGTTTTGAATGAACAACAACCACTTGTGTTGGCTACCACCGAGTATTACATAGGCTGGAATTATTGCAATTTCATGGCTGCCGCACCAATCATGACGCAGCGAAAGCTATGCAGCCTAACTGCAAGTGTTATCACGAGAAAACACCTTTGAATGGACTAGCATTTTTATTAGAGCACACAAACTTGCTGTTGTCACATTCGGTTTCTTTTTTTTTTCTCCGTACCAATTCGTTGGTCATACAAGGATTTATTAGGATTTTTGTTTTTTTTTTTGATTTGTTTTGTTCATACAATGCAGTCACGCTGCGCAGACAGCAATTAACATTGAACATTTTAAGTGAAACAACAACAACTAAAGTGTTCTACCACCAATTTATTTGGCTGAAGTTATAGCTATTTCACGAGTGCCAACCCGATCATCATAACTTCCCCATCTTTTAGACGATTTAGAGCCAATTTTCCAATATTCAATTAAACCTCAATTAGTATAACTTTACACAGTTCTTATTCTTCATATAAAACAAAAATTTGTTCGCGTTGCTAAACTGATGATTGAAAAATCGGCTCTAAGAAGAAATAACTTCTTAACGGATATATTAGATTGGTCCTTAAAAATGCTTTTTTTTGTTTTGATTGAACTTTAAACAAAAAAAAAAAAAAAAAAAAATTGTTGTCAGTCTAAGTTAAAAGTAAGTTAAACTTATTATTTGAATAATTACAGAAGCCAACTATATTGTGAATATGAGTTGTATTCATTGAGCCTCTTGGTGTGTTTTAGAAAAATTAATTCTAAGAGATTTTGTTCCTCCAAAAAGTGAGCAAGCGAATCAAACATTTGTTTCCTCAGTATTTTGACAGCCAAACAAACAATTTTTGCTGACCAATATCGTTCGGGCAACTGAAAATGCTGAGTCCTTTGAAATCTCATTTTATTTTTACAACAACTCCTAACCATTGGTTTACCGATTCTTTCAGACAAAATTCATAGGCATAGTCATAGTTTTTGTAACTCTGACATTTTTCATCTAGACCTCCATCAATTCCTCGCAATAATCAGTATTAATAGCGTTTGACATGCCTATTTCATCTTAAACTGTAGATTTGAAAAACATCAGCTTAGCAAACGATTATGAACACGCCCGGTTATTACTTTATGAGCATACAGTTTAGAATTGGTTCTAACAACAAAAGTGCAAAATAGAACAGAGTATATTTGTAATTCTGAAATGTTGAAAAATTATCTAACTGCATATCTTAAAAGCTCTCTCCCTCCTGTTAAATTAAGTTTCGACCACTTAACGCATTTGCATTTATGGATGTTATTTAATGTTTTCAATTATTCATTACAACATCTGGAGGGAATTGAAAATCTTTTTTATCATCGTTCCTCAATTTTTTTTTTCAAATACAAAACTCAAAACTTTTCTTTATACCGATTCCGGAATCACTTTCGATATAAATTTGAAATCACGGAAATTCAGGGAACACGTTTATTTCTACCTTGATCACTTCACAATTATAGTGTAAACAACATGTTTTTTGTTAGGTAAAAACTGAATGCTATATAAACCCTGCAGTGCATTCTATTGTGAACGAGGTGTCACATTATATTCTTGTTATGGCAGTAGTCGTAATATTGGAAACCATACCTTGGCTACAATGAGTAAGTTGATTGACCAACTGTTTTAACTCACAACACAAATCTGTTAAAACAGGTGGTCATGATTACTTCCCAACTGTTATATGAAAATAATAAAATTGGTGGGGCAACTGCTCGTAAGGACCTATTGACTTATAAAACTGTCAACCATTCATGTGGGCCAGCACCGACAGGAATTGATGGGTCCTTTAATTTTATTTCAACGCTTTTGTGTGTTTGAATGTTACTACTGCAGCTTTATCTGCGAAAAAAAAGCTTTTCTTTTTCTTTACTTAAATATTTGCAAAATTATTCTATTTGTTTTTTTATAAATTTAAAATTACATATTATTAACGGGATAAACTTGTTCCAGATGAAGTTGCTGTTATTGATGAAATACAGTTGCTGAAAGATCCCCAACGAGGATGGGCCTGGACTAGAGCGTTTCTTGGTCTAATTGCTGACGAAGTACATGTTTGTGGTGAAGCTGGTTCGCTTGAACTCCTAGAGAAGATTTGCGAGACAACTCATGAAACAGTTGAAGTGCACACATATAACCGTCTAACTGAACTGACAATTGAGGAGTCAGCATTAGTAACGCTGGACAATGTCCAGCCGGGAGATTGTATAGTTTGTTTCAATAAGAATGACATCTACTCGGTATCTAGAGAGATCGAAGCGAGGTACAAATCTCAAAGTTTTATGCAAACAAAACGTTCTCATCAAGATTTTTATTTTAGGGGCAAAGAAGTGGCTGTGATTTATGGAGGACTCCCTCCAGGAACCAAACTCGCACAGGCAGCTAAATTTAATGATCCCGAAAATAGCTGTAAGGTTATGGTTGCTACCGATGCTATTGGAATGGGATTGAATTTGTAAGCTTCTCTTAAACTTCTTTATATATATGTATTTCTTAATTATTGCTTTCTTCTCTAGGAGCATTCGCCGGATTATTTTCTTTTCAATTATAAAACCGACAATGAATGAAAAAGGAGAGCGTGAGATTGATACAATTTCTATATCTCAAGCTCTGCAAATTGCTGGCCGAGCTGGTCGATTCAAGACTCAATGGGAGCATGGATATGTGACGACGTACAAATCAGAAGATTTGCCAACATTGCGAAATATTCTAATTCAGAGTCCGGATCCATTGAAGAAAGCTGGACTTCATCCAACTGCTGATCAAATTGAGTTGTATGCATACCATTTGCCAAATTCGACTTTAAGTAATTTAATGGTAAGCTTTTTTGAAATTATTCGAAAAAAAAAAAAATAAATCTTAACCTTGTTTCTTGTTCATTTAAGGATATCTTTGTGACTCTTTGCACTGTCGATGATTCCTTGTACTTCATGTGCAATATAGATGATTTTAAATTCTTAGCTGAGATGATTCAACATGTGCCTCTACCGCTGAGGGCTCGTTATGTCTTTTGTTGTGCACCAATCAACAAAAAAATGGCATTCGTATGCTCCATGTTCCTTAAGGTAAATAACTCTCATAAACGCTGATTTCATTCACAACTTTAAAACCCCTTAAAAATACAGATTGCCAGGCAGTACAGTCGAAGTGAGCCAGTATCATATGAATTCATCGCTCAGCACTGTGGCTGGCCACTAGGATTGCCCAGAACAATCTTAGACCTAGTTCATCTAGAGTCAGTCTTTGATGTTATGGATCTGTATCTCTGGTTGAGGTAAGAAGACCAATTTTTATTCTTAAAGTGTTATTGATTAAACCCAATACTCCCTATAGCTATCGTTTTACGGATATGTTCCCACATGCAGCCCAAGTCCGAGAATCCCAAAAAGAGCTGGATGAGATAATCCAACAGGGCGTATTTCAAATAACTCGTCTCCTCAAAAACACGGAAGCGAGTCAACAAGCTGGTGACAATGAAGCTTCGTATCCAGTGAGAAGATCAACTTTTACCAAAGGTGAGAGAAAACGCGATCCTTATAAAACTTAAATTAAAAAATACTTTGCAGAACCTCGTATACCAGCCAGTGCGAGAGGTAGGTTAACTGAACGCTTGCTGGCCCAAGGCCTCCTAACACCTGGGATGCTTAGTGAATTGCGCAAAGAATGGGGACAACAGCAATACAAAGACAGACCTCACAGTCCGTCAGACGATAGCGACGATGATGGTGATTCTCTAAGGAAACCCCGGAGAAAGCGGAAAAAGTAATCCCTCACCTACTAACTGACTAAAAACGATTGTTGAAAAAACTATAACACCATTAGAATGTGTCAATAAATTTTTAGTTGCAAATATTTAGTATCAAGATTCAAGACAAAAAAGTACATATAAAATACTCGATTGTACTGTTTTTTTACCTTTTATGTGATAATTTTATTTATATTTTGATGAATGCAGAGAGAGAAAAAGATGAAGAAGAAGAAATTTAAACAAACTAAACTTGGAGTGCGTGCTCATTAATTTTTCATTCGTCCGTTGCATCAATGCATGCACCACAGTGTAATAGCTTCGCGCCAAATTCAACAACCTGAGATGATTATTAATCACATGGCAAAGACAACATTGGTAAAGTGGAAGGCGCCTTTTACTGTATATGAGTCTCGTCTGGCCTACAAATGGATTATGCTTGTTTTTTTTGCTGCTGTTGTTTTAAGATGCAATTTTCAAGATTTGTGATTCAGTTGTCATCAATGTTCATAAACTAAAAACTATGTTCAGGTAAGCTTATGTTAGATATGTTTATTATTGTTGTTGTAGAAACTCCATATATTTATTTAAAACAATAGTGAAACTTGTATTAGTCTTGAAGTTAGTTAAAATAAATGTCTTGGATTAATTGAAAGATCAAACAAAAATGACACTTATCTTGCTCGTTTAATCAAGTTTTGATTTTAATTTGAAAAAAAGTTATTTTTGGTGTGCCGTTAGTGGGTTTATCTAAGCATATACATATGTAGAGCCATCCGTCTGTACATAATTATGAATTATCTGCAACCTTAAATGAAGCACTGCGCTGGATAGAGTTGCTTCAAATTTTGTCTAATGCATTTTTTTTTTGTAATTTTCAAATTCAAATAATTTGTATGTATGTAGGTATGTATAACAGTCTCTGTTGTTACTTCTTTATTTCTTGAAAATGGCTTTAACGATTTTCTTTGATTGTCATAAGTATTTTTTTTAATGAAAGTAAAAAGGTAGACAATAAAAATTTTTTCCATAAAATAAATAAGCCAATTATTATCGAGACCACCCCCATATGTTTAGAAACTTGAAGTTATACATTTATATATAAACAGGAAAAATCTGGTTGCACATATATGTATGTATGTATTGATACTCCACAGACAATTTTTGAGACGACTTCTGTTGATACATCTGCGAACAGATCACTTATTGGTGTGCGTTGTGGGCTGGCAGAATTATTGGTCCATTTTGTTTTTGAATCATGTTGGGCAGAACGTAATGAATTAAAAGCCAACATTCCCGGGTATATAACCTAGATTTCTCGGAGAAGTCGTCGAAAATTAAGCTTGCAGATTGCGCTGTATTCTTATGATAGAATTAAAATTTAATGACATGACGATCAATGTCAAAAAATGTTTGCCTGCTTATAGACATGAATGGAATTATTTAAAAAATATTCATCTTTCGTTAAGAATATTGGAGTTGAGGGGTGTATTTAACAAAAACTGTTCGTGCCAGTTGATCGTTATTTCTTACAAATTTGAGCAAAACGTTCCAATGCAATGGTTTGAAATCCCATTTCTACTAATTCCACGTGCAGAATATTGCGGTTGAAAAAAAAAAATTTCGTCCGATTTATTTTTCCCCTTCGCTTTAAACGACTAAGGACAAAATATTCAATTTCATATCGCTTCAATGTTTCCTGATGCGTTTTAACTGGTCCCTTACGAAATGTTTCGAGATCTGAATAAAAGAAGATATGAAGAAAAGTTGAAACCATTTTTTTATAGCAGAACCAAGTATTTTATTGCAAATAAAATCTGATGTCCAGATTTTTGAATTGGAAAATTCGTTGTCAAAAATCTGAAAAAAGGAAGACAAATCTGTACATTTGGCAGCACTGGTCTAGATGTACATAGATCAGGAGCTGATGGTTTAAACAGATTTTCTTCGAACTTAGTATAGAACATTTGTATGTGATTATTAAGAGGGGAAATAGAAATTTGTGTACCTCCAAAATTAACGGTGATGTCCATACAACCCTTATGAAAAAAGGGCCAAATATGAGTAAAACAAAACTAAACACGGAGAATGATTCTTGAGCGTTATTTTTTAAAAAAGGAATCGTGCTTATCCGTATATGAATTAAATTTCTTGACTTCGGCCGGGTTGTCGGGTACCCGGTTTTAGCGGTTACTAACCAGCTACAATTGCGTTTTTGCAAAAGTATTGGTTATCCAAGTGTTGGGTACCCAAGTGCGTACACAGCTACCCAGAAAATACCCCAAAATCACAGTTACCCCGTAATTATCCGTTGTTGTTATTTTGGTTTTGAACTTAAAGTAGGATATTCATTCACCGCAAGTTCGTTATTTATAAGGCCTTATAATCGCCAGAGCGATTAGGCTCTTCATAATGGTGATTGAAAGTGATTAAAAAATAATCTTCCCGTCGGCTTTTTTTGGGCACTGTAGTCTTAGCAATGAAACAAATGAGTTACATTAACTTTGCCGACGTTTCGGCAGGGGTTGCTGCCTTCTTCAGGCGAGCTTTATTTGGACAACAAAATAAATAATAATTATTGAAGCAATAAAAATACACTCACTTGAATTTAAACTGACAGAAAATTTAAACAATTTTCATATTATTTAACATAAAAAAAAAGAAAAAAACACTTCAAACGAAGTTTAGTCTATTGAATTTAAACAAAGAATAAAGAAACTAATGATATTATGTGTTATGAAGAGACAAGAGAGCAATAGATGGCGGAGACGCTTTGGGTGTCTTGTTTTCTGTTCATGTTGTTATTTTTGTTAATGATATGTAATGTTTCTAGGGTGTATCGTTTCGAAACATGTTTCTCTGTCTGTAGGACTTTAACACCTTCAAAATCTGGAGAATGACCGTTTTCGATACTGTGGCTCGCCAAGGCTGTCTTTCTAGGATTGTTTGATTTTATATTCGATTTATGGTTAGATATTCGTTGTTTGAGAAATTGTTTGGTAGTTCCGATGTAAAACTCGTTGCATGGTTCGTTAGAATTTATTTTGTAAACGACATCAGAAAGTTTGTCCTTATCCGGTTTCGTTTTGAGCTTTGTGAAAAGGTGACTCAGAGTTTTATTTGATTTGAAGACCAGACGAACATCAGTTAGTTTTAGGCTTATCACTTCTTTAAAATTCTCAGTCAGTCTTGGAATGTAAACTATACTTTTGTAGTAACCATTAATCTGGTCTTCAGTGTCTTCCCTTCGAATTTTGCATTTGTGTTTCTGAAGTAGACCACGAATTATAGAAATTGGAAAACCATTGTCACTGAGGATTTTCTTGACTTTTTTCTCATTAGCAGAGTGAAATTGTTCGTCACTGAGTGCGAATACTTTGCTGATGAGATTTGATGCAGTATTCATAACTATGTGTCTCGCTTGGTTGGAACGAAAATTGACCAATCTTCCAGTGCAGTGTTTTTTTTGGTACCAATCGAACAATAGGCGATTGTTTTTCCGGTGGATTTTTACGTCCAAGGCTTCATTTTGTAAAGTATATTCCGCAGCTGAAGCAGAAAATGACCTTTGATCCAGGATAATTTCCTGCATTGGGTCATATCGTGTAGCTCGTAGAGAATTTGGTTTCCGCGGAAAATTTTATTTCACCCAAAAATTTCGTCTGCCATCATAAATCCACCCGGAATAAAGTTGCAGGTAAACTTTCTTCAAGAAAAATTCAGTAAGCAATTTGTGAAAAGGAAAGTCTTTTGAGACAAATTCATTGACGTCCGCGTATTTATTCTTTGAGTAATCTGGGCCACCATCGACACACTTTATAAATCATAGTCCTATAATAATCTGTATATACCTATAACTACAAGTTTTCAAGTTCATGTCGATTCCAGTGAACATTTGGACACATCAAGGCTTTCCACACACATCTTACTTCTATTTAAACAACACTAACATATAACTACCTGTTGCTACTGGTCTCTCCAAAGATGGAATAAAACTTCATGTCAAAGTATATTCCCATATTAACCGTCTCGCCATCAACTTCCCAATATGGAATTGATCTTGTCCCAGTGGATTGTAGAGTATACAGGTTGTGCAATTGTGTAATATGTCAACAATAAATTCGGGGACACTTATTATTGCTTTGATATAGGTGTAGCATTTCATGGTAATACAAATTTCCCCGTAAACAAAACACTCCGAAATGCATCATTTTTAGAACCTAGTTCGCTGGGTCAACAATAATTTTATTAGCAATTAAAGAAATTTTATTATCCACACATATTCGTCCGCACATCATGACAACACATAATTCAAAACAACAAGAAATCCTATGGACCCATTATGTTTTCTTGTCGAACTTGAATCTTCTGTCAGACATAATACTCACCATTATTATTTGTGGAGAGCGTATAATGTAGCTGCATTTGAATTTGACTAAGAAGAGGCATTTTTGCCGTCAAATTGGTTTTCAAAAGATACTTCCCGTTGTGTATCTTTTGGATACGTACGAGATTTAAAATTTAATTCTCTTCAGTTGCGTTTGGAGCAATTTCGTGAACGGTCTAGAACGGTTTTCGAGATATATGTATAAAAAAAAATACTTTTAAGTATTTATATATTTTTTTTTCAACCGAATCGATTATTATTATTATGTGTGGCTATAAGTGTTAATTTTTAAGATGAGATTGAAATAATTTTTAAAAAATTATACAAAAAAGTGATGTTTTCAAAAATCCTAATTTTTGTACAGCGATTAATTAAGAGGTGTTTTGTATAATCTAAAAATACATATACATTAAAGTTTACTGTGTCAAGTGTTTGTCCACATAGGCAAACATTTCGAAATATTTTGAAACTACAAAATTTTGAAAAAAAAAAAATCTAAAGAAAAAAAATTGCTAAAATGACAAAGGTAAAAAGGCGATGAGTCAAAAAAATAAAAACGCATGGAATATTGTATGTGTCATAATGTATAAACCACGAGATAGAAATAATTATCACAGAAAACAAAAATATTTAAGTATATTCACTCCGTGGCTAATTTATACCTTCTAAAAATAAAATTTAAACAAAAAAAAAACTTAAATTTTGAAAACTTGAGTACCAACACACCATACCGGGACGCAACAGGACGGGACAAAACATGTGTGGAAAACTTGGACGTTGTCTGTGTACACATATTTTTTCCAATGCATGTACTTCATAATTTTTGTTTTCCGATATTTTATTTTTTGTTAGGAAAACAGAGGATTATTTTTTTTTTGTACTTGGTTTTAAATGATTTTCATTTGGTTTAAATAGATTTCAATTTGTATTTTGAGTAAAATTTTATAAGTTTGTATTTAAGAGAGTCGATTTTTGAATTTGTTAACATGTGGTGGCAGTGGATTTTCCAGAGCAGTTTCGAAAGCTCTCTTTTTGTTTGACCACAAAAGTATTTTAGTGTTTTTTTTTTTTTAATGCGAATCCGCTTTCTTAGCGGTAAACACGACCAGTGGTTAAAATATGAGAAATGCAATGGCGATAGGTGATGTGCGAACGGAAATGTAAGGCAATTAAATTTTTTATTATTACTGTCTGCCCCCAAAGAGAGGGTAAATATAAGAGATTTTATTTGTTTGTTTTGATTGTAAACATTTTTTGATTTGTTTCTGACTTTTTGCTATAGGTAAAAATAATTGTTTTATTTTTCAAAAAATGAGAAGACTGGTAGGTTTTATGGCTAGAAACATTTAATCTTTTTAGTGAATATTTTTTTTAAGAGATTTTCAATATTAAATGCCAGATTAAGTTGAAAAAAATATAAATCGTATACAAAATATTGCAACGATATACAATCAATATTGTTGAAAATTAAGTTTTGAATAACTTTTATGAATGGTATAATTTTAGTCAAAATTTGAAAATGGGAAATTTTATTATTTAAAACAAATTTGTCTAAAATTCGAGATGGTGGTCAACGCAAACAGATAAGAAATTAGAATCCAGAAAACTATTACTAGTATTTAGACTCTCCTTATGACTTATGCGGTATTGTATCTTCTGATTTGACAAGTCGCGATGTTCCTGGACTTTTTGAATAAAAAATCATGTGTTTTTATGCAGCGGGACTCAGGAAGGTATAAGCATCTGATGGGTTTCTTTTCTTCCGTTTTATTTGATACATTTGTTTGGTAAAGTTTTTTATACAAAAAGTATGGAATCATAATATATGAACATTCGATAGAAAAGAATTTCGAAAATCAGCAAACGACATCCAAAAAGCCAAAACTCGTGGCAAAATTAAAAAAAAACTATTTGTTTTTATAACCTTACATATATCGCATTTCTCTGCTTGATTTCTACATCTTTTGAAAGTTGGTCAATGTTGTTCTAGAGTAAAAAAAAAAAATACTTTTCACTTCATAATTTTATTTTTTTTGCAATAAAATCATAAACATTTCTCTCCAATAAAAAAATTGTCTATTTTTTTTTGTTTTACACAACATATTTTGGCCAGTTTTGCGGTTTGAGTAGGCATACAAACAAATCTTGATAGATCGTATATATCAACAGAGTTTTCGAACTAAATTATTTCATTATCGTATTGTAATAATATAAAATCTTTGGCTGGATCGCATGAACTTGCTCTTTTGTTTAAGTGGGTTATGTATAATTTCAAAAATTTCATGTACATGAGTTACATGTACTGTACATATACGAGTAGGTATTGCATTAAAACATGAATAAAAAAAAAATTAAAAACATGAAATACATTTTATTTAATTAATTAAATTTCTTAGGTAAACAAAATAGATGCCATTTAATTTCTGAAACAAATATGAATTTGTGGAATAATAAACATACAATTTTGAAAACAGTTTTAGGACTACATTTTGGAACGCTAATTAAAAGTTATTGTGAGTGCCGTGTAACGTTCGATGCGACAAAAGTCGAAAGTACCAAAAAGTTTGGTGAGTTAAAACTTGAACTATTGGGATAGATTTATGTTACTGTGATCCTTCGTAAAAACTAAGCTGCTGAGATCTGATGCAACGATAGATTAAGATATTTCGAATTTCCGACGATCTATTTTCGACAAAAGTCGTTCACTGACAATAAGGTCAAAACCCGGTCAAAATCGAATTTTGAAAACAAAATTTTGATTTTTTTTTTTAAACCAAAAACAATATTTAAATTCTGATTTTGATATGCAATACCTTATACATATTTACAATTTTAGAAACTAGATACTATTTCAAACAAATGTAATCTTAATCGGTTTATCCATATTAGAAAGTCGAAATTATGAAAAATTGTTCTATGGGAAGTTGGTACTGTTGTTAACAATGAAAAGTAAAATTATTTTTCTTCAAAAATTAGATAATTAAAGAACGCACACATTTTTTTGTAAAAATGGTTAGAAAAAAATAAAATTTTCTTAAGTGTTTTGTGATTTGTCCTGTTGGTTCCCAGAAACATGATTTGTTCAAGTATTTTAGAAAGTTTAAAAATCAATATTCAAACAAAATTAACAAATCGTTTTTGGAATTTTCAAAAACGAATTTGATTTTTGTTTCGAAACTTCAAAAACAATTTTCAAAACCAAAAAAATTAGAAAAACACTTTGCAAATTCGAATAAACTTATAGGAGACACATCCATTATTGAAACTTTTGTTTCCCTAGAACACCGTCGTAATGTTTCCTGTCTTACATTTTTGTATTGCTTTTTTATCATCAATGCTAACGAAATTGCCAGTTGCATTCCTCCAAATATAGGGGTTCTTTTTTTAGCCGCACAACCCAAATGTGGAATGTTTTACCTAACTCGATCTTTCCTCCTCATTGTGATGTGCAAAAGTTCAAGACCAATGTGCATCGACATCTCCTATTAAATCCTCTCCACTTCTCCTAACCGCTAGCACTGTGTTACATCTTATCATTATAAGGGTAGTCATAATCCCTTGAGTGCGCGCAAATTATATAAAAAAAAAAAAAAAAAAAAACAGACGAATTGTTTTAAATTTTGTTATATTCTGCCTGAACCCCATGGTTTACAGTTCTGTGCCCATATTCAAAAATGATGCTCTTGAACTAAGCTTTCCAATGTTGTGTATCTCAGTTGTGGGCACTAGACGCACAATTATTCCCATTCATTTCATTCCCTAAATCGAATACAAAAAGGTAGAATTTTCATGCTGTTAAGCTTATTATTTGTCAACCATGATACTATTCGCTGTTATTTGTCATTGATATAAAAGTTCCTTTAAAAGTGACCAATACTGTCATTTCAATAAAACACTATTGCAATTAATTTTTGCTCTAGTTGCAATCTTTGTTGTCATCTACTGCCTAAACCCCATGGTTTACAGCTTTGTGTCGATACACGAAAATGATGTACTAGTGCTAAGCTTTCCAACGACCGACGTAGAGCTCATTCGTGGGCAATAAATAGACCAAAATGCCCATTCTCCTTTCAATATTTTTAATTTAAAAAATCTGTTTTATTTTTTACCAAAATATAAAGTATACAAGTATACAATTCTATTTAAACATTTTAGAAGCTTTTCCGTACATAAATTTGAAAGAAATCAACTAAATCGTTTTCGAGAATCAAAAGCTCAAAAAAGCTTCTACCAAAAAATAACCATTTTTTGAATTAAAAAAATTACCAAAAAGTGGCCTTTGCCTACAGTAATACATTTTATTTTAACTACTTAGACGTTGCAATCGTTTTTGAAAAATAAATATTTGTTTTAGTGGTTTAAGAATTTGTATGTCAGGTGAGGTACCGTTATTTTTGGTTCTAAAAAAAAATACTAGCTACCAAGTTTTTAATAAATTCATTCAGCCTTTGAGGTTGGCGCAGACAGATAGAATCGCTATATGATATGGAAGACGAGAAAAGCGTCTTCCATATCATATCGTTATAATAGCAAGTTTGATGAAAATTTCCAGTTCGATTTTATTACGAATGCATAACGTGGTATATACGAGTAGGTATACTACACGTCAGTAAAAATGTATTATATAATATTGCAAGTAAAAAATGTTACCCGTGCTGACATTTTTAGCAATTGGAATATTTGAGTTATTTCATTTCTTGAAATATCTAAGAGCAAGAGATTTTTTAATTATAGCAAGTATAATACGTTTTCTCGTTATTTTAATTTCTAAAAAAACCGGTCACTTCCACGCCCCTTTCTGTTTAAATGCTTTTTACCCGCCCACTTTTACAACTACCTTTCTCTCAAAGTCCCCAGAAAAAATGGCTTGTTTAATCTACATTTGCACTGTTGCATTCAGGTTTAGCCCTACCATTGTTTCAGTTATTTAAAATTAATTTTATTTTAATTGGTTAATTTGATTTTATAATTAAAACATTATTTTTTAAAAAATACCTATTTTATTTCGTTATTTAATGCATTAGATATAGAAATAAAATAAGTGTTTATAAGTTATTTAACAAAAATCAATCTTATAATAATTGAATTGGTTCTTTAATGGAATCTATAGTTTCACGAAAAGAATCTGTTACAACCTGTAAACCATTTTAATTGAAATTTCAAATTTTAAGGACGTAATTCTATTTGAAAAAAAAATTAACGAATACAAAAATCTATTCGTTAAAAATCAAAATTCTTGGTCTTGCAATTGGAACCCACAGTTTGTTAGATTAAGAATTTTGACAAATTGGAAAATAAGTTAACAATATTACTACAAGTTATGTTAAAAACGCAGTTAAGCTCATAATAGTTATAAGAACTATGTTCATAAGCGTAAATATCCACCAAAAATCTTATTTAATTCTTTTTAGAGTAAGTCACGACTTGCGAATGTTATCATTTGTCTATACGTAGGTAGTCAACATATTCATCACAGCAAGTCGAAGATGCCAAGAAATCGTGAATTGAATCAAAAACCGGTTAGGATTTTGATGTTTTGCCAGTATTCTTCCGATGCGATCATTATTTATAGATTATTTAATCGTAGTAAGTAAGTTTTTTATTGAAATAATTCTCAAGTTCAATAAAAAAAAATGAACAAAAATCCAATCTAAATGCTTGGCTTGAATTAAAAATAAACTAAAATGTATCATTATTCGAATAGCTACATTATTCGAATAGCTACAGCTTGTGGGGCCCCGGGACAAAACCAAATATGGGGCCCTATTTCTGAATGACTGACTAAATAATGGTAAAATTAATTTCAACAATAAATTCTAAGTGTGTTTTACAGAAATAAAATGTTAGGTACTAAAATAATTTGTATTCTGGATTTTGCAGAAGCTATTACTTTTCTAAGATCTATTTGCCATGTTCTAAGATTTTTGATCGATATCAATGATAAATTGCCAAGCCTTTTTTGTTCCAAGTAAGGCTGGCCACGAGACGAGATTCTGCGAGACTTTTGTTAGTCTCGTCTCGGTCTCGTTAAAATCGAAAATTTTAAGTCTCGTCTCGTTCTCGTGGCGGTCTCGTATAATTAAGTCTCGACTCGGTCTCGTCTCCGAAAAATACGATTTTCGAACAAACTGAAATATTTTCGATTATCGTTTGAATAAATATTTAACTGAAATTGGATTTTTTTTAATTTATTAAACTCTCCGTCATGTGAGACCGAGATCGAGACCGAGATTTTTCTCGTCTCGTGACCAGCCATAGTTCCAAGGTGCTTTACAAGTAATTTTTATTGATTTTAGCTTTGAAAATATTCCTTCCGCTTTTGTTACCGGTGGCCAGGCATTGTTTACATATGAATGGTTTTTTTTTATAATACAAATTCTATATACTACTGAAATACATCAGCCAAGTAAACATGCTAAGTATTCTACTTGCCTGATGTATTTCAGTAGTATACAGGGTGTCCCGTAAGTAATGGATAACCCTGAAATGCCGCATAGTAGACTTTATGACCGTCCTGAAAACTGATAAAAAAAAGTTCTATCCCAACCACAAGAAAAGTTATATTGATTTTTTTTTGTTCAGTGCATTATTTTTTTTCTTACTTTACATTTTTGAATACCACCACTACAAGTGAATGAGTTCCATCATTTTTTTTTTTGCAGGAATATTTTACATTACTTGTGCCAACACATAAGTAGAAGAAAATTATTATAACTGTTGGACTTCTTAGAGAAAAAAATTATTTAACATTGAATTTCAATGCAAAATGTGAAAACAAATAATTTTTGAAAAAGTTAAATCATAGCTGGTATAAAAAAAATGCATGAATACCTGAGTGGCCAACTAAAAATTAAAAATATGCGCGTTAAATGCAGATTTCAAAATGGTATTACTTATTATTATATCTAGAGTCAATAGCAAGTTATTGGTAAAAATCTGCAATACTAGAGTAAATTTAGATAAAACAAAAGTTTTCAAAATTAGCACAGTAAACGTGAAAATAATACCAAGCGTTGGACATAGCAGATTTTTGATTTATTGGCTGTTTCTACGATGTTGTCCTAATGATAAATCCAAGCTTTCAACTTCTAGGGCCGAATGCATTATTGATAAAAATGTCAAAAAAGTGCAAAAAACGGTTACATTTTCGAGCTTGTTTTGAATTTTACCTGTTCTATTGGGCTTTAACAAACCCATCAAATATTTTGTTGGTTTAGTTTATTTGTTATTTTCTCTAAACAAAAAGTTTTTGAGCCAGCTTTTAATCACATGATCACTAAGTTAGAAAACAAAAACAAAAATAGATAATTTTTTAATTTTTTTTTATTTAAAGCAAATGCTCAAACTGTTTTCCACCCACTCTTATACAGGTTCTGCACCTCCGAATAAATGAACGTCTTAGTGAACCTGCAAGGTTTTGCTCAGAAATTTGTAATGCAGCTGCCTCCACACGATTTCTCAGCTCCTCTAAAGACCTGATCGGCTTGCTCTATACGATTTCCTTAATGCATCCCCAATAAAAAAAATCAAGTGGATTTAGGTCTGGTGAACGGGGTGGCCATAAAATTGGTCCCAGACATCCTATCCATCTGCCTGGATATCTGGCATTTAAATATGCCCGCACAGGCACAGCATAGTGTGCTGGACAACCATCATTTTGAAGCCAATGGGATTCCTTTAGTTCTTGAGGCACTTCTTCCAGCAAGGTTGGGAGATCATTTTGGAGGAACTCCAAATAACCTTGGCCAGTTAAAATCCCCGGCAACTTAAAGGGTCCAATTATTTTCCCATTGAGAATCCCAGTCCAATAGTTTATTTTTTTTGCTCGAATTGATACTGTAGGATCTCGGTCAAGTTCCGCAAGCACTAAGTCTTCGGTATCTCCTCGAGGGGGTCGTCCCACGCCAGCACCACCAACACCACCAACACCACTACCAGGCAGCCTTCCTTCCGAGAAACAGCTATGGACTCTAATAAACACTCGATAATCCGGGTGACGTGCGTTAGGGTACCTTTCCCTATACAGAGTCGCAGCTTCGTTTGCGTTGCCTCTGCACTCTCCATAAATCAAATGCATGTTTGCATATTCTTGTGCAGAATACAGAATACGTGGCATCGAAAAAGTTCAATCAAACGTCTTAATTATCAAAAAGCAGGTTCAGGAAAACAGCTATTTAGACCGTTAATTTTTCTGAAGAATGAACAATAAAAACGATATAAATAAGTGTTCGTCGTGGTCTTAATCTTATGAATTAAGATTAAATTACAAAAACTTTAATTCAAAATTTAAAAAACTTACGATTTTATGCGTTCTCACTTTCTCAGGATCTTACAATTTACTATTCAAAAAACACAATTAAAATTGAATCAGAAGACTTTTTGTTTGGAGAAAATAACAAATAAAAAATAGCAACCAACAAAATATTTGATGGGTTTGTTAAAGCCCAATAGAACAGGTAAAATTCAAAACAAGCTCGAAAATGTAACCGTTTTTTGCACTTTTTTGACATTTTTATCAATAATGCATTCGGCTCTAGAAGTTGAAAGCTTGGATTTATCATTAGGACAACATCGTAGAAACAGCCAATAAATCAAAAATCTGCTATGTTCAACGCTTGGTATTATTTTCACGTTTACTGTGCTAATTTTGAAAAATTTTGTTTTTGCTTAATTTACTCTAGTATTGCAGATTTTTACCAATAACTTGCTATTGACTCTAGATATAATAATAAGTAATACCATTTTGAAATCTGCATTTAACGCGCATATTTTTAATTTTTAGTTGGCCACTCAGGTATTCATGCATTTTTTTTATACCAGCTATGATTTAACTTTTTCAAAAATTATTTGTTTTCACATTTTGCATTGAAATTCAATGTTAAATATTTTTTTTCTCTAAGAAGTCCAACAGTTATAATAATTTTCTTCTACTTATGTGTTGGCCCAAGTAATGTAAAATATTCCTGCAAAAAAAAATGATGGAACTCATTCACTTGTAGTCGTGGTATTCAAAAATGTAAAGTAAGAAAAAAAATAATGCACTGAACAAAAAAAAATCAATATAACTTTTCTTGTGGTTGGGATAGAACTTTTTTTTATCAGTTTTCAGGACGGTCATAAAGTCTACTATGCGGCATTTCAGGGTTATCCATTACTTACGGGATACCCTGTTTATAAAATCAACCACCCTAAATTTTTTTTAAACAAAATATACTAACTTTTAAGCCATAGCAACAAGCGAAAAAAGTTACAAAATATAATCTGTCGAAAATGTAATTTGCTACAAATATGCGTAAAAACGTAAAACTACGTGACGAAAACAAAATGGCAATGAGTTTTCGCTAACCATGAACATGAACACATATTTTTAAAGTTTTCTCCCAATTCTTTTATTTTTATTTTACAAAGCAACAAATACTTGAATATTAGTGGATACACCAAGAATTGATGTATTGCATCGGTTAATTGAAATCACTACATAGTGAGCTTATACGTAAGATCTTCAGTTCGAGTTCTAAGGTATAGATTTTATTCGACTCAAAAAATGTGATTGAGCTGAACGAAGCTAACTTTACAAAGAGCGATACAAAAGGAGATCTCCGTTGGGGGGCCCCCTGTATATTAAAAGTTTTTAATTTAATTTTTAAGTCCATTACAGTTAGTCCGATTTCTATGGGTAGATTTTAGTACTGTTTATTGGGTATGAACATTTGATTTAAAAAAAAAATAGTTACTGGAAACAAACTTTTTTGTTTGATCTTTCGTATTTAGCTACCTAACTGACCCACAAACGCCTTTTCTCATTTTAATCTCTCTTTCTTTCTCCTTTTTTTAAATTATTTAAGTTAAGGGCTTATTGCGAGAGTATATTCAAAAGTCGAATAGACTTAAAGTCTACTATTGATATTTCAAAAATCTATGATGAAATTATATGAATTTTTCCATTTGATAGAAAATTAAATTCGATCAAGAATTTCTGAATTTCTTTCGACTAGATTTTTTCGGAGTAGACTCTCGCAATAAGGCCCTTATTTGATTTATTACTGGCGCATACAAAATTAATTTGAAGAATTCTTTTGAAAACTCATTTTGATATCTCAGTTGAGTTTAAAGAACACATAAATTAAGTTGAAAATAAAAAAAAATAAACATCATCTGTGAATTGACTAGAGTATTAAATATGTTGATACCTATAGATATCTAATATATATGTATGACTATTTAATGCAAATATGTATCTAAATGTATAATAACAAAAATCAAAAAGATTATAAATTTCAATGAAATATTCGCATATCCCATAGATACTATCGACAGCTTTCTTTAGTATTTTTAAATGCAAACAAGTCGAAATTTACTCTTACCTATGAAGCATTCTAGATAAACTTATAAAAACAAAATAAAAGATAAACGATGTAGTCAACATCAACTTTATCTACCACATCCGCATAAGCGCTTCTCACCCATTTGTCATTATATTTTAAACTTGAATTCCGTCATAAATTGTTAAAAAAAAAAAAAACAACAACAAAACAATGACGCCATACCTAGAAATCTAAAAAAAGAATTGGATTCAGTTTTGGTTTAAGATAAAAGAATGATGTTATATTTTAAGTTTAATATAAGCATGTACAAAAAATTTAAAAGTGCACTACGCCATCATCCTACAAACTCACTTACCCAAAGAGAGCACTATACTATTATTGTTTATAAATAAAAATAAAGGTAGCTACATACGTAGGTACTCAAAATAATTACTCATGTTCTTTCGAATGAGTTTAAATAAAATATAAGACTTGAACAAATGTATATACGTTTTACTTGCTCTGAAAAAAAAACAGATAAAGAATTTCAGTGAATATATTTTTATTGTTTTTAAATTTCATTAAAATCTATCAAGCTGTTCACGCAAGTAAAATGGAAACCATCAAACTGTTCTATGAGTTTTCGGTCCCAATTAAATAAAAAATGAAAAAGCGTCTCAAATTGGAGCATTTTCAAAATGAAAATGGGCCCTCAAAATAATAAAATAAGTAACCTACCTAAGCCAAAGAAGCGTTTTCGAGAAACATACTAGTTATTAAAAATGAAAATAAAATTTTGCATAAATATAGAATGTTTAAATATTTTTAAGAACGAAATTTGAACAACAGTTCTAAGTATCTATTAGTGTGTATTAAACAAAAAAAAAAAAAATAAAAAAAAACAGGAAAGGATCGCGTGGACTTGATCTCGTAGCTAACAACTTTAGCGTATCTAGAAATTGAAGATGTACATATATTATAATATTATGATATCTATAAAGAAAGGTTTTAATCATTTAAAACATGTAGCTAGAGCTCAAAATAAAGTATGTCATCTGATTTGTTTGATAACTACAAATTTATGAAAATGAAATTGTACACAAAACCATTAACTCGTTTTAAGACATTAAATCTTCAAAAAAAAAAAAAAATATTAATTTTTTAAAAATCCAAAAATATTTTCTTTTTCCAAAATGTCGGTATGCAAAATAGTTAAGAGTGTGATTGTGGTTGAAATCAGTGAAGCAGATACCGTAAAACTTCCCCCGCAGAAAAACATTTTAGTTTTCGACATGGCACTAGAGAGTTTTAAATAGAGTCTGGCAAGGCCGAGTAATGGCCAAAACTAGGGCCTTGTCGATTATGAACCCTTTCGCCTGGTCAGAAAAACCACTCTAGGCCCCGGACCAGTAAAAACTAGATTTGTTCATATTTTTGCTAGAAACATTAAAGAGGGTATTTTAGTATTGGTTGTGATCCGATGGTAAAATAATTCAAATCAAAAATAAAAACCTGAATGATAAAAACAATAGTGAAATTTTTTATGAATTTAATACAATATTAAAGCAAATTTAGTATGACACTAGGCATTTTTGTAAAATACTCTTATTTTATTATAATATTATTTGATTTAGTATCGTGTACAAAAATGCGCTAAATCTAAACTAAACTACATCCCGTCACAAAAACAACAGGATATGAACCACTTGAAATGAACCATCTGGTATTAAGTAAATATAGTTTAAGACAGTTAATTAAAATTTGTGATTAATTTTAATGAAAATTTCAAAAGAAACACGTGTGTAAAATGTAGCAACTAATAAGAAATTCATTAAATAAATGTTTTTTTCTTATTATATACAAATAATATATCATATTTTAATTTTTTGTTTCGTGTAGTGTACAGATATTATTATCTTACTATTTATATAAATTAAGTATATAAATAAAGGCGTATTTTGTTCAAACTATTTTTAAACAAATTGTGAGTATACGAGGCTGATATCGAAATCGAAAGTCTGACAGGTTTTTAGTTCAGCCTTTGGCGGGGTGGGTGGTTGAAAATAGAGATTTTCGAAAGTAAATACCGATATGATTATCTTGGTAGGATTTGCAAGAGCGTAAAATTTTAAACTTTTTTTTTGAAACCAAAACTGATCAATTATAATAAAAGTTAAAATTTGTATTTTTCGATTCATCGATTCAATTATTGTTTAGTTAAAATTTTACATAAATGTATCAATAACGATAGTGCTTAGTCTGATAGAATCCCGAAAACGTCCAACAAGTTCTTACTAGCGAGAACCTCACGAGAGTATGAAACATTTTCCTCGTCTAAATTTTACTTACTGAAAACTTGCAAGGGCTTGACGTATATTTGACAAGTTTTTCTCGTCTAGATTTCCCCTAAAGAAAACTGACTAGCGCCATGTCGAAACTAGAGAGAAACTAGACATTTTTCCAGCCGGGTTGAAAATAAAAAAATCGGTTTATGACATGTACCGTTAATAACCGTTATTGGTAATTTTTGTTACTTAAGTAGAATACCCTTTATAGTGATTGGTAATTTCTATCAAAATCTTTTGAGTCGTTGTTGAGATAAATAATGTATTGTTTAATGGTGGTATGGCAGGTACCATTATTTTTGGAGCTTAACCAAATTCAATTTCTCCTCTAAGGAATCAACTAAAAACATTTCTTTTGCGTTTCTTATCATAGTTATAATTATTAGGTAAAATTAACGTCTCAACTTCAATTTTTTTTTATAAAGATACCTACTACGTCTGTGAAGTTAACAGGGTCCCTTTCACCTAGGGTAATGCGACCAGCGCAGTTGTTCACATTTGTATTTCTATTCGCCATATGCAGCTCATCAAATAGTGGTTGTAATCGAGTGACCTGCTAAAAAATTTAAGTCAAACACTAAAAACCACATGCTTAAATGTATTCTAGTTTTTGAAAAAAATTGAAAATTATAAAAAAAAGTTTCCTATAACTTGAAGTTCAATCCAATGAATAATATACCAAATTATGAAATGACGAAAGAAACACTTGCGTCGGTCGTGGGTTTTTGTTTTTATCGTTGAATAAGTTTGTGTGGAATTTAAGCTTCTTTAAAACACAAAACGTCTTTATTTTGGCGGACACTTTGTTTGCGGAATCAAAACAATTTATTATCTGTCTGTGTAGCTAACCAAAAAATTGTAGCTCGCATAGTTTTTTTAAGTTATTGAAGTTTTCGCTAAAGTAAGTGCAGTTTCCGGACGAAATCCAAAATAATTAGAATTTTCAAGATTGGCTTCCAAATGTTTAACTTTTTAAATGTTTTTCAGCTTTGAAAAACTCGATTATGTAACTATAATAGTTTCTTTAATATTCGATTTCCCGCAAAAATAAGTCTTAAGTCAGCGGACGAAAATTCGAAAATAATTATTCTCTTGATCTGCAAAATTGTAGTTGTTCAAGTTGTTCAATGTCAAGTTTGACAGAAATTATGGCTTTTGAAATACTAATTTGCTGCGCAAACACCAAATTTGTAGTCCTGGTGTTTTTCTAAAATTAAAGATTGATATCTCAATATATATCTTATAAAATCCCAAAAATGAAAAAAAAGATTATCAATTTTTGTTTGCAAACATTTGAAGCTGCTCTGAACTAGATTAAGCACGTAAACCCAGAATTTGTTGCTCGCATTGCTTTTTTGTTATAAGAAATTCCGTCAAAATAAATGCACCCAAACGACAAACTTTCCTCATGTTGATATATCGTAAACTATTGACCTACTCCAATGTTGTAAGGAACTTTTTTGTACGAATTCACGTTACCATTGTCATATTTATGCATGAATGTAATGTATTCATAATCATATAATATACATGACGTCATGTTGAACAATATTTTTATTTTTATTTTCTATCTATTTAAAACCCCTATATTTTCGAAATTTGACCATTTTTGAAGTAGCAATAATTTCCAACTGATGTGTTATACGTAAAAAAGAATGATAATATTTTTTCTACGGAATATTAAAATCTACAAAATAGGTATAAAATATTTCCCGAAAAATTCGTCATTTAAGAGTAGGTAAGGGGCAAAAAACCGGTATTTTCGACTTTTGGTGATTTTTTTTTAAATAATCATAAAAATTAGTGTTGATAGGAAAAAATTTATAATGCATGCTTAGCTTATACAGCGTGATTCATCTACGATGTGACAAAAAGCTTTTTTGTAGAAAATATAATATAGTCTTTAAATTGAGCGTAAGAGTTTTTTTTTCGAAGTTAAAAGCGAAAAACCAGTTATTTATCCTTTTGGTCAAACTTTTAAAAAATATGATATCTTTAAGAATAATGTTATTTTCATACAGGAGGTCACATTATGTATACAAATTTTCGAAAATATGAACCGTTTAGGAGTTATACGTGAAAAACGAGTATTTTCGACATTTTATATTTTTGAAATGTCGATATTCTCTTAACGGTGAGTCGTAGAAAAAAACTGCCGTATCTTTTTTTGCGGATGTCACGATCTATAACCCGGCTGGAAAAATTCCTAGTTTCTGTCTTGTTTGGGCAAAGGCCCTAATAAGTTTTCAGTAGGGGAAATCTAGACGAGGAAAACTTGTCAAATACTTGGCAAGCCCTTGCTGGATTTCGGTACCAAAAATTTTGACAAGGGAAACTCGTGAGGCCCTGTATATTAAAAACCTGTTTGGCACCAAAGTAGCCAGTAGCCCGTAGCGTAATGGTTAGTGCGTTCGACTGTCACGCTGGAGATCTGGGACCGCTTCCCAGCCTAGTCCACCTAAAAACTAAAAAGGTTTTTTCAGGGCTACTGCCTCTTGCGAGGAATTGACAAATCCTCCAAGAGTATCACTTGTCACGAATAAGTGCTTCTCGTCTAGCCGTTCGGATTCGGCATAAAAATGTAGGTCCCTTCCATTCCTGTCGAAAGGCGCACACAGGAATGGTTGTGAGTTGTTAGTCACTAGGCCCTGGTTCTTCATGAACCGTTGTGCCACCCGATTTATTTATTTATTTTTGGCACCAAACCTGTTGTACACCAAAAACAAAAATTTTATTAGCACTATGCAAATTAAGCATCATACGACACCTTTTTCTCTGTTTCCTTTGTCTTCTTTTTCAGGGTGTGAGACACCTGTGTATTATAAGATTTTTCAAAGAGAAAAAACTAAAGTTGTTCTAACTAAAAAGCAAGTACGTAAAACTGTTTCTATTCTGTATGTATTTGTTATGCAATATGAAACGAAAGTTATTCATTTTCGACATTGAATTTTTCTATAGAAAGTTAGCCCAGTGGGTAGCGAATTGGACTGACAAACAGAAGATCGCAGGATCACGTCCCACATAATCCAGCTTTTTCTTTTTTTTTTGCCCGTCGGGGCAAAAAGGTTCATAATCGCCAAGGCCCGTGTTCTAGCCATTGCTAGTTCATACTGGTGCCTTGCCAGAATCTATGTAAGACTCCCTAGTGAGTTGTCGAAAACTAGATTGTTTTTCTGCGCGGGGAGTTATGTTTAAAAAACTTTTCGATAGCATTTACCGTTACGGAGTCTTATTCGAAAAACTGATATTTTTAACATTTAACCTTGAATAACTAATTGACGCGCACATGATTTGACATTCAACTTTCACGACAATAACCGTGTTTTTTGTGCCTTTATCTCCGCTTCCATATATGCTTGAAAATAATTCCCATGTAAAATACAACAACATTTTTGAAAATTCAGAAATTGTTGTTGTATTTAGCATGGGAATTATTTTTAAGCATATATGGAAGCGGAGATAAAGGCACAAAAAACACGGCTAATATTTGTTATACCAATATAAAAATCTTGGCTTGGATTTTTTTGGCATCAAAAAATACAATTAGCCTGGAATAACCGGTCCGCTGAAATGAGATTTTCTATATTTTTCTTTTGCCAAAAATTGTAGCTTAATATTTTTTTCAAGTCGGTTTTTGTTAAAATTTATAGAATTTTAAAACCATCGAATTTTATAGAAAATCTTAACTCCATCAAAAAGCCAATTAAAAGGCCTTTTTTATTGGTAAGTGTATACGCAGCGCAGCAAAATTTTACACTGTAAACAACAACAAATTAAAAGTGCGGATACTACATAAGGTGTTATTACTTTGTTTTGTGATGTTTAAAAAATATTAAATATTTTTTAAATATCACAAAACAAAGTAATAACACGTTATGTAGTATCCGCACTTTTCCTTTGTTGCTCTTTACAGTGTAGAGTTTTGCTGCGCTGCGTATACACTTACCAATAAAAATGGCCTAAAGTTAAATTCGGTTTAGTTTTTTTCAGTTTAACCAATAACAATTTTGAAAAGAATAATGAATTTTGTGCTTTAAGAAAGCTACACTTAATTTATGAAATTCCGCTCAAATGCGGTTTTTGTCTTTGGTTAGAAGAATGATTTTAAATGGATATAGGTAATATTTTACTTAAAACTTACCCTTTGTCTATCCCATCACCATAATCATAACTATAACACAATGGTGCATATTCATAGTCGCAGATAGACCCAGGTTTAACTAAACTACAGTTTAAGACAATTTTGGCTCGATGAATACAGACCGATTTTAATTACAAATTGTTGGTTTTATATTTTTATAAGATAATTAGCTTGGTAAACTACACAAATAGCTTCAAATATTTTGAAATTATAAACTTAACAAAATAGAATCAACGTCCAAAAATTCAACCAAAGCTATGCTTAACTTAGACCCAGGTCTAAAATGACTATGAATACGCCCCTATAAGTGTAACCGAAAGCATTATATATGTTTATGTTCGCATTTGAATGTTATAAAAAAAAGTATCTTTTCTTGCTGCATCTACTGTTCTACTCTCTCGGTAGAGTATTTATGTATCTTTTACGCAAAATGCATCACTGTTCTTTTAACTTGTTAACCTTCAAACTTTTGTTTGCCAAAGATGCTTAGCTGCTCGCTGGTGCTAAAGCTAAACCATGATGCTGAATTGTTGATGATGTTTCTTCAGCTGATGATGTTGATGACCATTCTACCAACAACACTATACCCAATCTATGATACATGACTTGGACTTGGGCGATGTGCGCGATCTAAAATAAATTACAAGTCAAATTGTTTTGACCACTTGCCCATTTGGTTTACCTGTCTACTTGTTCTATAGCTATAAAACTAACATATCTGCTTTAGCGATTTATTTTTGTTTGAGTTTGTAACAATTTTTTTCTGTTAAGTTTCTTGAATTCTTGAATTCTTATTTTTCTTCCTTTTTTTATCGCGATGACTAACGCATACATTTAGTCGCGATCAGTCGCCGGCTGTGGGTCATTTTAACGCCGAATCGGGTAGCAATTTACCGACATCAACGACGTCGTCGTCGTCGCCAACAACCAACAACCAAGTGCATATAAATCATTAAAAAGTCGAAGCATTCACTCATAGGCATTCGGACCAAGACAATCGAAGAATAAAAACGCTTTTAAGTTGCAAAATAATTTTATTAAAAAAAAAAAAAAAAATTAACAATATTTATTTATTGAAAGAGAGAAAACAAATTACAATAAATCTTTGTTTGTTAACATAATTTTTTTTTCGGTTTAGCTGTGGAAGCAAAATTTTAAATTTATTAACCGTGTCATTTATAGTTGAATTGTGACTCGTGAAATATTGGCGCATTAATATTTCGCAAAAAAAATATTACGAACTTACAATATTGGTGCGGTTCACAAACAAAATACAATAATTTTTGTTTGTTTGTTTTGTTTTGGCACTCAAAAGTAGTGTTCGATTTATTTGAACTTATTTCGAGAGAATTTTTAAAAAGATCGCTGGCAAAATGTCGAAAGTGAGTTCTTAATATTTAACTACATGTATCTATAATATTTTGTTTGTATTGTTCGTGTGTGATTTTGAATGATTTTTCTTGTGTTTGCCGTGAAAAGTTTTTGAAAAAACTTGCAAATAAAATGTGAAAAAGTTTGAATGAAAAATAATCTTTTAATTGATATTGAAAGGATGCTGCGGGTCTGTAGTGTGAAAATGGGGCATTATGGGGTCATTAACTTATGAGTGTTGCTATGTGTTATAGAAAAAAGAAACAACAACTTTTGAGATGAGGTGGAATGTGAAAGATTTATGAAACCATATAAATCTACCCCGCACACATTATGTTATACAAAACATAATTTTGTCTGGTGACGGAAGATTTAAGGTGTGTCATTTAAAAGATTCTTCTGGATTAAAACTACAATGATGTGATGAATCAATTTATACCGACCCCTCTTAGAAGTGGAAAATTATTGGTATTTGTTTTAAACAACTTAATTTATTGCGGGTCACTCATTCAATTTGTTTGTTTTGTGTTACCTTATCTGGAACTTGAGTCATCATAGATTGATTTTGAATTTATTTCTGGACTATAAAAACCTCTATGAGTTAAATTATAAAAAATACGAATCCCCATAGGTAAAATTAAAAAAAAATATTTTGTCGTTTGTGATAAAAATAAACGGCCAAGCTAATAGGGTCCCAGTTTTCATCCGAAATGTGTTGATCGTGTTCTACCTACCACCTTTTGGGGGGACAGCCCCACTCCTGCATCTCATCAAGAAATTTGTCCCCCAACATAGAAAATGATAAAGGGGGAATCAAATGTCCCCCTTTTTTACACATCCTCAATTTTTCAGCTTTTCCATTTAAAAACTACTTTCTTTTTCATATTTAATTTTGTAATTGTTTTCTTAAGCAAATCTGTGAATACTTCCATCATAACTTTGAAAGTTTTTACAACTGAATACATGTCTTAGGTTTAACACCTGGCGAAAAGACAGAAATAGTTTACTTGTCGAATAAGTTGAAACAGAATTGATTGTTAAACATAACTATAAACTGAATTACAATGATTTTTACAAATTTATATATGAAAATGGCAGTTTGTTGCAAAAAATAAAATCAGGCGATAAATATAATTTATGAAGGATTTGAACTTATCCTTACATTTATCTCACCGAATGTGTATAAGAAAACATGAATATCTGAGCTTATGTTCCTTTTTTAAATCATTTATTTGTTTTTTTCTTTATTTTTTAAGGTAGGTACTATGTATGTATGTGGGAGGGGTTCCCCGACAAGAGACAGTTTTGTTCAGTAAAACTGATTTAAAAGTTTTATTTTAAATACTAAAATAAAATAAAAGTACGAATTATAGTTAATTTAAAAATTTTAAATTTAAGTTAAACTTCAAACAAGATTAGCAAATAATAAAAAAAGGTCGATGCGTCGCGAAGATGTCGTAACTCGTAACCGTTGCGTGTTCGTAATTGTTCTTCTTTCTGGGCGTGTGTATTTTATCTAGCTGATGGTTTTTTATCGAATGATTTATCAACGGTACTAAGGATTAACAGTAGATGATGGGATGATATGGTATTGGCACATCGTTTTTCGGCGATGGCGGCGTACGGTTTAGGGGATTTGACAGTAGGCACATCCTACACGTATATAATGAACCATTGTTAAAAAGAAATTATATTTTTATAAAAAATCAAGTTGGTTTTGTATTTATTTCTTAAATTTAAAGTAGAGGATTCCCCCCTGAAATCCAGCTGTGTCCCGCTAAAGAAAACTCAAAATCTCCCTATTGTCATTTTCTGAATGGTAACCCTAGTTCTAAGCAGTAAGCCAAGTTAGCCGTAGATTTAAAACTTCGCCCAGATTGTAAGGAATCCTTTTTGTTTATGAAATGCGTTAATTTATTTTAATTATTAAATTAACAACCTGGTTGCAGTTGCTTTCTTAGGACTGAAATATGGTTCTTAAAGCATCGTAATTGGTTTTCTTGTATGTACCTTTAACATACACAAGGTCTTTTATGTGTGAAAGAATTTCAATTAAAAGCTGACAATAATGTCGGGTTATTAGATTGAAAATTACTTTAACATAC
Organism: Melangyna quadrimaculata; assembly: GCA_949320155.1. NCBI lineage: Eukaryota > Metazoa > Arthropoda > Insecta > Diptera > Syrphidae > Melangyna > Melangyna quadrimaculata. The sequence goes on from OX439483.1 coordinate 404,934,638, forward strand.
TAGATTTGGAAAATTTATCTTAATTTCAAAACAAATAAATCTATGCATACCTACATTAGGGTGTCCGTTATTTCCCAAACTCATTTTTAAAAAAACCTCCGTCGTCGTTTACCCTTATTAAAACAGTTATAATAGTGTTGTTCTGTTATAAAATCTGTTAACTAAGTGCAATTGTTGTTGTATTTTAAATGAAAATTATTTGTATGCTAATATAAGGGGTGCAAAAAACGCACAGCGAAAAAATGGTAGTGGGTGGAAGCTTACGGGGCAGGGGTGATAAAAAAAACTAACTTAACATAAAAAAACAACAGAAACACTTACAATATTATTCTGTTGATTCTATTATTTTATTTTATTTTATTTATTTTAATTTGTTATTCACTTTTCAAATCAAGTTGTGTTAGTAATAGTTTTAAAAAAATTATAGTCTAAGAGCCCACAGCAATTTTTGGGTTTGAACGATAGCGAAAAATTCCTTTTGTTTCAAGATAGGTCCATACTATTCATATGCAAAAATGAAAGTCCGGCATGTCGGGGCCTTTGTTTGCAATACTGCATTTACAAAATGCAGTGCACTGAAAATGCAGTGAAGGAACTTCAAAATCATATTTAATAAAAGAGCTGAGTGCACTAGATAGGCTATTGAGTCCAAAATATTTTTCAAAGAGCCAAATGGCTTCAAGACGCACTTAAAGCTTCAATCTTTGAGTGCGTCTTGCAGACATTTGGACCCACAGGTCTTGGACCCCATGTTCATATACGGGGCACTCAGCTGTTTAATTAAACATAATTTTGAATTTTAAAACCCTTGGTACGTGGGCTTTAAGAAAAAAAAATTTATTTTCAATTCAGCAAAAATAAAAAAAAAAAATAGTTTTAAAAGTAATTTTTTTTTCAAACATTTTAGTTTGACAACAAATTTTTCAAAAACTGTTTACTGAAACAACTTGGTTTAAAACCAAAATAAAACAATATATTACTGACATTAAAAAAAGTGTTTTCGATGTTTGTTTAATAATTTTCCTTGTATTATTTGTATTAAGAATATTGCCGCCTAATGGGGGAAACAGACCCAATCATATTGATTTTTTTTCTTTGCCTCAATCAAACCTTAATGCTCTAGCTTTTTGTCGCATCTTATGCGAATCAGCCTGTATATATGTAAATTTCACTCAGTGCAAACAAATAATATCAATTTAAGGGCCAATTTGTTCACAGCTGATTATCTTTAATCCATGATGGGAAATCCTAAAATGTGTTTGTGGATTAAATTTTGTTTAAAAAATTCAAAGTATGAGTTGCTAATCATGGATTTCACTAATCAGTCAATTTTGGTTGATAAGCGTTAGTTAATTAAAGCCTATGAAAGTCACATACTAAATTTAACCCAATGTGAACAAACTGGCGCTAAGACCCAGTGCTTCACTGCGAGATCATCCGAGTACAGAGTTGAACTCGAGAACCCTTTGAATTTGGTGAGATTACTAGACACTAACAAACTGGGCCTTATAAAAATCACTTGTTTTATTACATTCTTTCTCTTCTTGAAAACCCAATCGGTTTATTAAACTACTGATGGTTGATAGCTCTATGTTTGTAGTTCTTTTAGGGTCAATTTTTCAATCGCCAGTTAAACCTCAGATAGTACTAATTCTTCGAATAAAACAAAAATGTGTTCCTGCTGCTGCTATAGTATTTATTCCCCTTATAGCTTAACTGATGATTGAAAAATCGGCTCTTAACCTAGTAAATACACAGGATCAAGCCGAAATTGGCGAAAGGCCAGATCATTACCTCTAATTAAAGGCCGGACAATAATTTTGAACCATTTTATTGCTCACCCTATCCATAGTTGATTTCTGTTTTTAAGAATGTTTGCACATAACGATTGCTTAATACTAGGACTTATATTATTTAAGAAAATAGTTTGTGTTGCACCATTTCGATAAAAATAAATTAATAACTCTAAATTCTTTTCAAAAAACCTTTACAATAGCACATTGCAAACAAAAAATGTCGACCTGCATCGTGCCTGATCGGGAAACTATTGATTGCTCAGAACTTGGTCTGGGCCAGTAGCGCAACAATCAGTCACGATGAAGTGCTTGTTTTACCTCCTCGTGGTGGTCCCCGGGCAACTATTTGTGTATCCCAATATACATAAATAGGCCAAAATTACAAGTGCGAAAAGGCCTAGCTTTCTAGGATAGGTTACGGAGGTTAGCATTCTCCGTAACTGAAATCAACCCGCTACCGAAACCAACACTACGCCTCGGATAATTAATGATAACTCGTTGACGACTTTTGGCTATTGTACCCGGACAAAGATTGGTTTCTGGAATGTGAAGACGCTTCTTGACGATGGAAAAGAAGGTCCTCAGAATGCCAGATTCCTGCAACTAGAGAAGGAATTCATGCGGTATAGGATGGACATCTTAGGGATAAGTGAAGTTAGATGGCTGGGCTCGAGGAAGTTTAAGTCACCAACCCGTAACACTGTACTTTTCTATTCCGGAAAAACACCTGGAAGCGCTCGGGAATCTGACGTTGGATTGCTGCTTTCCAAAACAGCTCTCAAAAGCTTACTTTCCTGGGAGCCTTTAGGTGACAGGATCCTGAAAGCCAGGTTCCGGACTAGAGTACGTCGCTTCACCATCATACAGTGTTACGCCCCAACTTTGCTCTCTTCTGATAATTATGGTGATGGGAGACTTAAATGCCAAGGTTGGCAATGACAACACTGGACTAAGGCATGTCATGGGAAAACATTGTGTTTGTAACCGAAACGACAATGGCGAACGATTTGTCGATTTCTGCAACGCCAACGGCCTCGTTATTGGAGGGACCATGTTCGAGCATAAGACGTGCCACAAAGTCAGTTGGGTGTCGACTGACAGACAAGCAACTTCCAACCAAATTTACCACTTCGCGATCAGCCGGCGATTTAGAAGCAGTCTCCAGGACGTCCGTAACAGAATAGGTGCTGACATGGGAATGGCCCGGGACCACCATCTGATGGTTGCTACCGTAAGATTGCGTACAGCTGCAGTTCGGAGATCCCAAGGAAACACTCGAATGCCCAAGTTTAATACAGATAGACTAAAGGATCCCGCAGTGCGCCAACAACTAGGGGACGACCTTTCACAAGGATTGAACGCAATCAGCAGCACGGAAACCACATCCATCGAAAATCATTGGTGTGCTGTGAAAAATGTGTTCATATCCGGTGCTGAAAGTATAGTCGGCCGGGCGCAAGGGAGAAATAGTGCTTGGCTTTCCGACGAAACTTGGGCAAGGATCGAAGAAAGGAAACACCTTAAAGCTCGCATCGCAGCTACCCCAACAGCTTGGAGAAACGAGCTTGAACCTACGTACCGCATGAAGATGAGGGAAGTTCACCGTAGTATGCGACGTGATAAGCGTAACTACATCAACGCATTGGCTACAGAAGCAGAAGAAGCCGCTAGTAGGTGTGACAGTAGGACCGTCTACAGAATTACCAAAGAGCTCACTGGTGTCCAGAGCTCTAAACAACACCTGGTTAAAGACACAAACGGATCCCTGCTAATTTCGGATGAGGACCAGCTCATAAGGTGGAGGGAACACTTTTCTGCGGTTTTAAACCGCGTTTTCGCCAGTAAAGTGAACCCTATTCTCACTGAGCTACCCGAAGAAACAATTTCCCGAATACGCACCGTACCCCGCAGTAAAGAAGAAATTATCACCGCCATCAAAGCACTGAAGAACAACAAAGCGGTTGGACTTGACGGTATCCCTGCAGAGCTCTTAGGAGCAGCCCCAACGACATCGAGCGAGCTACTGCACCCACTTATTAAGAGAGCTTTCCTAAAGAGTGGAAAAAATGAATGATTGTCAAGCTCCCAAAGAAAGGAGATCTCACACAGTGCAAAAACTGAAGAGGAATATGCGTTCTGCCTGCAGTAGCCAAGATTAAAGCAAGGATAGTTTTGGACCGAATTAAAGACCACCTCGAAGACACACTCGACGCCGAAGAAGCAGGTTTCCGCACTGGATCTTCCTGTGTGGATCACATCAACACCTTGCGGATCATCATCGAACAGTGCGTTGAATATCGATCATCACTTCACCTGCTGTTCATCGATTTTCTCATGCGAGAACTGGTCAGGAGCCCATAGACTCCATTATACGAAGAAGAAAGTGGCAGTGGATTGGCCATGCGCTTCGAAAAGGCGATCGGTGCATTGCATCTCAAGCAAAGCAGTGGAACCCGCTCACACAGGAGGGAAGACAAGTGGGCCGGCCTAGAAGTACATGGCGAAGAACGGTCGAACAGGAATCGGCACGACTGGGGAAAAGTTGGAGAGAGCTGAAATATATTTCAAGAAATCGTACACGATGGCGCGTAGGTGTAGTGGAGGCCCTATGTCCCGTAAGGGAAACATCACGGACGTAATAGGTCCGAGGACCTAAGTAAGTAAGTAAGTAAACAAAAAATGTAGTAGTCAACACTGGTAGGTATTCCTTTCTGCCTTTTCTAAAAAAAAAAGTATAAAAACTTATCAGAGCTCAGCTTAAATTGAAAGGTATAAACATTTGAATTTAATATAGGCAAATAAAATAAATACAAATAAAAATAAACTTTTTTTTAAATATTAATGACATCTTGTATAAATTTGAATGAATAACTTCATCCCCAAACAAATATAATTTGCTTAGGTATACCGTACACCTATCTTCTGACCAATACTTTTAGTAATGTCTTAAAAATAGCAAGGGTCCCTACTCATTTTAACAGCAGCCATACAAAAATAACAGTTTTACACTCCGGATAGTTCGTTAAGGTATTTTTCTTAGGCATTTTTTCATGACAAGATATATTTCTCACTTCCCCGCAAAAGGCATCCTCCGTTAAAATAAATGGCGCAAAATTTTAGACGATTTAGTACGCTGTTAAATTATTTTAAGTAGGATACTAGGTTAAAAATTGTGTTTTGCTAATTTTAAACTAGTTTAGCGTCGTATTATCCCCTAACATTTTACCAAAATTAAAATCACCAACTGGCTATTTTATCTTTTTAGTATCGTACTAAATCCATATGAGAAGACCCGAATGTTCCAGGTTCGAGTCCTGCTGATACCCAACTTTTTTTCTTTTTTTTTGTAAATAATGAAGTTAAAATAATAAAAATATAAATATCCTATACTTATTTCAAGCACATGATGGGTTTCCATCAAAATATAATTAATTTACAACGCATAAAAATAATAATTGTGTTCATCAAATTCAAACCCTACAAATGCAAGTTACTAGTTAGCAAAAGGTTTAAAATTTTGGAATAGATAGTAAATTGCTAAATACTTAGGAAATTGTTAACTAGTAAAATGTTAAGCCCCTAACAATAGGTTGTTTAAAATTTTGCGCCAATACTTTTATTTTAATGTGAAATAGACTGGAAGGCTGAGAACACTTGATCCATCCAAAAGCAAGCTGGATTGTACAGCAGTAGTTAGAAGGAATAGATTATGGGAAGCCTTTTAACCAATTCTTATTGATACTAGAACGATTTCAATTGAGTAAAATCAAAGAAAAAAAAATTAAATTTTTTTTTGTGTTAAATTTATTTTTAAAAATTGATATTGTAATTGTAAGATTATTGGTTTTGGTTTATTTTTAAAAATTGATATTGTAATTGTAAGATTATTGGTATAAATATGAATAATAAAAAAAAAACAAGAGCCCATAATCTAAGAATAAAATTAACTTAGCATTCATCATCTGGCTAATATTAAAACACATGAATAACATATTAGAAACTTTAGTGCAAAAGCTATTTTAAGGCAAACAATAGAACAACATTGAATGCAAAGCGCATCTCAAATAAGGTATATGCATAGTTATTTTTTTTTTTTTACATTTTATTCAATTAGAATTCCTAATAAATAGTTTATCAGAAAAAAAAATTCCTTATGTACGAGTAGGAATCTTAGATTTTTATTTATTTTTAATTTGTTTTTCTAATTTTCCCTTCCTCGTTGCTCGGCATTATGCCAAATTATTTTTTAATTGTCTTAGACATTTATTTGACCAAACGTTTGTCTCTTATTATACCACATGTGATATCTAATTAAACGTAACTGATTGTTGAATTTGGCCATAATTAAATATTATTTTTTGGAATACTTATTCGTGTTCATTTAAATAAGTTTAAGTTCAATGTTAAATTCTATTACAGACGTCGTATTATGTTTAAAATGCGCTACAATTTAAATACAAATATTTTCTAGGACATATATTATTTTAAATAAAGCATCTTATACTATTATGGCAACCTTTAGCCTTAAGATTAAATTCCGTTTTTACTTCCTTTATATACCTAACTCATTAAGAAGCATTTCGTTCTTGTCGATTCTTGGTTTTTGTCCATATTTTTGGCCATCTCCTTTAACTCAACACTTTTGTCAAAATTGCTATTACGATGATAGGGAAGATGAACGATTTGGTCTCGCAATTCTATCCGTTCATGCGGCTACAGCCTTAACGGCTTGATCGATTTTCTTCAAACTTGGTATTTTTTGGGTATCTTACTTACTTTTAATGGCGCTCACAGCCCAGAATGGGCTTCGGCCTCAACTAACAAGCCCCTCCAGCCAGCTCTGTCCCTAGCTAGCCGCTTCCAGTTGCGCACACCGAGTGCTTTGATTTCGTCATTCACTTGATTGCGCCACCTGTTACGGGTTCTTCCTTTGCTGCGTACCCCATCGGGGTTGGATTCGAAGACTCGTCGGGCAGGTGCGTTGCTGTCTATACGCTTCACGTGCCCCATCCATCTCAGCCGCTGTATTTTCAGCTTTTTGACCAGGTCAACGTCGCTGTATAGCTCGTCGTTGAATCTTCTCCTCCATACTCCTTCGATACGCACCGGACCGAAAATCACACGAAGAATCTTCCTCTCAAAGCACCCTAGCAGATTTGTATCCGAATATTTTAGTGTCCATGCTTCTGATCCATAAAGCAGGCCCGGGATGATTAGGGTTTTGTATAAAGTCTCCTTTGTTCCCTGATAGAGGGCCTTACTACTAAAACGCCTTCTTAGACCGAAGAAACAGCGGTTGGCAAGAGTAATTCTTCGCTTGATCTCTGTACTGATGCCATTCTGCGATGTAATAGTGGAGCCCAGGTAGACAAAGTCCTTGACAACTTCGAAGTTATATCTGTCCATTGTGATATTTTGCCCGAGTCGACGATGTTGAGATTCTACTCTCGATGACAGCATATACTTCGTCTTGTCCTCATTAACCGCCAATCCCATTCTAGCCGCCTCCGATTCAATGCTCGCAAATGTCCCTGCCACAGCTCGCTTCGTTCTGACGACAATGTCTATGCCATCCGCATATGCAAGCAATTGAACGGACTTTTGATAGATTGTACCGCTGGTGTTGACTTGTGCGTTGCGTACAATGGCTTCAAGAACGATGTTGAATAGGTTGCATGATAACGCGTCGCCTTGCCTCAATCCTTTCTCAACATCAAAGAAATCGGTGGTGTTCTTACCAATTTTGACGGAGCAACGAGATTTCTCCATCGTCATCCTGCACAGGCGGACGAGCAGGGATGCCGAGACTCGACATGGCTCTGTATAATTCTTCCCTTTTCACGCTATCATACGCGACTTTAAAATCGATAAAAAGGTGGTGTGTATCGATCTGGAATTCCCGGGATTTTTCTAAAATCTGTCGGAGTGTGAACATTTGATCGACGGTTGACTTGCCTGGAAAACCGCACTGATAGGGGCCGATCAGATCGTTGACAAAAGGTTTTAAGCGGTCACACAGGATGGCCGACAAGATTTTATAAGCGACGTTTAGGAGACTAATTCCTCTATAGTTGGTACATTTCAGAACATCTCCCTTTTTATGGATGGGGCACACACCGAGGTTCCATTCATCGGGCATACTTTCCTCCGACCAAATTTTGCAGATGAGCTGGTGTATGCTCCTAGCCAATTCATCTCCCGCTGATTTAAATAGTTCGGCTTGTAAGCCATCCGCACCAGCAGCCTTGTACGACTTAAGTTTGGATATCGCCAGCCGCACTTCGGTTAGGTCGGGTGGACGGAACTCTTGGCCATCATCGTCCAAGTTGAATGGAGCGTTCTGCCTATTAGCGGCATCTTGGCTATCTTCGCCATTAAGCAGTCTAGATAATTGTTCTTTCCAGATCCTCAGCACTGACTGTGTGTCTACTACCATATTCCAACTCTCATCTCGGCAGGCTTCTGTTCTAGCCTTGAATCCTTGGGTGGATCGCTTCACCCTCTGATAAAATTTTCGAACATCTCCCCTACCGCTACAACCTTCAATAGACTCTACCGCCCGCTTCTCGTGCTCTCTCTTTTTCCTCCTGAGAAGTCGGCGTTCCTCTTTTCGTTTCAGCCCCTAGAGCTCCCAGGCCACTCTCTCAGCAGCTCTTGTTCGAGTCTGCAGCATTGCCTGGTAGGCCTCGTCCTTAGCTGCATGCGCTAGCCGGCACTCTTCATCGAACCAGGGGTTTCGTTGTATTCGCCTAGTGAAACCCAGCACATCAGAGGCGGCAATTCTGATGGCTTGTTGACAGTGTTCCCACTGGTCCTCTGCACTTGATGCTGGTGGCGGACCTCCTGAGAGATTAAGAGTTACGTGGTCTGCAAAAGTTCTGGCAGTCTCTTGCGATTTAAGCTTCTCGACATCGAATCTTTTCACAGCATCTGCTCTGCGTTGTCGCGTCATGGATATCCGCATACGTAGTCTAGCTACCACCAGGTAGTGATCCGAGTCAATGTAGGGTTTTTTGGGTAATGAATACTGAATAATACTAAGGGAAATATTTTTTTGACAGAAACGCACTCTAAAAATAGATATAAACCAATTAGTAAATAATAGGAAAATATGCTTTTTAGTAGAAAAAATTATTGCTCAAAATGGTTATTAATTGTACATCTGGTAGAATCAGAATTATATCCATATAGGTGCGAGAACCTTTACTTTACACATCTGACTTTAAATTACCTTTTTTCGGACAAACACTTTAATAAGGATTTTGTTATGACGAAATAAAGGTCTAATATATCAATTTTTGGCAAGATGGGGATTTGCCCTCAGATTACTCTTTTTTGTCTATTTTGACTCGGATATATCAGCTAGTCGTCAAAGACAAAACTAAATACAGAAATATACATACACTACAAATCTAAAGATGAGCATCGGGAATTTTAGAGATGCTTAACACATTAATACCGAACCACGATAAAGCCAGAACAAAGAGTTTTTTTTTTGTTAGGGGCCAATTATAGCTATCATTGAAAACCATCATTGAAAATAATAATTGTCAATTTTAAGAGATTTTGAAGAAAAAACAAACGATTATTTTGATGCCAAAGTAAAGCTGATTGACATAATAATTATTTAAAGGTAAAACAAAATTCAATTTGGCACAACTTTTCTTATAAAATGACTTTTATTTTGTCAATGATGAACTACCTTACCAATGATCATTGAAAAAATTTAAAGTTACTTTATGGGGAAGATATGGGTCAAAATAATTTTTTTTTGGACGAGAAATAATTTTGAAGTCGTAAGCTATATTTCTGCATTAAAATATTCAATTATTAAACTTTCGAACGGTGTCAAAATCAACAGCTAACTTTTTCAATGATGGTTTCCAATGATAGCTATAACTGGCACCTTATCAAAATTTTTCCGCAGGATTTGTACTCTAAGGATTAAGTGCCGAAAAGTTTTCTTTTTTCAATTTCCTGTAACATTTGTAAATATAAGTTGTCAAAAACATTATTTCTATATATATAAAAATGGATCGTGGTTTGTGCGGATGCTTAGAACTTGAAAACGACTGGACCGAATTAGAAACTTCCTTCTGCAACAGGCGCAAATTTAGTTTTTTCATCAGCCTACTCAAGAATAAATCGTTCGATTTTCACGATTTTGGGTTCGATGAATTTGTATTGACCCCAGGAAGGACACTTCTATGGAGGAGTATAATTTCCAGGAAAATTGGAAATATGGGAAGATCCGGATTTAGTGCATTTTTTTCACTGATTTTGACTACGATTCGTATAAAATCTGAAATTGCTTTGGTACTCGCCTCTAAGTGGGTTGAGGATACGTTATGAGAAGGCGGTCGAACGATTGGTCATTGAAATAATGATATGATAGAATAATGATATGATAAAATATGTGAGGAAATTGCAATTGAAAAAGAACACGTAAGTTGCTTTACGAAATGACCAGTCCGTTGCAGAGTTCTCCAGACAATTGTTGGCGAAAGGCAGTGCCGTGATTCCAATCGACTTAGTCGCCGGCCGGCCTGATTGAATTTCCACCGTGTTATTACCAACATCAGGAATGATTCCCAAATATCGCATAGAACTACGCTTACCATAATTCGCTGGGTGCACGAGTAATTTTGTCTGCGAAAAACAAGGATTTCGATCATTTAAATTTCATCATTTAAAATCAAATCGCCGAAGAGTTACATTCATACAAATCCATCGACTCCTTGATGGATGAAAACGAAGCCACAAAATATCTCACGGTATTTTTCATACAGGCGACGATTTTGACGCGAAAATTCCGCTCATTCTAAGCGATTACTTATTCGTATTTAAGCGTCTTCAGTTTTCCGCACGTGTTGCTTTAACTATGCGAATTAATAAGGCGCAAGGATAATTGCTGGATGTTTGTGGCATCAGCCTTGAATTCCCAAATTTCTCACATGGTCGATTGTGTTTGGCGTGCTTACGTGTCGGCAAACATATCACTTTTTAAGTGTACCCAGCCGAAATAGAACAAAAAATGTTGTAATTATACCATAAAGCAATTCAGTGAAGAAACGGGATGACCGACACGTGTATCATTACAGTTTGATTCAAACATGTCTAGATTGTTATACTCCCTCCAATTATTTCCATTGTTTTAAATTGAATTTTAGAATAAAGAGTTTGAATTGACCGTTAATTATGTTCATCGAGCAGCTTGTGCCAGGCTCCGAATTAATATTTGCACTACATTGACGAATTTGGGCGGAACGAAGTTCACTGGGTCAGCTAGTTTGATTATGAAAGGTAACCCATTATTTTTTAATTATTTGATATTTTTTTATAAAAATATATTTTTTTTTTGTATGCCCGCAAGCTGTACGCAAAATCTGACCCTGAACTTTAAAACATAAACTGATAGCGACAATATCAGTTTTATCTCAAAAGAATTAAACATTATTCAGAAAAAAACTTGAATGTTATCAGCCTTAGCAAAAAAAAAATTACTTGAATTTTTAAAAATGTCTTAATAGGTAGGCTGATTTTTTTCATTTCTCAAAGAGGGCTATTGTACTATAACGCTTTCCCTTACAAGTTATGTTATGTTTATTCTAATTTCGTAAAAGGGGGTAAGCAAGGTGTGTCTCCTTCCCTTACCAACATAAACAGCGGGGAAGTTCTTATTTTGTTGGTATGTGGTTTAGTCATTTATATTATATGTTTAATAAATAAAACATTTATCACAGTTACCACTTCCACTGCTTCCTCTATAAAAAGAAAACCACAAGAAATGATTTTTAGTTTTTTTTTTTGAGTTTTCTGTTCATGATTTTTTATCTGCTCAAATAGGGCTACTGATTTAAACAAAATTTGAGATTTTCATCAAACGATTTTTGAGAATTAAACAAATTATTAAATACTTTTAGATGATATGTCACGTCCTTAGAAGAAGCAGCAGTCAAAAAAAAAATTAGGCGCAATGTTAGAAATTAAGTACATATGGTGTATGAACCAATACCTCTGGTATGACAATTCATCACACTAACAATAAATAAAAGAGGTACTAAACAATTTCCTAAACCTAGCTATATGATGCTTGTAAATTGCTGGTAGCTATACTATGGACGAAACAAATATGTAATATTTTTCATTTATATTAAAGCACTTGTTGTGTATGATTACGATAGACCTGGGGCATATGAAATGTTTTTATCAGGGATTGTTTTAAGAAAAAAAATCAGATCTAACAATAATGTTCGTTTGCATTTAAAATATTTTGTATTTCATGCACAGTGCCTTACCTATAGGTATATATTAATTGAAACAAATTGATAGAACTAAAATTTGTAAATAACTTTTCAAAATGACATACAAAAATTAAATAAAAATTATTCATATATGTAATTTACCAAAATTAGAAAAGTACGTATACGCCCTAGTGTACTTTTTTTGTACGGTTTAAAAGCACACGTCTCTTTAAAAGTGAAGCAGTACGTATTTAAAGAGGGGGAATGTAGGAATTTATCGAATCATTTATTCCAAATTAAATTTCTGACTACTACCAATACCTATATACTTTTAGAACACTAATGTAATATATTACGAACAAGTACATACATACATGTGTATTTAAGACCTTTCAACTTTATCAACATGGAAATACAATAAAATATGTATTCAAAACATACATATTTTTAACGCCTTCTGCTATACAATATGTATTTTTATTTTATGGTAGGGAGTAAGCATTTATCAATGTTTTTTTTATTTCAATTTTTGTGTGATTTTAAAAATTACTCAATTTCTTAGAATATAATTTTTTGTGAAACTTAAATTTGCCCAAGTTACTGATTAATTTTATCAGTTAAAATTTTAATAAATTTAGAAAAAACTCCCGGTCAAATTTGCTGTGTTTTTTCTGAGTTGACAAACTTATTCTGAGAATTGCGCAAAATTTTATTTGCATAATGCATTTGACTTTAAATGAAGTGAGCAAATTAAATCCTTTTTTAAATTAATGTGCCCCTATATATTTTTACTTGCAAAATAATCTATCGGGCAAGTTTTGGATTCGTAAAAAAAATCGAACTCGAGATAATAATTATCCCCTACATTGCGATGATAGAAAATGCGAAAAAAGTGGGTCCCGCAATTCTGTCTATCTCTGCCTCGAAATGCAGCCTCCTTAAAACCAGTGCAGCGATTTTCTTGAAACTTTGGACTTAAGGTTTTTAGGGCATTCCCTAGAAGGAAAAATTGAAATATTTTTTAGCTCAAAAAATAGCGGTACCTGCCATAACACTAAAATACAACAATTATTTATATTTATCTCAAAAACAGCTCCAACGATTTTGATACAAAAAATTCAGTTACTTTTTAAGGTAAATTTATAATTTTGGTAACAAAACAATTATTAATAACGGTTATTAACGGTACCTGTAATAGAACCGATTTTTCGATTTTCAAATTTTTGAAAATTTAATATCTTGAGAACGGGTCAATGAATTTTTTTTTAATTTTGTGAATAATTACATTTTTTTAAATACTAAAAATTTGCGTATTTATTAAATGTTATTTTCAAAAATATTCAAAATTTTTTTATAGAAAAAAATAATTTTTAAGAAAAACGTTCTAACGGTTAGTTATGTCTGAGCCTCCACCAACAACCACAACAATGAAATATAAATATTTCATAAACAAAGTGCATTCCTTTCCCATGGGAAGCACTTCGCGTTATTTTACCTTTATGGGAATAGTTCATCACTTAAGATTATATTATTACAAAATCAGTTCTAATTCGTCATTACAACTAAAAGGTGCAGCCTCGCTTGGACAGCGGCCTTTAGTTGGTAATAAATAAATGTAATAAGTTTATAAATAATAAAAATAAATGTTTAAACAAAAAGAAAATAAAATTAAAAAAGAAATAAAAAAAAAGAACTATTTAGTTTTTTTTTAATGTCAAACCGTAAAACCAATACGTAAATGGTTTTTGAATTTTTTTTATAAAATATAAAATAGCCTTAAGAAAATGTTGTGGTACCATTTGCTCAAAAAGTATTCAACCGATTTCAATAAATTCTATATGGTTGGAAAGCCATAGGCGCGGAGATGTGCAGAATATACCTGAGACACGCGCTAATTCTAGCGGATATTGAAAATATTTATTGGTTTATTGTTTTTTTTTAACTTTACAGAAGTGTCAATTTTGAAAAAAGACAAAAAATAAAATCTACATTTAGTATAGTTATAGAACAAAACAAATATTTCCTTAGTTCCTTCATGGTCGTCTTCAAGATGGAGAAAAATAAAGACTGCCACAGGAAGTTCCATTTTATTAGCAAAATCGCTTCTTCAGAGATCACATCACATGCTTGAAAAAATGTAGTAGTACCAAAAGTCTGAAAAAATACATTATTTATTGTAAATTAAGTTCCTAATGCCAATACTTTCGTTGTGGTTTATCAGATCTGCTCTTCTTTTCAACCTTAAATGATTGGTATGAACCAAGTATAAATTATTAAAAATGGTTTAATACAGTTATATTTCTAGCTCATTTGTGAATTGAAAATCGTGAAATTTGTTCGTAATTTAAATCAATTTTTTTCTTGCGTACCTCCCACAAGCCTATCCTCTAGAATACTCCCCTCCGAAATTTTATAACGGCAGCCCTGCGATCACTGTGCAATTGTGCATATTCAAAAAAAAAATTAGAAACTAAACAAAATGTTTTGTGATTTAATTTTCAATAAATATAATAAATTTCAAACAAGTTGTTTTTATTTTTATTTTTTTAATTAATTGTTTGACTCTAGAAGAGTCATGTGAATGTGCGAGGTGGTCAAATTTCGGCTAGTGGGCGATACTAGTATTTATTAAACAAATAAGGGGCATACTTCTTTTTGAGCTCTATCAATTTTAAATGTTTTTTAATTTATATATATAATTTATACTTAAACTTTTTTTAACACAGTATATTATTTGAACTAATAAAGTACATTGTGAACTTCTAGCTACGTTAAAGTTGTTAGCTACGTTAGCAAATTTGTGCGATCCAGTCGTGCAGTTTATTTTTAATCTGACTGTGCAGGTGCTGTTTTTGTTCAATTAAAAGAACTGTTAAGCTGGTTGTTATGTTTTTTTCTATTCAATTAATAGTCTAAGAGGCGACAGTTAATTTTGGGAGTGGATGTACAATGTACATATATGACCAATATCTGAGTATGAGGTTTGAAAGGAGCATATTTTGTGATATCGAAATTAAATGTCTGGCAGGATTTTTTCTCAGCCTTTGGCGATGGCAGGGAGTTGGAAATAGAGATTTTCCAAATTTCTTTAAAATAACGGTGGTGGAGAAGTCCAAAAAAGTGATTTTCGTCAAAACGTCCGTCGTCGGTCTGTTTGTCTGTGTGTCCTAAAACATCGAGCTAGAGAGCCTAAACGGTTGGACGGATCTGCTTCAATTTTGGTATGAAGCATTTATATATGATTACTTAGAGGAAAAATTAGAATTTTTATTTAAGCTCATCTAAAACAGGTAGCTGCCCTACAACGATCTCGTTTTTATCAAGTTTTGTCAAAAACAGCTCTTACGATTTCGATTAAACCTTGTATACAAGTTATCACTAGACCAGTTTTAGAAATATTGCATACCACGTCTTAACCAAAAAATTCGAATAGTGGAAATAAAGTTATGAGTTTTTTAGTAGAAACTGCCTTTTTTATACTTGCTTTGGTATATTCCCCTATATCTCGTCATAGGCTTGGTTAATTTTATCAATATTTTGCATTTCGGTACTTTTAAGTTATTTTAAAAATATTGCATTCAAAATTCGTATTAATACTTTTTTTTACACAGTCAATGTCTAGCAATTTGGATGATGTCTATTAGACGAGGAAAACTTGTCAGTTACTTGGCAATCCCCTGCTGGATTTCAGTACCAACAATTTAGACGAGGGAAACTTTTCAAACTCTCGTGAGGCCCTCCCTAGGAAAACTCTTCGGGCTTGTTTCGGGACCCCATGAGGAATTTCTCTTCGTACACCTAAAACAAACATTTTATAAGCACCATCCAATTTCAGTAGCATACGATACTTTTTTCTTCCTTTCCTTTGTCTTCTTTTTCATATCAGAACAGCGCAGATTTGTGAGAAACTTCAGACAAGTTAGAACAAAAAACCTGTTCTAAGTTCTTCTACCTAAAAAGCGAGTACATAAAATCATGTTCTATTCCGTGTCTATATATTTGTTATGAAATATAGTAAGGAACATATTCACTTTCGACATTGAATTTTTGTATAGCGAGTTAACCTAGTGGATAGCGCTTTGGACTGACAAGCAGAAGATCGCAGGAACAAGTGCCACATTAAACCAACTTTTTCTTTGCCTGACCAGGCAAAAGGGTTCATAATCGCCAAAGCCACTTTTCTAGCCTTTGCTAACACTTGCTAGCCTCTTGCCAGAATATAAGTTAAACTCTCTAGTCCCTTGTCGAAAACTAGTTTGTTTTTCTGCGCGGGTATTTAAATCAAGTTCTTTAAGTAAATATTTTCTGAATAATTAATTAGTTTTCAAACTCAAATTTTTTTTTTCAAACTGAATCTTACGTCATTATGTAAAAAAGCTCTTACGAATTTAAAGCCACACACTAAAAACCACATGTTTTTTTCTGTTTAAAGGTGGGTACTTAGTTTTGTAATGAGCGAATCTACGTATAATAAGTTTTTAATTTATAAAAAAAAAAATATAAAATCTAAAACATCGTGGGTACCTACTTTATTAATTAATTCTGGCTATAAAAATAAGAATATTCAAATGTAACGTATTTTTTATATAAATATAGCTTCCGCTCAACTTTGCATTATTTCTCAACAAACCACAAAAACAAATTCAAATAAATGAGAACTCTCCAACTAGCAAGTATGTAGAATACCAAAGCATACTTATAGGCTTCAACTGAAGTTCAACAATTGAAAGCTTTGATTTAAAGTTGTAAAGACAAAAAAAAACTTTGTTTCTATTTTTAGAGTGCAATATTTACGAATACCTTTTTACAAAATCTAAACTTTTATAATCCATTAAAAATCAATTAAAAACCATAGAAAAAAAAAAAACAAAATCTTATCAATTCAAGTGTTTTAATTTTATGTACATTTTCCCCAAAGATCAATGACAGCAAATAAAGTGTGTTGAAAAAGATCGGAATTTTCACCACACTCTGGGCTGGGGTACTTAACGAAATACTCCATCGAAAGGGAATCACAATAATAGACAAAATAATACAACAAAAAAAAAGAAGATAACAAAATAACAATAAAAGAAAAAAATTAAACAAAAAAAAAGAAGTGCCAATCAATATGTATAGTCGAAACTCAACGACAATGAAGTCAGGCCGTAGTGGTAATGGTGGTAATGTTGTCGGTGGTGGTGGGGATAATACCGGCTACGTCATGGCTGGTGGAGCACCAAATTCCTTTCAACCAGTTGAAGGTGGACCGCGTGCGCGTACGGATGTAACGGCAAATATTGACCGTCATTTAATTCAAAATAATAATAAAAATAGTAAAAATACAAATAGCGGCTTTGGGTTTAGCCAATTAAATCTGTATACAAAAAGTAACAGTCAAATTAATACGCCAAATAATCTCGAACCACACGGATATTATCAGTATCCTGTGCACGATCAGCAACAACAACAACAACAACAGCTCTATCAACACCCGCAACAACAGAGCCAACATCAAAAGCAGAAACTATATCAACAGGTGTGTCTGCCTGTGTGTGCATTGTGAGAGGGCGTTGTATGTTTGATCAAAAAAAGATTCAGAAAATTTCGAAAAAGAGATCGGTTTTCTTTTTTTTTTTTTGTAAATAATTTTAATCCCTAGAATGTGAGAAATCGTGTTTGTTGTTAAAATTCCCTAATCAGGTTCTTCCTTCTGCCCACACGTAGCGCTTGTCAAATTTGACACTGACAGTTTCTCACGGAGAAATTGAAAGGAAATATGAAGTAAAAGAAAATAAAAATTAGTGGTGCGCGAGGGTGGTGAAGGAAGGAATCAACAAGTGTCATCCTACAGTAGTGACCCGAAAAAATTAATTTACTTTTTTGAAAATTGCTTTATTATCTTAATTTGTATTTTTTTTATATAATAAATGTAATGAATGGATGTGTGAATGAGATTGTGATTTGTGAAAAAATAATTACATATTTTAAATATCCAAATTATTTATATACACCTTATCAAATGTTTTTAATATAAAATTAAATCAAATCTCTTCGTTACAAAAAAAAAAAAAAAAAAAAAATAGCAATCGATCGGCAGTAGCAGCAGTGCTGATTACTATCAACAACAACAGGACGAAAATTACGACGAAGACATGGAAGCAGAACGTGATCTCGCCGAAGACGCCCAATGGAAGAAGATCCAACAAAATACATTCACTCGATGGGCGAATGAGCATCTAAAAACAATCGATCGTTCGATTGCAAGTCTCGAGACAGATCTATCCGATGGATTGCGTTTGATTGCCCTTATCGAAGTTCTGTCCCAAAAACGCATGCCCAAGTATAATAAACGACCAACATTCCGTAGTCAGAAATTGGAGAATGTATCGGTGGCGCTGAAGTTTCTCGAGGATGAAGGAATTAAAATAGTTAATATTGGTAAGTGAGATATTTTTTTAAATTTTTTGTTGTTTTCTGTTGAATAATTATTATTTTGATTTGCATTGAAAATTTAACAATTTGCCTTGTAAAAAGAGGTTAGGGTAGGCGGTAGGAGGAGTTGTATACCTAGTTACTCGTAATTGTGAGATCATGCAGACAACCTTGTGACTGTATGACTGTGACAACGACGACGGACGCACCCTCTCAATGATGATTTAATAGCATTATTACGTCATATTAAAATAGTTGTGTCTGTCTCATTTGATTTCACTTTTACAAAGAATGCAAGTGATAAAATAATTTTTTGTTTGTATTATTGTTTTTAATTTCGGAAACAGACTGTCATGCTCGTTCAACAGATGATGAGTAATTTGAGACTTCGAAGAAATAGGGTTAACTATATCTTTACTGCTTATTGATAATATTGATTGGTTATAGGATCTGAGTCAGCTAAATTTATGGAAACTTGAAATACTTAGAAAAAATAAGTTCATCAGTTATTAACTGATATTCATAAAATATTTATATTTTCAAATGTTAAAAAAAATATATAATTTAAGTAGAATTTTAAGATTCTTCAAATTTGAAAAAAAAGCTAAAATTGAATTTTTTTTTTTTTAATTTAAAAAAATTATTTTTGGAAATTCAATAATTAATATTAAGGAAATTGATTAAATATGTTTTTAAATTCGGATTGGATTCAAATATTTGAAAATATTTCTGCCGTTTTTGAACCTCTCCAATCAAAAGGAATTTAAGGCAATTGAAGAAGAAGAAGACGTTATAATGGGTAAAGTGTGGGAGATGGGGAAGAAACACGCCACATGGTTCAAGTCAAATCTTTCCACTGCCACGCCTACTTATCTCATACATTTATTCTTTGGAGACGGCTCTAACAATGTGGATGAAAGTTTTAGCAACAAATGCTTATAAGTAAATTTGTCCCACTGTAACATAACTTTTTATTTAATGTTTTCTAGAAACAGCTCTAACGATTTGAATTAATCTTTCAGACTTGTTTTTTCTTATAAGCGGAAAATGGAAGCGGAAAAAAAGGTAGATACTTTAAGTTGTTTGTGTCTACTGCAACTGACACGCTCGGTTATTTATATATGAGTGTCAGAATTTTGAGGACAGTATTTTATATTAAAAAAATTTAGTTTCGAATTTTATATTTTACGAGCAGCGATCTTAAAACAACTTCTTAAGATATGAAAAAAATTAAATATAATAAGCTGCATAAAAGAGCTAAGCAGATGCCGCTTAGAGCACTTCTAATATTTGTTTTCACTTATAAGAACAAACTCTGAAAGTTTAATTCAAATCGTTAAGCTGGCCATACATGACTGAGTTGAACTGCTCGGAACCAATTTGGTTTATGGTTCCCCTACTGCCTGAATATCTAAATGGTTCGGCGCCGAACCAGTACAAAATGTTCGGAGCCAATTGGCACCGAATCGTTTGGCTAGCTTTAGACTTTTCTGTGAAACCAAGGTATGAGAAAAGTAGGTGTGGCAGTGGGAAAAAATAACTTGAACCTCTACTCGTTTCATAAGAACAAGCTTTGAAAATGTCAATTCCGTTTCCGAGCAACCGATATGCAATAAAAGTAGACATGGCACTGGCTAAATTTTACTTCTGTTTTTTAATTTTGTTTTTTAAGTTTTTCGGTTGAAAGATAATTTTCAAAAACTATTTAGAAACAGTTTTAAAAAGAACTTCTGGCTATACATAGGTATGTTGGTATCGTACTGTGGATATTTATTTCTAGGTCTTAAATACACTTCTATACAATTTATTTTCTTCTCTTAACACTAGCTACACCCTCTAAAGTAAGATAACACCACGACTATAAAATTTCTTTAACATATTTTTGAAGTATTTAATTTTTCCAAAAAGTTATACCTAATTCCAAAAATTTTGTTTTGAAAAATTTTATAAGCTAAATTATTTAAATTTTTAAGGAGCTCCTTCAGACAACTTAGTTCTGAACTTAGTTCAGCTGTTAAGGAGGAAGGTGACAGTAAAAATTTGGGTTTAATAGCAGGAACGCCAGTTGATAGAAAAAATATATATTGTAGTCAGAAATTTTATCAAAATCATTAGAACCGGTTTCGAGGTAAATGATATTTTTGTTATGATTATTCTATATGTTTACTGTTCTAGAACAAAACAATATTCAAATTTTCCTCAAGACAATCATCACCTAAAAACTCTTTGTCCAAATTTTGAACAAATTCGTTACAGTGGCCTAGGCTGTAGATTGTAAATTGATCTCTAACATCCATCGTAACGTTAATAGGCGTGTTTTGTTTCAACTTAAAGCCAAGACTATACAGTCTTAAATATTTTAATATAAACTACAAAACAACAACAGTTTAGTGTGAATTAAAATATTTTTTAAGACTGTATAGGCTTAACTTCAAGCCAAACAAAACACACCTAATGTTTGATTAAAATCTTGAGATTGATTTTTTTTAAGAATCAAAAATTTGTCTTATGCAGCCCATGCTCATCGCAAAAAATTAAAGATTGGGAAGTCGAGAATCATAAATGTTTTTTGTGTAAGATAAGTGCGGGTGAAGATTTGTTTTTACGACAAAAATAAATGATAAAAATTGGACGCTATTCGTACCCGAAATGTTAAAATAGCTGTTGCTGTATTCACTATAGTATCTTGATTAAGAGTATACGTTTTGTGGCAGCTTACAGTTTCTTTAATATGGTAAACATGCTGAGACTCAATTTTTGCAATCAGACACAACTACAATCTACAAACCTTAAAGCTCTGATAAAAATGTTTTAATGTTTTAATGTGGTTTTAATGTTTTCAAATGTATTATACTGAACAAATGTTAGCACTAACAAAACGAAAAAACAACTTAGACCGGATGTACATAATGTAGATATCTAAGTTTAAAATTGCAGGTACTTAAATATCAAAATGATTCAATAAGATACAACTGCAGTTGACTGTTGAAGAAATTGGGAGTACACATTTCTGTGTAATCATTTCTGTTTTTTTTTTGATATTTGAACTTTTATCAGTTTACCTAGAATATAATAGATTCTTTTTCAAAAATGACATGAAGTCATATTAAAGAAGTTTATCACTCTTTGATTCAATGTAAACATTCACAAACAAATAAATCAACTCACTATAAATAATAATGCTACGATAAGAATTCAACTTATGTTTTAACATTATTTTCACGGTTGTACCTACAATTTAAAAGCTGAATGATTATTTGGAGAATGGCTGCCGAGTTGAGCCTACTATCAGTCATTGGTACCATTTTTCATTACAGTAGCAATTTATTAATAGATTAATACCTTAACGTAGGGTAAATTGCCTTATGTTATGTCAATTATACAAAAAGTAAAAAAAAGTTAAAAAATAACAACAATAATATGGCGTATTCCTTCATAGGTGCTTTATTTTAAGCTTAGAACAAATTACCAAATTGCTTAATCTAGGTAGGGTACCTACATCTTTGTATGAAACTGTCTGTTAATCCTCAAAATAGTTTTTTTTCGAATTTTTTTCTACAACCTACATCAAAAGTTTATGTCACTTAAAAAGGTTCTCTATGATAAGAAAAATAATATAATAAGAAGAGCCCACTGTTATACCTGAGTGAAACACAATTATTTCTGGAGTTGAGGTCACTTTTTTTTAATTGAAAAATAATACCTATAAATAAACAGTGCAACAGTTGGAGAGAAAAAAAAAATAAGGGCGAAAAGATCAAAAATTACAAATTTTAAATAGGTAAAGTAAGGCTTTAGATGCAATCAATGACAGCAACATTTTTTTTTATGGAATATTTTTTTATGACCAATACTTTAGATTTAGGTGTATCCAATGTCGAAAAAATGGGTTTCAGAAATAACGGACACCCCTATGTATAATATTTTAATAAAAGCAAGCGATCACAATAACAAAATGAGATATCAAATAATAAATGCAAACAAAACTAAAACCATAAATTCCATCATTGAAATTCCAATCGGAAACAAACATTTAAGTGCTAAATAATTGCTTTATAAATAATAATTAATTAAGAAAATATGAATTACTTGCAAAGGAAATAAAATACATTTAGTATCGCCCTCTGGTCGAAATTCGATCACCAAAAGCTCACATTGACGGACTCTAGAGTAAAACAATTTGTTTAAAAACTAAATCAGAAAGTGATCGGCAGTGCAAACAAAAATATGACCCACAGTGTCTTAGTACATTTCTAGAGTCAAACAATTTGTTTAAAAACTGAATCAGGAAGTGATCGGCAGTGCAAACAAAAATATGACCCACAGTGTCTTAGTGCGTTTTCAGATGTATTCTGCAAATCTCCGCAGATGGCTTTCCAATCATATACAATTTATCGAAATCGGTTGAATACTTTTTAAGAAAATGGTACCACAAAATTTTAAGAAGGCTATTTATATATAGATAACTGTGGCAAACGTCCTTGCTCTTTTATGCACAGATTAAAATCCAGACATATATTTTCGTAACATAGGTACAACAAAAAATATAGGAACTTAGAGCCGATTTTTAAATCATCAGTTAAGCTATCAGAGGAATAAATACTAAAGCAGCAGGCACAAATGTTGGTTTTATTCGAAGAATAAGTACTATCTGAGATAAAAATTAAGGGGGCAAACATTTTTTTTACTTGTAAAAGCTGTAACTTTCTGGATAATAATAATCGTATCAAGCGTTTTAAAACTTTAAATATCTTATTTTAACATTTTGAGTTGAAACATGTTTCCAGCTTCCGCTTAGCTCAAGTAAAAAAAAAAATGGTTGGAAATGAGATTTTCTAGCAAAATGGATGGTTCACAGAAATTATAAAATTAATTTAAGAAAATTTAACAAAAAACAACCTATACAGAATGGAAAAATCACTGGCGCCAAATTTTAAACAGCCTAATAGGTCTTAAGGTTTTATTATGATACTTCTTAACATTTTTCTTATTTTTAAACAATTTACTAAAATGTTTTAAATTTTAAATACGTTTTACCCCAAGTCTATATGAACACGTCCAAAAAGTGACAGCACATGCAAAAAACTCAAAAACATATCTCATTTTGACATTTATAAACATCAATGTTTCATATGGATTTAGTACGATGATAAAAAGATTATCCATTTAGTGATGTTAACTTTAATTAAATGTAAGGAGATAGTACGATGCTAAACTCGTTTAAAATAAGCAACGCTGGCAAAACCACTGCGTAAGCTTTTCCATCTGTCCTATTCTACTGGTCTCTTTTCGAGTGGATGGAAAACAGCATTTGTCCAGCCTGTCCCTACAAAAGGCGTATCTTCTTCACCCTCAAACTATCGGCCAATTGCATTAATGTCCCTTCTTTCCAAGGTCATGGAAACGCTGATTCATTTTCAGCTCAAGAAATATCTTGAAGAACGAAAGCTTCTTAATGACCGGCAGTACGGCTTTCGTAGCAATAGGTCCACTGGTGATCTGATGGTATATCTCACCGAACAGTGGAACAAATCTTTAAATCGTTTTGGAGAAAGTAAGATTATTGCACTTGATATTTCAAAAGCGTTTGATAGAGTTTGGCACCAAGCTCTCTTATCGAAAATGCGCGCATTTGGTTTCGATGAACCTCTTCTTCGTTGGATTAGAAATTACCTTTCGGACCGTTCAATACAAGTCGTATTGGACGGTTTCAAGTCTGAAATCCACAAAATAAATGCTGGTGTGCCCCAGGGCTCCGTTTTGTCTCCGACTCTCTTCCTTATATTCATAAATGATCTTTTGTCTGAAACTTCTAATCCATTAAACTGTTTCGCTGACGACAGCACTCTCAGCTTCTCATATTCGTTTTCAGACTCACGTCCATGTCCTTCGGATGTGGAACTAGAACGGCAGCGTATGATAAGCTCATTAAATTCTGATCTCGACAGCATTGTCCAATGGGGAATCAAAAACCGCGTAGAATTTAATGCTTCAAAAACTCAGTACGTAGACTGTCGTCAAAACGAAACACACCCCCCATGCCGCTTACCATGAGCGGTACTTGTATTGAGGAAACCGAAAAGCTTTCAGTCCTCGGTATGTGTATCACAGACCACCTTCTGTGGAATGAACACATATTCGACGTCGCCAAAAATGCTACTAAGTGCTTAGGTTTTCTTCGGCGGTGCAAGAAATTTTTCTCCCCTTCTGATCTGGCTGTAATCTATAAAGCATTTATTCGTCCGAAACTTGAGTACAATTCGCATATTTGGGCAGGTGCCCCAATAACCTACTTGAGTCTGTTAGATAGGATTCAAAAAAGAGCTTTGAAAATGATAGGTGACAGAAATATAACAGAAACATTTGCATCCCTCGACCACCGCCGCAATGTTTCATGTCTAACATTATTCTACCGTTCCTTTTATAAACATTGTTCTAGTGAAATAGCCAGCTGCATTCCTCCCTTAAAACAATTCAACCGTAATACTCGTACTTCTAGGAATGCACATCACTTTACCCTCGAGCCAAACTTCGGACGAACTGTCAAGTATAGAGATTCTTTTTTTAGCCGCACTACTCGAATATGGAATGCTTTACCCGGCTCTATCTTTCCCGACCATTTTAATATTCAGAGGTTCAAAACCAATGTGCATAGGTATCTCCTCTTTAATCCTACCCTATTTTCCCAACGCTCGCACTGTGTTTAAACATTTTAAGGGCAGCCAAAACCCGTATAGTGCGCGCTCAACTAAAAAAAAAAAAAAAAAACTATTTTAACTTAGTAGATATCACACTAAAAATGATTTACCTAACATCGTCGTAGGTACTAAAAAGACATTTAATTTTTCGCCATTTAATTATTTTCGATTTTTTTAGGCCGGTTTTTGTTAAATCTACCTACTTAAATTTTTGCATGATATTAAAAAAAAAATTAAACCATCCATTTTGGTAAAAAATCTAATTTGCAACACAAAGTAATTAAAGTTAAATTCTCAAATTCGGATTGGTTTTTGAGTTATACCAAAAATACTGACAAGTGACCATTCTATCAGAAATGTATTATTAATTTGGTGTTTAAAGGAAGCTTGTGTTCCACATAAAAATATTTAATAATACAAACCCTGGCTTGCCTTTTTCGAAGCCAGGAGTAATTGTGAAGCCAGTAGACAAGCAAAAGGACTCGTTCAGACCCTAAAGCGATCTTGATAGCCGTTGATTAAAAATGTTGAATAAAATAATCTTTCTGGCTACAACTTTCAAGGGGAGGCGGCAACAAGAAATTTAAACATTTCCAAAATAGGCAACAAACTTTCAAATATGATTGAATGACGGCTATGATTTTGATCAAATAAAAACCCGATTTTTTTGGTATTAAATTTTTCGCTCGGGAAATATGCGATTTTGGGGCTTACGGGTGACATTATTTGGGACACAATATTCTGTTACCAATTTGTATGCTGGATTTACATCTGAAAATATGAAGAAAAGTAGAGCGGGACAGAAGTATGTCAAGAAACCTAGCGTGTGAAAGAGAACCATCATGAAAATGAACAATTCCGTCTTCATATCTGCATTATGGCACTTCCTATAATCCGCATGTATGAAAATCTTCTGCATTTTTGTCTTTTCTCTCTATCCAACAAAATTAAAAAGTAAATTTTATGTTTTGTATATCCTTTTTTTTGCATAAGTTAGACGAATACAAAAAAAAATAAATCGGGTGGCACAACGGCTCATGAAGAACCAGACTAACAACTCGCAACCATTCCTGTGTGCGCCTATCGACAGGAATGGAAGGGACCTACAATTTTATGCCGAAACCGAACGGCTAGACGAGAAGCACTTATCCGTGACAAGTGATACTCTTGGAGGATTTGTCAATTCCTCGCAAGAGGGCAGTAGCCCTGAAAAAAAACTTTTTAGTTTTTAGGTGGACGAGGCTGGGAAGCGAACCAAGACCTTCAGCGTGACAGTCGAACGCACTAACCATTACCCTACGGGCTACTACTAATTCAGACGAATATATATGTAAATAAACCAAGAGAATGTCAAATTAAATTGAAGAATTTTTGCTGATTTTAGGGCGTTTAGGGAACATTTAGAACAAAATATTCTGTGTACGCCAAAATTTAGTTTATTATCTATCT
The DNA here is from genome assembly GCA_949320155.1 of Melangyna quadrimaculata. NCBI lineage: Eukaryota > Metazoa > Arthropoda > Insecta > Diptera > Syrphidae > Melangyna > Melangyna quadrimaculata. The sequence continues at coordinate 404,961,239 of OX439483.1, forward strand.
GTCAAGGTATGAACTATAAAATTCCGTTGAAGGATGGCTACCATGATAATGGGTTAAAAAACCTATAAAAACGCGATTTTGTTTAGAATTATTATAGAACCATATTTGTCTCGTGTGTTGTGTTTTCGAATGATTTTTATTACATGAATTTCGATTTCGAATTGGAGTTGTGCTAAAATGGTGTTGAGATTATAGATGAAGGATTTTGGTCAAATCATCAAATAAAACTGAATACACACATAAAATACATAAGTCCATATTTTTAAACAAACATGCAAAAAAAAACAGTTCATTATACATAAGAAATTTTGACTCGACTCTACTTTTTAAGTAGGATTGATTTCGTTGAGTGGTAATGAGATTCGTTCATAACCATTCAACGAAAGTATACAAAGTTTCGAATCAGGTTAAGTGAACGTAGTAAATAACATACGTAATACCTTATTAGTCTCCACATACGAGTATTAAATAATATACCTAAATAGTGTCTTGCATTTAAAACATTAACCTTTATCTAAATAGCTAGTCTCCTTATCCCCCTGGCTACGTGCCTGCTAAAAGTCATTAAATAAGATTCATTGGCTTGAAATCCTTTTCCTTTTGCTCTGTGCGTCAATTTTTCACTAAAATATTTGCGTTTAAATGAACAGATGCATTTTGTCTTTGGATCTTCAATATCATTTTCATTTCTAAATTTTGCAAGAATACATTTTAAAAGCTTTTGTACTTAATAAAAACTTTAGATAACTTAAGATTTATGAAACATAAAAATTTGCAAATATTTTGTCAAAAATTCATGAAAAACAACTTTATATATTTAAAATATTTAAATACCTAACTTTATCACTTGTATTTGAAGATTATATATATAATTATTGTTTTTATTGCAATACCTACCTACATTCCGAAAGAGTATTATGTGAAGCTTGAAGGTATTTCTCTAACTGTTCTTTGAACATTATAAAAGTCGTACAAGAAAATAACATAAAATGTTGCATTTCACAAATTACATTCAAAAATCTATCTTACAAACCAGATAATGCAAAACAATTAAATGCGTTTTAACAGTTCCGTTCATTTTACACTAGGTATACAGTATAGACGCAGAGATACACCTCCTGGTCCTGCTTGACTTTAAGAACCAAGACCTTCTATTATACACAATTATTTAAAGAAGTTCATTAAATTGTTAACCGGTTGTCATGTGTGTTGCTGTTGCTGATGGTAGAAAAGATGTTATACCTAACCTACCTACCAACTATCTTGCCAACGTCATCGTCATCATCGGAAGCATCTCTTAGATTTAAGTAACATTATTTATCAGCCTTTAGCTCGTGTTTCAAGCAAACTAACTTTCCAAGCTAACCAAACAACTAGCACCGGCTTTTTGATTGCTTTGATGGAAACGGGTTCATGAGAGATATGTCTATACCTACCTTTTGTTAAATAAAGTATACACTGCTTGGATCGCATACTGATCGTCAGCGTTATTTGGTCGGTTGGTTGGTCGGTGTTCCGGCATGATCGTCGTATTCGAAGTCGTGGTCGTGGTCGTGGCACTGTGGAATTTACGTCATTATGTTTTGTTCCTCTTGTTCCATACTTCTTGACACTCGTTGATGCTGTGGCCTGCTGCTGCTTTCTGTTTGCGTCTTGAAATTTAACCTTAAACTTGAATATACCTAATATATGAATTTCTTTCACCGATTCTCTAATTGTTGGTGTCAACTGATTCAGAAATCAGTGTTACCACTTTATTCGTTTTTTGGTAATCAATTTTTTTGAGAACTAAAATAAACATTTAGGACCTCAATATTCTAAGAGCGAACTTAAGGAGCAGTTTCACAATAACAGAAATTGCACTTAATTACGAAAAATTGGTTACAAGATACCTATTTTCGCACAGCATACCTTTACTTGAATAAGTTGCACTTAAGTCTCCGATATTGGACACTTAAGGGTCACTTAGTTAGACTTCGAAAATTACCAAAAATTATCAAGAAAGAAAACTTAAGTGTTACTTATTCTGAGAAATCTGCGGTGTGAAACTGGCCCTAACAGAACTGGCTCTTAAGTGCGCAGTATAGGATATAAAAGCCTCATTTTCGTAGTGCGCACTTGCATGAATAAGTTGCACTTAAGTTCCCAATGTTGAGCTAATAACTGTGATTGCAAAAGTTTCCATAAATTACTAATAGGAAATAGTTAAATGCAACTTTGAAACAGGCCCTAAGAAAGTTTATGAAAAAAAATTAAATTATCTTCAAATTACAAAAAAAAAAAAAAATTCCGGAAAAACAAGAGAATTGTTTATTTTTTTTTTTTTTTTTTTTTCAAAAATATGTTTAGTAGGATGAACCTGTCAAGTTTCGATAAATATTTGCTTCTTTTGTCTTTCATCCCACAAACATAATTTAAGACATGAGTTTTCATTACATCTCACACAATGTTTTCAACATTCATTTCTGGAGCTAAATTTTAAAGTTAAATTAATGCTGAAAAATTTTTAAAATATTTTATATTTAAATCGATAAATTAATATTTCTTCAACAAAAGTAAAAAAAAATATATAAACACTTTAAAAATACTTGACGATTTTATTCAGGCACACAAAATGTTCGTACAAAATTAATAAAAGAAAATTATGAAAAACTGTAACAGTGCTATGTCAGAATTGTATCCTATGTGAATGAAACGAATCTCGAAGTCCATTTTCTATATATTATAACTTTTTAGTTTACAAACAAATCTTAATTAATCTTAATTTAAAAAAAAAGCCGTAAGCAGTCCTCTTCGGAGAATAATTAATGATCTTTGAAATACTACACGGAAAGAATTCTTAGATCAGATCAAGAAAAATAAGCTACAAATCACGAAAAATGAATCTAGTTTTCGACCTTGGATTGGAAATTACTAAATTAAGACTTTTTGTTTGCAATATTAAAAAATGAGCGAAATGAAGATATTGACACTCAAAAATTATATTTCAACACTTTTGAGTATCAATAATTCGATCCAGAAAAAAAAATATTACCATTAGCGAATCGCAATTTGATATCAATTTGGATATGGTGTATGATGGCTAACCTGGAGTCGTGGGTTTGATCCCTATTCTAGGTAGCATTTTTTTTTTATTTATTTTTATTACGGGCATACAAATTGAATTATTATTACCATTATTTCGTAGTCAAAATTTAAAATAAAAAATTAAATTTTCCAAGTCTGTGAATTGTGGTCGAAATGTTGATTTGCGTGTATTTTTATTTTGATATTTTTGTCCACACACGAGTGTTGTGTTTGGAGCCACTTCCTTTTTATTCTGAAATGTGTATTCAATTTTACATATTTGAAAAAGAATTCTATTTTACTTACTTGCAATTCGATCCTGGTACCTTCCGCATATCAATCCAACACGCCTTTTTTTTTTTAATACATTTTTATTTTTCATTTTCCTTATAACTATCTTAAAGCTAGACAAAAATTCATGAAAAACTAGCCTACTTATCAAAATCTTAAAAATAACCTACTGGCCCTAAGCAGGCGCTCTAAATTAAACAATAACTTAATACTAATGCCTTTCGGCCTACGAACTACTTAAAAATAATATCTATCAAGGTTTTATTTTTCCCAAGAAAGATTTGAAAAAAACTTGGATTCTTTATCATTTTATATTTTTTATAAAACTTACAAGCTAATTAAACTAATTAAAACTACTTAAAAAACTATACTTAAAACTACTATAAAACTACTTACAACTACCTTAAAACTAGAACAGCCACAGCAAGCATTTTCATTTTTGTTATTTTTTTTTTTTTTTTTTTTTTTTTTGTGCCACCCTGACTGGCCACTATGTAAGTCGGCCCAGACGAGAAAACTTAGTCAACACGTTACCACCTAGGCCATCGCACGATATAAAGGGACCAGGTTGAAACTTAATCACTTCAAAAACTTATTTACTTGTTGGTTGGTTCAAATCACCATATAAATATTTAAATTATTCCCCTGAAGTGTTAGATTACGCCTAAAAAAATTGTAATTTACTGTATAGTTTTGCAAATACCTATTTTCGTAAATTGCGATCGTGTGGGGTCAGTATTTATATCGTAGCTACTTACATTTTGCTAGTTTGAGCATTGAGAAAATGAAAATCACCATTTAAATTTCGCAAAACAAGACCAACAAGTTGTAAAATTGATTATTCCCCTGAAGTAGTAGATTGCGATTCAAAAACTTGTAATTTAGTTTCAAGTCAACAAGCTCGAATTATAACTTTTGATAATAAATATCGAATTATAAAATTTATCTCTTTACGATGATTTGAGCAGTAAATTACAAAATTTTCAGTTATTTTTTAATAAAAGCGCTTTGATTTACAAAAACAAAGAGTTTCGTAAATTAGAACCTTAAATTTTGCAATTGGTGATTTTTCAATTCTTTTCGTGTAGCTTTCAAATTCACAAACAATCGTGTACATTTTTTGTTTATCCTATTTCATCCTATAAGTAGTAAACTTTTAAAAATACAAAAAAAAAACCTTTAGTGACCCAAGTCAATTCTTTAAACAATAAAGAGGAAAAGAATTTTTGAAGTAAAATGTATTTTTTTGTTCTAACCCCATTTCACCCTATAAGTTGTTTCATAGCTTCATTTTAAAAACATCTCCTTTTTAATAATGATCGAAGTACATCCTGAAAATATTATTATCCAAATACAAAAAGAATTGTTTTGAATCGGATTACATTTTCTTGGTCTAACTCCATTTCACTTCATAATGTTAGATTTTCAAAAAAGCCCTAAGGCCATCCTCTAAGTATAATCTTCCAAACACCAGGAGATCTCAGGATTTGGCAAAAATTGATTTTTTTTGTGATTTTCCGAAGAATTTTGCTTGGAAATAATTGTTTTCGGAAGTGGCAACCCTGGCAACCCTGTCATTCATTATCAATCATCATTGCGAATAAAAGCGATGCATATAATTTTGATTTTTTGTGTACACCTTCATTATAATAATTTAGATTGACAAATTTTAAGATGCTTAGATGATAAAATGTAGAAAAGCAATTTTTGTATTTTATTTCTTAATTCTTTTACCATCATCACACTTCATTATTTAAAAAAAAAAAAACAATCTCTTAAGACTATGATTGGGATTTTATTATTTGCAAAAGTTATTTTCTTATCGAAGTTTTGCCTGAAAAAAAAAAAAAATAAAGTCATTAAATTAATAACCTTGGAAGAGTTGAAGATCTAAAAGAGAGGTCATTCACCTATTTGAATTTTGTGTTTAGTCTAAATTAATGGATTCTTTTAATTTCTTTTTGGATTTAAAATCAAACTATCTATAATAATTAAAACATCTCCAATTTGGATCATTAATTTCAATTAATTTACATATTTTTTTTTGTATATAAAATATTCAAAATCTTAATGCATTATCTGTTTAAGGGTATAAGCAGCATTATAGAGTTGAACCTGTTTATTAGTTTTACTATTGATTTATTTCTTTGGACTTTAGAGTTCGTGGTACATTCCAAAATGTATACAGCATAAATAAATTATGATTTTTATTAAGAGTAATGTAATGAATTCGAAGTAAGTTATGTTAACTTAAATTCCGTGGATTTTAATAGGAATTTATGAAAAATATATGTATAACAGTAGACTACTACTACTTTTAATAATTTATTTTTTTTTGTAATTTTTACTTGTTTGCTCAACGAAAACCTATTATTTAAATAAGGTTGGAAGAATACAGCGTTTACTTTTCCATCCAGGTAAAGTAAAGCGAAACGAACTGTTTAAAAATGTCTGTATGCATTAAGGAAACAAAAAAGTTCGTACTTTTTAGCCCAAGCAAATTGGACTATTTTTACTTACGATATATGTAGGGACTTAAGGGAAAGTTTTGGATTCGTACAAAAATTGAACTCGAGTTAATAATTTTCCCTAAAATAACGATGGTATTTTTCGGAAAAACGCAAAAAAGGGGGTCCCGCAATTCTGTCCGTCAGTCTGTCTGTATCTCGATCTGCAGCCCAACCCGCTTAAGCGGTTTGCATCAAACTTTGGACTTTAGATCCCAAAATAACGTTATCTGCGATAATGAAAAAAGTTATTTATTTCAAAAACGGCTTTAAAATACTGCTTGCTTACAAAAGTTTGGTTAATATTTTGGTTAAAAAAAATTGAATAATGGTTATTAACGCAACCTGTCAGAACGATTTTTTTTTATTTTCAAATTTCTCGTTAACGGCTATTTTCGATTTCAATCAAATATCTTATACAGGACATCCCTTATTTTTATAGGAATTTTTTATGTGACCAATTATTTTCAATTATATTTTTAAGTTATTTTTTTGTAGGCTTTTTTGGTCAATTTTTTCTTTAATGCAAATAAAACAAGTTTATTTCATCTTTTCCCGACGTTTCGTCGTTATTCACGACTTCTTCAGGGGTGTTTTGTAGATCTTTACTAAAATTATTTAAATTTGTACAATTAATTATTTCTATTTCTTTTCAAAGTTGGGAAAATTAAATTTTTAATTTTAATTTTTAAGTAAAATTGTATTTTATGAAATACTTAAAGTTGGCATATACAGCCATTGACAGCTAATTGGAAACGATTTTGTGTTCAAATAATAACATTGATTTTCTTATTCAATTTTCTAAATATCGTCTTTTGTTTATTAATGATCATAAAATTTGAAATATTTTTTGGAAAATAAAATGTAGCCGCGCAGAAAAACATTCTAGTTTTCGACATGACACCAGAGAGTTTTAAATAGATTCTGGTAAGGCCCTAACATGGCTGAGTAATGGCCAAAACTAGGGCCTTGTCGATTATGAACCCTTTTGCCTCGTCAGAAAACCCACTCTAGGCCCCGAACCAGCAAAAACTCTAGATGTGTTCATGTTTTTGCTAGAAACATTAAAAAAGGGTATTTTAGTATCGGTTGTGATCCGATAGTAAAATAACTCAGATCAAAAATTAAAACCTGAATAATTTAAATGATAGCGCAATTTTTTATGAATTTATTACGATATTAAAGCAAAATTAGTGTGATACTGGGCATTTTTGTAAAATACTCTTATTATCATATTATTTTATTTGATTTAGTATCGTGTACAAAAATGCGCTTAATCTAAACTACATCCCACCACAAAACAACCGATATGAACCACTTGAGATGAACCATCTGGAATAAAGTTTAAGACAGTAAATTATATTTTTTGATTAATTTTAATGAAAAGTTCAAAAAGACTTTGGCTAGGGTGGGTGCTTGAAAATAGAGATTTTCGAAAGTAAATACCTACTCGTATATGATTATCTTGGCAGGATTTGCAAGAGCGTGAAATTTTTAACTTTTTTTTTGAAACGAAAACTGATCAATTATAATACAAGTTAAAATTTGTATTTTTCGATTCATCGATTCAATTGATTCGATGTTTAGGTTAAATTTTGCATTTGTATCAATAACGATAGTGCTTAGTCTGATAGGATGCCAAAAACGTCCAACAAGTTCTTACTAGCGAGACCCTGAAGTTCTTACAAGCGAGTATGAAAAATGTTCCTTGTCTAAATTTTACTTACTGAAAACTTGCAAGGGCTTGACGTACATATATTTGACAAGTCTTCCTCGTCTAGATTTTACCTAAAGAAAACTGACTAGTGCCATGTCGAAACTAGACAGAAACTGGCATTTTTCCAGCCGGGTAACTGTATTTTTCAAATTTTCATAGGGACACATGGTTTCAAAAATATTTTTATATTTAAACCTCTGATTTGGCTGAGCCAACTAATGAGAAACTTAGAAAAATGTTAAACAAACATAAAATCGTTTCTAATTAGCTGTCAACGGCTGTTTGTGCATATTTTTTCTTAAATGTTCAAGAAATTTTATGTACAAAAAAATTAATTTTTAAGAAAAGCGCTATAACGATTATTAATTTTTTTTTAATAAATTAATATTTTTATCAAACAAATAAGAAAGCATACTTTATTTTGTGCTCTAGCTTTTAATAAACTACGGTCTTACTAAACTATAGTTTAAGACAAACTTGACTAAATAAATACAGCCTGCTTTTATTTAAAAAAAATTGTAGTTATATTTTTGAAAGTTTATTAAGTTGTTATACTATACACAAACAGCTTCAAATATATTGACATGATAAACTACAAAAAATAGAGTCAACGTTTGGAAATAAAATTAAACCTAGGATTAATTTAAATACATCTATCTTTATTAAGGCGTTAGGTATACTGAGGTTGAATGTCGAAAATATCAGTTTTTTCATATCCCTATAAAACTCCGAAACGGTAAATGATATCGAAAATTTTATTTGAACAAAAAAAAGTTATGTCAGTTTTTTTTTCTATGACTCAAAAAGACATCGATGTTTAAAAAACATTAAATGTGGAAAATGCTCGTTATTCACGCATAACTCCTATACGGTTCATATTTTCAAATTCATCTGAATACAAAGCTTGTACATTATGTTACCCCCACAAAAACAAAAGCAACAATTTTAGAGATATAATTATTTTAAAAGTTTTACAAAAAGTGTAAATTAAAGTTTTTTTTGCCTTTTACTCTTAAATATCAAAGTTGCCGAGAAAAGCTTACGCTCATTTTGTAGACCATAATATCTTCTACAAAAAAATTTAAAATATTTTTTTCCATACGACTCATCAGTCGCAAAATATTGCTACTTCAATCAAGTCAAATTTCGATAAAACAAATTTTTGGCATAGGTAAATTTTTTGAAACGGTAAGTTTTATCGAAAAATTATATTTAAAAATTTCGGACATTAAGTTTATTTTTTGTACACATTCTTATACATTTTACTTGGGCTGTTTTACCAATGTCACTATGATACACTCTTAAGTTTTACATAATTTTTACATTTTACCTATTGGTCGAATAGACAATCCAGCGTATATTAAAAATTGAATTTTCAATATTTTTCATCAAAAATCCGATTTTCTGTGAGGAAAGTTTTAAAAAATATTGAATTAAACAAATCTGTGGCAGCTCTGGCGAAAGCTTGTTTTGCATCCATGAATAATATTGACGGACTACTTGAAGGACTCGACAACCAGACACAAATGCATCACCTATACAGAAGAAAAAAAAAACATAGACCATTTGCTTATGACAAATAATGACGCTTGTTTGTAATTAAGTATTTTATTGACACCTGGATTCTAGATAAAAACAAGAAAAAAAAACTCTTAAGAAAATAGAAGATGCTTTGCTAGCGGTAGTTTTCTTTTTTTTTTAGATACAAATGTACACATAAGTTGACTTTTTTTTAATGTAAGTGACGTGAGATATACCTGGGGTAATGGCAGAGAGAATGACACTAATTTTCTTTATCGTACATTGCTTATTGGCATAAAGATATGAAGTTATGTTAGGAATTAAGTGTTATGAAAAGAGTGAAATTATATATACCTCTAACCAAATAAGAAAGAAGTAGGTAGATTTAAACTTCAGTAGTAAAATAATTGTAAATATCCTGCCTTCTAGTTTAAACAAGGCAAATAGATACCTATTCAAGTTGGAAATTCTTTATTTCAAGAAAACACTTAAATTCCTCTGGACATGCAATAATGGAGATTAACCACATTATAGCTTCTTTGGTTAAACGCACTTGATGAACAAATTGAAATTTGCTACTCTGTGTTTCGTTAAATATTATCAATCGTATTTTATGAACTGTGATGTCTTAGTTAAGTCAGTTGTCTAAAAAAATCTAATAACATCTTTGAATTAAATTATTTATCTCAGAGAACAAGTTTATATCTGGTTGCTTGTTTATTCATATAGATACATTATTTGTCTGTCAATTAAGAAAAATGTTTCACTGTTTCTAAGCAAATGGACTGCACTGTATGTGCTCGTATGAAGTAAAAATAAAATATATGGTGATTCCTATTATCCGTTTTAAATCAAGTGCATCGATGTTCCATATATTGAATGAAGTCATTTGTTTAAATGGTGTTGTTATTGTTGAACGTGTTAACATTATTTCTTTGAAATTTACAATGTACTGTGTACAACATGTACTTTCTAAAAAAAAACTACGACTTAAGTAGGCCACGTTTATAATGATGTCGTTTAGAGTAGTTGTTGTTGATAGCTACAACGTTCTCGAATTTAACACTTTTAGTATATTTGAACAAATAAAAAACCAAATATAGGCACATGATGATGTTGATGCAAATTATGCAAAAACACAAGAAGATAAAGAACACAAACAAAAATAAACTTCAAAACTTTTTAGGAAGTAACCACAAGGTGCGATAGAACATGAATTAAAAACGTATGCACGTGATTTGATTAATAAATAATTTGGTTAATCATAGAAACATGTTTGGTTAAGTAAAAACTAATTTTAAAAATAAAAAGAATTTAATAATTTATGTACCTAGATAACATTTTAATTTTAAATTACATTGAAATTTCGTTAAGTTGTAGATTGTTAAATCCGCTTTAATTTATTTTATTTATATATATTCTGAGAAGAACCCATTCAAATGGGTATGAAAAATTTTGTTTGCCATCAGTTAAGTAGGTCCTCTTAAAAAAAAAAACTTTGATTTAAGTTTTCGAACTCCTTACAGGGTTGCCGTTATTCCAATTTAAGAAATTGGATATTTTTTTTTTCGCGAATATCACCAATTATTTTGATTTTTGACAAGAAAATTGTGTTTAACAGTTTTGCAAATATTTGCATATTTTGAATATTTAACGAGTGATAACAAATCTGAACAAATAAAATAGAATTGACATTTTTTTGTATAACTTCAAGCTTAATAAATGACAAATTCTTGTTTCTTTTTTGCATAAAACAATTATCAAACTGAGATTAAGCCTTTTACATAGCAGGGATTGTTTTGCTCGAAAACAATCTGCGATGAGTACAATTTTTTTGATTGATCCATAATTTGATGAAAAAAAATTAAGCGGCGAATATTATTTTTGCACAAAAATCACTCCGAAAGGAAATACGTGTAATTTTTATTTCCCTTAAAAAACTATACCTATACTTAAAGCTTTAAACAAAAAATTAAAATGTCTCTTTTACGGGAACACATAAAAATGCTCTGTAGTTTGTACCAGTAAGTAAAATCAGTAAAATCGGTATACCTATTTATAATCTAGGTCAATAACAAAAACATTATCTCGTTAACAGTGGACGTACAGACGCACAGTTTACAGTACGGCATGCATAGTGAAAACCATTTTTTATTAAAACCTTTTTGTTTGCTCTATAAGTCGAAGTGCATGTGTTGGTTTCGTGTCAAAAAAAAAATCGAAGTTTTAATCAAAATGCAATGTTTACAAATCTAAGAAGAAAAAATCAATTTTTTTTGAATAATTTTCACTACACATTTTATCATTTTATCGTTAACGACATCAGTGAATTATTAAGTATTGATACACATCTTAAATGTCCCGCGCAGAAAAACAATCCATTTCTTGACAGAGGCTCTAGAGAGTTTTTGACGTACAAGAGACTTTCCTGATGAGGTACCGAAACATGTCCAACAAGTTTTTACTAGGGAGGGCCTCATGAGTGTATGAAAAGTTTCTCTCGTCTAAGTCCAGCAACGGCTTGCCACCTATCTCACAAGTTTTCCTCGTCTAAATTTTCCCTACTGAAAACTTACTACGGCCTTGCCCAAACAAGATAGAAACTTGGCATTTTTCCAGCCGAGGTCCTTTCATTTCTCAATTTACGCCCATCTCTAAAAAGTTCTAAGTGTTTTTGATAAACTCTACAAGTTCTCAAGTCTAACCGTAATATATACCGTTCTCCGTTCTCAAGTCGAACCGTAATATAAACCGTAGACATGCGGTATTTGTATTCTCTCTTTTAAATGAACGGCTAAAGAGAGGTGAGCTCGGGCGTATACGTACTTTGTTTTATTTTGTTAATTAAAAAAAAAATCATTTTTGTATTTGCACGCTAAGTTTAATTTATGTCGTTCGCACCATTAAATTGACATTTGTAAAGCTTTTAGCTCAACTATTTAAAATGAAATTATGTTTGCTGTTAAAAGCATCACTTGAGAACGTCTGTCGGTTCAGCTAGTAGTAGTATTCTGAAAACAATAAAACATTTCAACCACGTGAGACTTCCTATTAAACAAAAATGCTCCACATACGCCACAAGGGCGTACGCAGGATTTCGATTAGAAGGGGGGGGGGAAGAAACTCAAACAAAAACCAGATCCGCTGAATTTGATGTCTATTTACATAGCTTTTTTAAAAGCTTATAATCAAAAATCGAAAACATAAGCACTCAAAGCCAACCTTCTGAAGATATATGCTTGTCGAATTGTCTCATAACTAACTTCTGAAAATTGTTTTTTTTTTTTTTTAGTATAGAAACTCTATAAATTCTTAAAAACTGAAAGTTAGTCCTCTATCGAAAACTGGTTTTGAGTTAAATCAGGTTCAGTTTATTTGCGGAATTAACAAACTTACTAACTCTCGCTTAATTCAGAGTTAATTTCTGCGCTGAAAAACTGGCCCTTGTACAAACGTGATTTAGTACTAAAATCATTGTTTCGCCATGAAAACTATGTCCACTTTTATAAGGTTTCTTTAAAGTCAGCGTTCAAATATTTGTGTTCTGAATCAAATATTTTAAGCCATAGATTTCATCGAATTAACTTAAGTTCAACAAGGCGTATCTTCTTCAGCCTCAAATTATCGTCCAATTGTACTTACGTCCCTTCTTTCCAAGGTCATGGAAACGCTGATCAATTTTCAGCTCAAGAAATATCTCGAAGAACGAAAGCTTCTTAATGACCGGCAGTACGGCTTTCGAAGCAATAGGTCCACTGGTGATCTGATGGTATATCTCACGGAACAGTGGAACAAATCTTTACATCGTTTTGGAGAAAGTAAGATTATTGCACTTGATATTTCTAAAGCGTTTGATAGAGTTTGGCATCAAGCTCTCTTATCGAAAATACGCGCATTTGGTATCGATGAATCTCTTCTTCGTTGGATTAGAAATTACGTTTCGGACCGCTCAATACAAGTTGTATTAGACGGTTTCAAGTATGAAATCCACAAAATAAATGCTGGTGTACCCCAGGGCTCCGTTTTGTCCCCGACTCTCTTCCTTATTTTCATAAATGATCTTTTATCTGAAACTTCTAATCCATTAAACTGTTTCGCTGACGACAGTACCCTCAGCTTTTCATATTCGTTTTTAGATTCACATCCATGTCCTTCGGATGTGGAACTCGAACGGCAGCGTATGATAAGCTCATTAAATTTTGATCTTGACAGCATTGTCCAATGGGGAATCTAAAACCGCGTGGAATTTAATGCTTCTAAAACTCAATGCTGTCTTCTGTCGTCCAAACGAAACCCACCCCCCATGCCACTATCCATGAGTGGCACTTGCATTGTGAAAACCGAAAAGCTTTCAGTACTCGGTATGTGTATCACAGACCACCTTGTGTGGAATGATCACATTTTTGATGTCGCCAAAAATGCTGCTAAGTGTTTGGGTTTTCTACGGCGATGCAAGAAATGTTTCACCCCATCTGATCTGGCTGTTATATATAAAGCCTTTATCCGTCCAAAACTCGAGTACAATTCCCATGTTTGGGCAGGTGCTCCATCAACCCACTTGTGTCTTTTGGATAGGATACAAAGAAGAGCTATGAAAATGATAGGTGACAGAAATATAACGGAAGCATTTGCAACTCTCGAACACCGCCGCAATGTTTCATGTCTTTCGTTGTTTTACTGTTATTTTTATAAGCAGTGCTTCACTGAAATAGCCAGTTGCATTCCGCCCCTAAAAGAATTTAACCGTAATACTCGTACTTTCAGGAATGCACATCAGTTTACCCTTGAGCCCAACTTCGGACGTACGGTCAAGTATAGAGATTCTTTTTTTAGCCGAACTACCCGAATGTGGAATGCTTTACCTGGCTCTATTTTTCCCTTCCATTTCGATATTCAAAGGCTCAAAACCAATGTGCATCGGCATCTCCTCTTTAATCCTTCCCTGTTTTCCTAACGCTCACACTGTGTTTAATTCAACAATTTAAGGGTACCAAAAACCCCTTGAGTGCGCGTAAAAAAAAAAAAAAAAAAACAACGATTTTAATTTAGAACTGTCTATTATGAACCTCAGTTAATCTGCCGGTATGCATGAGTTTAAACATATTTGATCAATGGTTCAAAGACTGAACCATGTTTATATAACTGGCTCTATAAATAACGCACTTAATACTCACTAATTTAGTACTCACTTTATCGACGTGGGCTTAGTTTTCATTTTCATTCAAAAAATTAATACAAAATTAATAAAAAGCTAGAGCTTTAGTTAAAAAATCTGATCTACTTTAAGGAATTGGAAGTAAAATCAAACGAATTTTTAATCAATTTTTTAAATATTATTTTTAATATTTTGAAACATTAAGTTTTAGTTCCTCAAACAAAAAAAAATTGTAGCACATAAATTTCAACTAGATGGGGGAAGCTGTCCCTCCCTGCATCCCCTTGCGTACGCCCTTGATACGCCACGATACACCTTCAATAAGATTTATAAAAACTATTACTACTGAACTATTACTATTGAACATTCAAACATACATAAATAATATAATGACGGAGCGTAAGCTATGCAGCCTAACTGCGAGTGTATAATCATACTAAAATCCCAAAACTATTACATATCAACTATTTTTGAGAGCAATTAAAATGTGTCCATATTTTATTATTACCGAAATTATTATGACACTTATTCAGCAATTTCGGAAATAGCCAACAATTATTTTTTTTCTTCTAAAAAACCGAGTCATGCTTCCTTCATATAAATTAATAGCAGGATAAAACATTTAAATCAATTGGCCTATAGAAATAAGGCCCTATAGATTTAGAAAAGAATTATTTCTCATTGACTAATAAGGGTTGGAAACAAAAACTTGACAAAAATTAGAACACCTTTAACTTATACCTATTTTGTTTCTATCAATTCAGGCCCATTTAGTGGTGTGGGCCTCATAGATTTGTTCATCTTTAGAACCACGCTATAATGAAAATATGTGCACACATATCTTTGTGGTGTAGTCTCCATGTTGTATAGTGTTTTGAATGAAATGAGAAAATACATGTCATAACCGCTTAAGTCGATATTTAATATTTTTCAGGAGAGCGGTTTTAAGTTTCAAATCCTCCAATCCATTAAATTTGAGTTGTTAACTTGAGTGTAACTCCAACACTTTCAAGCACAACAATCATCATAGATAAAAAATTATGATTAAGTATGGGCTCGTTTTAAAGCTTGAACTTGAAGATTTAAATTGAGGGTACAAGCACAAAAATCCATTTCACGATATTCACCTTAATAAGGAAAATAACACACATTGTCCTTGTTAAAGGAGACAAGAGTTTAAAAAATTGATACGCAATATACGCGTACATTATTGGATTTTGGTTTGCAGTGTCCTGTTAAAAGTGAATCGTAAAATATCTTGACCTTTTAGGCCTGCTTAATTAAGAAACGAATGGTAGAATGGATACCACGACTATAGAAGGTGGGTAAATTGTCACAATACTGCAACATGCATTAAGCCAACGTGCTGTGACCCGTCAGCTCCATCTAAGCCAATTCTGTATATCAATGATCTACGGAAGGTTCAGGGAAACTTGAAAGTTAGTGTGAAGGCCAGGATCTGTGTGTCAAAGGTGTGATGACTGATTCATCGTGATGATGTCCCTCCCAAATAGTACTTTGACAGTGGTCGATGTCCAACAACAGCAGAGACAGGTAGGATAAAGAGTTGTTAGTTAGGCTACTTAAAGAAACAACAAAAAATCTTTCCTTTCCTTCTATTCCTTCTAACTTGTGCCGTGGATTACATTTAAAAGACCTGTGGTCTTACCGGCATATAGTTAATATTATAAAAGAAAGGAAACAGACCTTAGCTCGAAACGTCCTGCCACTGTATCAAGTAAATTTGTTGCCATCAACTCGTTTTAAAAATCAATTCCTCGGCGCTTTTTTTTTTTTCCATATATGCCTTTCTTGATTTGAACTTGATTCAACGAATTTGTGATCGATCTTATCAATATTTTCAGAGTTTGGTATGAATGAAACATTGCATCAACCAACGAATTCTTGTTCTGCCCAGAATATGAATTAGAAAGCAATGTTGTGCTTTTAGTCTCTTCCACTAAACTGTTCAATCATTTTCTAAGTTCATACATTGGAGATTATGAAGTAAATTATCATCAAATTCGGAATCACTTTTAACGTTTTCATTTTAGTTAGTTCAACCAAATCAAAATGTTGACATTTGTCTTAATACGACACCTCACGACTTAATATTAAAGAGTAAAATATAATATGTGTTTGGTTCTGCAGACTAAAATAAAAGTCAATATCAAAATGTCGCCTGTTCTGACTTTTTACAAATACATCTAGCTAGGTTCTTTATGATTCTGTTCGTTAAATTAATAAAGCACATAATGTACAAACACATATGTACTTCAGTTTTTTCGTTTTAATTATTTTGTAGTTAGTAGGTTAGGCGGATATTGCAACCGGATTAAGCTGTTTCTTTGGCAGTTGTCATAACCGGCGAGAGATTACAAATTTAAGACCAAATATTCTGCCTACAGCCACTTCTATAATAGTGTTAAGCGTCAGTTATAGGTATCAGCCGTGAAAAACGCAAACAAAATTCTGTATTATATGTAATTTGATTTGTTATTGTCTTGCGTGTTTTGCTATTAACTCTCTCAGAAATCCATGAAACACATAATTGAAACTTTTAACTGGTATTTGCGAGACATTAAGAAATTGTTATTCCTATTGTATTATTTTATTTATTATTATTATTTGTATGTACAAAATATCATTTTTGCCCATCTTTCCACACAAGGACTTTTAATATTTCAATAAGCAATAGCTGGGATTTTGGATTCCAATCAAATCATTTTCTGTTGTGGGGATACTTTATTGGGAAATTCCTGGTCAAATTGTATTAAATTTACTACCATAAGTTCCCGAATTTGTATAAAATATGGGATTTACCGGTAAAAAACAAAGACGCCCTCATTGACATGATGGCAACATGAAAACATTCATTAAAATCTATTTGATTTAGTTTCGGAACAATTAATTATATTTCGATTGGAGGTTCGAAGTCACTCCTTTTTGACTCTTTTTACTCCAAATTGAAAGACTGGATTAATAATAAAATATTCATAAATACCACACACACAAAATATCTTCCGAATTGGACTTCGAACAACAAAAAATAAATTGATTGGTATCAAAAAGGAGTAGTAGGTACTGTTCCAAAATCCAATCGAAAACGACATCCTACTGTGTGAAACTAAACTTTAAAATCACATGGTAATACTTTGTGTTCATATTCAATTCAAAAAAGTAAGATGGCGCCACCAAGTGAACCGCAATATAAGTGAACATTTTCAGAATTGAAACAAAACTGAAAAACATAATGCTTAACGATTATTCTTAAATTTACTTAAAAATGTGAAATGAAATCTTATAAAGAAAAAAACAACTATGCACATAACTGAATCGTAAAGTCAGAACAATAAGAACTAAACTTTTGGTCTAGTGAGCATCTTCACTAATTCCACCATTTTCACCGCTCTATTATGCAATGTTTAATATATACGCCTTTTTTCATTTAAATGTTCAAATTTGAAATATACTTTCACTAACTCGTCTCTTTAAATGCGACTGGTTACAACAACCTAAGTCAACTTATAATTCATATTTTATCTATTTTTACAGGAAATGTGTTAAGGCAAAAGAACATAAGTCAACTTAGAATTGTAATTTTTGGAATTCAAATAGGGAATAACGACCTAAGTCGATTTATGATTTTAGGATAAATATAGACTGGTTTGCCAAAAGAACTTTATTCAAGTTAAGTTCATAAAAACATAGAACTGTGATTGACCATAACAACCTAACTCAATTTAAGAACATTAATTATTTGTTTTAGTTTGGGGAATAACAGCCTATGTTGACTTAAGAAAAATGGAAAGTTGCCTGTTTTCAATAATGGGCACAAAATATATTTTTTAACTTGACTTATGTTGTTATGCTTAATTAATTTTTACAAACTATAGCTTCTTAAAAAAACTTAACTTGAGTTATGAAACCAACGTTACAAAAAATTATATTTTTTTGGAGTTATTGGTTTGGCAAATGATTTTTTTAGGTTTTTTGCTTATAACTTCCGTTAAAAAAAAGATATAGACGTACAAAATTGAGTGGGGATAGATTTTGATAATCTAAACACAATTATGAGAATAACTCAATTTCGTCATAACTCGACTTAAGCGATTATGGTTTGTGTCCACTGATATTTAATTATTCGATAATTTAACATCATTGATTTAAAAAAAAAACATCATTGGATTTGAACTTGTTGACTCGTGGTGTTTGTTTTGTCAAAAAATCACCATGCAAAACAACACCACGAGTCAACTAGCTTAAGCCCCTTGATGGTTCTTTAAGAACCGAAACGCGTGGCTTTTAAATAATTGATATAATTTTTGTGAAATTATTAAATAAATTTAAATTATTTTTAAAATAAAACGTTTTTAAAATTATTTATATTTTCTCATTTCATTCATAACAAAAGTAATAATTGCACAATTACAACCCTAATTCCGATAAGATTTTATTTTCTGTCTTGAAATAAGCATTTCAATTTTCAGTGATAGGTGTATGTAGGTCTTTGAATTTTCTTATCAAAACTTATTTAATAAAGATAGAGATACTTATGTACATATATATATATTTAATGGACCTTTAGACTCTTTTGTTGACTTTAGCCTCAACGCAACACATTTACCTACTTATACGGAATGATTCATTAAAACTTTACATTAATCATTGATTGTGACTAATTTTATCACCGGCATCCGGAGGTTTTTCAAATATTTGACAGTAGAAAAAACAGATTTTGCATACATAGAAGTTTTCATGAATAGATATATTTGAATCCATGTTTCTGACTAACATTCTACCTATACCTGCAATGTTTCATCGGTTGTTATAAAGAAGAATTCAGGGTCTAACATTGCCTGTGCCAACCCATTGTATTTTGTTTTAACAAACTCGCCACAATGCTGATAGTTCTGTCCTCCTTTTTTTTTTTAATTTTACTACTGAACTAATTGAAATACAGTCATTGTTGTCTGAAGCGCTAAAAAAGTGACGTCATTTTTAGCAATTATATGGGGGCTGACGACTGCGCTAAGCTCCAAAACGATCATGGTCAGATTAAGAGATGCATGACTTCACGACAAAAATGCATGTTTGATGTCTTCAAGTTTCGAACGAACAGGGTTTTTAATTACCTATCTAAATGCTATGCTCTTAAAAATGTGGTTATAAACTCTACATGGAGGATAACTTAACCGTTGTTAGAATTTCAAATTTATCTTAAATAAATACCAACAACAAACCAAATGTGTATAGGCAAAAATATTTGCTCGTTAGCAACCATTTTCATATAATAAAACAAAAAAAAAAAATAACATGACATCATGGTAGAGTTATATTTCACAAATGAAAGGGAACAACAATAATAATAATATAATTATTTCTCTATTTGTGTGCAAAAATTTTAATACCAAACAAAAAAAAAAATATGTACCTAACTGACAAAACAAAAATTATTTTTAAAGTGGTTGTGGAGCTTGTAGATCGAGCGCCATCAGCTGACTTCATTGGTCAAAAATCAAGATCGAGGCGAGGAAAGTTAAATTACACTGCACGCTACTTGATAGAGGTCGTCTTTGATTTCCAATTCATATTAATTTAACTAGAAATCTTTTCTATTTTTTTTTTTAACTGAGAAATGTCCTATTTGACAGTTTCATGTAATTTGAACTTTTTTTAACGTTTTATTTTTTTTTTCAAATGAAATTTTTGTTTTGGCAAATCAAAGCAATAGAAATATATCGTGATAAATGTTTTTACAACCATCAAATGTTGTGGAGTGTTTATATCAGTTGGACTTTCTTGTATTTACGATAGAAACTACATGTGAAATATACTATCTATCTTTAAATATGTGGACTTCTGAAAGTTCCAATTCGGTTAAATTGAATATAATGTACATAGAAGTCATGCTGGTTGGACGGAGTGTATAACTGTTTGTACTTGTTGTCATAAATATCAACAAGTATCGTCATCGTCACTTGGGTATACTTTACTTTGTGTGTCTTTATTTATTTTTATTTGTTTCGTTCAATGCCTTGTATTGTATTGTACACACATGTTTTCTTCTTTTTTGAATTTATTTTTATGGAGCTACGCATTGTTGATTTAGTTTTAAGTATCAATTTCTTGATACATACTCGTATATACGTAATTGGAATGAGAACAACTCTCTTTTAAGGTTTTTGTTTCCCTATTTGAATTCAAACAATCACGTGGGTAATTAGCTTTTATTGTTAAATGATTTTCTATTTGCTTATTGTTATTTATCTAGATGTTATATCTTCTTACTAAAAAATGTTTCAAATAGTTTAACTAAATAAGATAAGCTGTATGTTATTCTTGTATGAACGGATCCATAAAATGATTTAGTTGAAACATTTTGGACTTGGAAAACAACATTTTAGTAAGACCTATATACACACATACATAATGTTAGATATATGTAATCTGATCGAAAAAGTTTTTGAACAAAACTACATACACTTGTCTATATAACTGAAGGTTGTTGATGTGCTGAATTCGAATATGACCTCAAAAGTCGGTTTCTAAGGTTTAGAGATACATCAAACTCTGTGCCGTATCAAATAAAAACAAGTGTTTTCTTTCCTTCAATATTTCAATGATGTGTAAAATGTATACAGGTTGTCCCCTAATTCATCAAGAATGTTTTGGGAAATCAGTTTGGGAAAGCAAATCTAGGAATAATCGCCAGCGATTTATAAAATTTTACCTTGGTAACGAGTAAAACTTATTTCGGTCACATACTATTTGATTTAAAATTTCTTGGCAACTTCGAGAAAGATTTTCCGAAATTTAAGGACATCTTAAGAACTAGCTACTTTAGTAATTTTTGATGAAAAATTATTTCTTTTTTAGAACGTTATGTGAAGCTCATACCTTTTGCGCTTAAATGCAGGCAAGTGAATTGTATAGGGTTTTCCAATAAGAAGTGTTATTTTGAATAGCTATAAAGTAAGTCACAAAAATTATTAACTCAAATTGTTTTTACATTTTTTTTGTTGTGAAACCTTTAACGGAATGTAGATAATTTTGTTTTATAAACCGAATTCCTTTCTTGTGTGGTAGCCCGTGCGTTGGACTGTCACGGTGGAGGTCTGGGTTCACTTCCCAGCCTCGTCCACCTAAAAACTAAATAGTTTTTTCAGGGCTAATGCTTCTTGCGAGGAATTGACAAATCCTCCAAGAGTATCACTTGTCATGAATAAGTGCTTCTCGTCTAGCCGTTCGGATTCGGCATAAAATTGAAGGTCCTTCCATTCCTGTCAACACGCGTACAGAGGAATGGTTGCGAGTTGTAAGTCACTAGCCGTTGCGCTATCCAATTTATTTATTTATTTAAGGATGTAAGGTGTGTAAATCGATTTTGTTGATATTTTAATATTTTTTTTTTTTCAATTTTATTATACAAAATGTGATTCAAGGCCCCTAGCGCTTTTTCTGTCACACTTACAGTTTTAAAACTACCAACATATTAATAAAGAAGGTTTTTGCCAATAGAAGTCTATTACAATTTTTTTTTTAACTGTTCAATTTTTCATCAATTGTTGAATGAACAATATCAAATATGAATTGATGGCTCACTCACACATATCTTTAGTATGCAATTTGTTGACCTCCTTAGTAATTTGTGTTCTGCACACGAATGCAGCCATACTAGTACGTCTATTTTTAGGCTTCGACCACGCACTGAGCGACAAGCGACGAGCGACAAGCGACGAGCGACAGAGCGACAAAATTTCATGCGAAACAATAGCAATAATTGCGGAAATAGGTCGTCAGTCCGTCCGTCGGTCTGTCGCTTAGAAACGACCTAGCTCTGCTTTCAATTCTGTTCTATTTAATTATTTATTGAACTTTAATCCTGAGCGACGAGAGAACATACTCAATTTTCTCAAACAAAGGTTGAGAAAGTTACTTGCAAACGGCAATTTATTGTTATTTTTTAGTTGAGCAACGTTTGCGTGTGAGACAAATATTTACATTTATTCTTATATACTTGCCCACAGTGAAGTGATATTTGATGAGTGTTTCGAGTTCCTCGCATACCTATCGCAAGTACCTCGATCACAAACTCTTCTGTCCACTTTTGCAAGCGCATTTCGAATCGCTTGTCGCATCGCTTCTCGTATTGCATCGCTTTGTCGCACCACTGTAAGCGCAGCCTTATAGCCTTTTCACACCAAACCCAAAACTGGATTTTCGGCAATTGGTTTACGAAAACTTGAAATGCGTTCACACCGAAAATTTACAAGTTTTCATTTGACATTTCATTTGTTTTGCTTGAACACAATGGTCTCGAAGAAGGGCCGCGCCGCTTTGAAAATTTTCAGTGCCACAGTAAAGTGAAAAAATCAAATGTTTTATGCGTAATTAAAAAACAAATTATAAATATTGGAATTTTATAATGAAAATGCAATTAATCCTGATTCGTTATATTTAATTTATTTCCTAACCGATCAATTTCACGTAGTAGTAAGGATGCTCTATACTGCGTCGCGCTCTCTTGTGTTCCAGCTAAAAAAAATATTTTTTCCTGGCAGCAACCCGTCAGCTATTTATATGACGCTGAATGTTTCACAAGGTGTGTTTGTTTTGTTCATCTTGCAAATCCAACATGTTTTCGACAGGTTTTGGGTTTGGTGTGAAAAGGCTATTAGATGTATCAATATAATTGTGTTTTAATTTTGTTTAAAAACTTTTTTTTACGCTCAACCTGATGGTGTCTGTAACAAAAGTTACCATTACTTTTTTTGTATTTGTTAAACATATTATGAATCTATCCCAACAAAATTTAAAAGCGTTAAAGCGGTTTTCAATTCAGTAATCCCCTTCTCTTTAACTATGTATATCATAATCTCATAAAACGTAGTAGTCCAATCAAATTATCCAAAAAAATCGAAAATATCCACAAAAATTCGGAGGAGAATTGTATAGTTTTACTTTAAAGAACACCTCTTGGGGATTCTTAAACAACAATTTTCCAATAAAAACCCTCTGCTTCGTCCGCCATTTTGAAAAAAATGTTGAAAAGCGTTTACTCAATTTTCTCAACCGCTTTTAGTCGTAGAGTATTTTAATTTGTGTACTTCTGTAAGGTAACATGTTCTCTACAATTTTTTTTTAAGATTGTTTGCCCCTCCCCAATAATTTTTATGTTAGAATTTAGCCACATTTGTAAGCTACATTTTGAGGTCTTTATCTTAAAAATCTGACCAGTAGAAATGAAGTTAGGATTTTTAAAAGAAAAAAAGCCGATTAGAAAAAAGTTTCGTACTAAAAGGGTGTGTAAATGTTCCGTCAACTTTATATATACTATTTTAAATTCAAAATTTTTAATGAAAAATTTTAAATTTTCAAGAAACAAGTTATACACAATTATAGGTATTATCTTTCTCCACAAATATGTTAGTAATTTTATATTTGTTAACCTAACAGAGAAGAAGTAGGGGCAATTTAATAAAATCAATCGACAATTTATTATATAATATTAGAAACTTTGTCGTGCTATATCTTGAAAATTGTTCGACCAACAAGAAATCTAAATAAATAGAAATGTAGGAAATTTAATGTTCTATAAAAAGTATCAAAAGTGATTTTTGGTTCGGATGGACATTGGATGATATAAACTTGATAAACCATTTTTTTCATAAAAACTTTTCATAGGAAGGAGCTATTATAAAAAAAAAACGTTATAAATGCTTAGGAGAGAGAGCCTTAAACCATAAGTAGATCCAACTATGTAGATAATTCAAACATTTATTTTATTTTAACCACAAAACAAACCAAATATATATGTAGGTACTGATAAATTTGTATTTTGCATTTAAAACGAACAAAAATTGAGTTGAAACATTAAAAAATGGGCACGACTGGATCGCACAAACTTGCTTTCGTAGCTAACAACTTTAACGTAGCTAGAAATTGATGTTGTGCAAGTCTATGTACTTTGGTTCCAAAATATAATGGTAGCATTAAAAAAACAATTAAATAAAAATCTACTATAAATAACTATAAGTTTATTATTTTAATGGCTTTGAGTGTAAGAGCTGAAAATCAAGTATGCCATCTGATTTGTTGGTTCAACATGAATTTATGAAAAAAAAAAATATAAAAAATCATTGGAGCGGTTTTCTTAAAAATTAATATTTTATATATATCGAATATTTCGCTCATTTTCAAAAATAAAATCAAGTATGCCAACATTAAGTATTAAATAAAATATCATTTTACACAAAATAATCAAAAAAATCATAAGTCCGTTTTCAAGATACTGAATTTTCAAAAAAAAATTCAATATTTTTTTAAAAATCCAAAATAATTTTTTTGAAAATTTGTATATGCAAAATCATTTGAATTGTGAAGGAGCTCTTGTATAAACATTTTGGAATAAATCGGAGCGGCCGTCAACAAGAAATTTGTAAACAAAAAAATCGGTTCTATAACAGGTACCGTTATTAAGCGTTATTGGTAAAATTTGTTTACATCAAAATATTCACCATACATTAAATGGTAAACGCACATTTTTTTATCAAAATTCTTGGAGCCGTTTTCGAGAAAAAGAATTTTTTCCTTAACGGGTTTTCAACATTTGTATGGAAGGTAGGTATGTACCTACTTATTTTTTAATTTGGAAAGATGATTTTTTCAAGTATGTATTTTACAAAATAATAAAAAACTATCTTACACCTCGTTTTGAAAATATTGATCAAGTTGTTTTCAAAATATTAAGTTTTCAAAATAAAATTTTTTTTTTAAATTTTGGTTCGCAGTAATTTTTATATTTTTTAAAAGACTTACCATACAAAAAAAATAAAAATTTTCAACTTAACTGTTTTCGATAAAATCAAAATCAAACAAATGGTTGTACTGCAGGTACCCAAAATATTCAATTTATTAAAATAAAAAATTATTAAAAAGTAGCATTTCCTTACTTAATTTATTTGAATTTTTTTAACAAAATCATCGCACCCGTTTTTGAGGAAAATATTATGTTCCTTTTTGGCGATAAAAAATTGTATGGCAGGTACCGCTATTTTTGGTCCTAAAAAAAATTAAAAAAACGTCTGGGCATATTAGTCAAAAACACTTTATACCAAGTTTGAAGAAAATCAATCCAGCCGTTTGGGCTGTACGTGCAAGAACAGGCAGACAGACAGACAGTATTGCGGGACCCACATTTTTCGCGTTCTCTATCATCGTAATGTTAGAGAAGATAATTATCTCAAGTTCGATTTTTTTTAAAGAATCCATAACTTACAGTATATAGAACCTATATCGCAGTAAAAAAAAACACCCTTAGCATTATATTCTTATCCATTTTATCATAAATCACTAAAAGTATTTTTTTAAAGTGAATTCACGTAAACACAAAATTGTAGGTATACATAGCTACCTAACAGCGATAACATAAACTTCAATTGAATCAACTGATGATTGGTATGACTATTGCATACAAGAAATACATATGTCAAAATGATAGTCGTCTAATCTATTTTAGGGAGCAACGCGGAGTCCGTCGTGACATCACTCTTATGACTCAAAATAATTTTGAGACGTCTTTGTAAGCGTCCGTCTCCGTATAGTTCTGAGAAATTCATCTAATCATAATAGTATATAGTCATTTATGTAGTTTAAAAAAAAAAAACAAATTCAACAAAACTATGAGTTCATTCAAATGAGTCTTCTATCAGCCAAGCTACAAATCGAATTCACCTCGCGTTTTTTTTATAGAAATATCATGGTTGCCCATCAAAACCGTCAATTTCTTTTCGAAGATGAACAAACTATGAGAACTCACTCCGGGTTTTATACCTTCTTAGAATTTGAGGCCAGACATTGGGGACGAAAAAGAAACCATGAGGATGAAAATTAACTGAAGATTGTTTGGCGTTTGACATACGAACAGTCAGTTCATCATTCAAAAACTTCACCACACATCCGGAGTAGGTATAGTTCATTTAAGGTTGTCTTTGTCTTAATATTAGTATAGTGCTTCTGCGTTAATCATATTAAATTAGAGTTTTATTATAAAAAAATAAACCCAATAAAAAACACGTCATCATCATCAACATCAGAGCTGTTGATTAGACTCGCTTAACAATAATTGAATAACCGTCTGAAGGTCACTGG
This sequence comes from Melangyna quadrimaculata, assembly GCA_949320155.1. Classification (NCBI taxonomy): domain Eukaryota; kingdom Metazoa; phylum Arthropoda; class Insecta; order Diptera; family Syrphidae; genus Melangyna; species Melangyna quadrimaculata. Next base: position 404,987,649 of record OX439483.1, read on the forward strand.
TAATGGAAAAAAAGAGATGAATCGAAGTTAATTGTGTCACCCATCAGCTCCAACCAGCAGCATCAACACAGTCAGAGTCAGCACCGGCATGGGCATCAGCACTTCGGCAGCAGAAAAATATCACAATCGCGAGATATATAGTACAATAACTCTTGTGGATGTGCCTGGCTTGAGACTGTGTGAATGCAATTAGGTTAACGCGATAGCAGTCATGGTCTTGCCTTTTCGAGATGAATCCGTGTGTGGGCATTGCCACGTGATCATCATCATCGCATTTCTTGACTTTCTGCCTTTTAGAATTCTCAAAGCTATGGAGACGTGAGACGACGACGACCGACGCGACGATGCAGTTAAGAACTGAAACTGAACCATTGAAAAATTTGCCCTCTTTTCTTTACTCTTGATTATCTTTTGGACTCTTCATTTTCTGACATGATCTTTCGAAAAAGGCACACCCAACATTCCACAGTTCTAGCTCTCAAGCTATAGCTATATGGAATCGACCGATAATCATTCATTTTGGGTTCGGATCTTTTTGAAGGTCTTTAAATTTCTGTTGTTGTTTTTCTCCCTTTTTCCGATACAATATATACCAATTGATGTGACACGCTTTATTGTCTCATAAAAAACAGGAATCAAAAACTCTTTTTATAGAACACAGCGTTTTGATTATTTTTTTTTTTATTTTATTTTAATCAAAGAACATAATATATAGAAAAGTGATACAGAACAAAAGTAGGTATAAATGGAGAGACCAGTTTGTAAAGTTTGATTGTTTTGAATCCTCTTCATAACCGGTAAATATACACGAAGATCGGAATCAAAAAGGAGAAACAGAAAGATTTGAACGAGTTTCTTATTACAATTTAAAATAGTTAGGTATATATATCAGTATTTCAAATTTAAATTCAACGTGAAAAAATTTAGGATAGACAAAATTAGGTTTAAGCTCTTTAATTCAGAAAAACAAAAACTTAATGCAGCATCGCAATCGCAAACTATATATAACAATTAAAATTAAAATTATGCAAAAAAAAATATAAAAAGAAAGATTTTTCAAATAATTTCCATCAAGAAGATAAGTTGTTATTGAAAGAGAATTTAAATTTTAAAACGACTGCACGTTCACAGTCAAGGGCTGTTGTAACAATTTTTTGTATTAATACAAACAAAATTTGGAATCAAAGGGCACAAGATCAGACTCAGGATATTATAGACCCCCTTCTAACTTCAGTACCAATAAAGTCAGAAACTTCAAACTCGTAGCATTTGCTAAGCTCACCAGGTTTAGGCCACTCTCTAAGTTTCAATTCTTTAGCATGAGTGGTTCCCGAGATATAAGACTGCAAAAATCGCAAAAACCATAACTGACTGACAGATCATCAAAATTATGGCCTTTCTATTCAGGGGGCGTGGTAGCTGCCCATTTTCACAGAATTGGTATGTATAAGTTATTTGGAGCATTTTGGATTATTGCAGAATGATGAAATTTGGTAGAGCGGTAGGACTTGAAGTGAAAACAAAAAAAAATTATAATTTTAGATTTTACATTCAGGGGGCGTGTCATCCGCTCATTTTTCACAGAATTGATACCAATTATATGTAGCACTTCTGAGTGTCGTAGAATGATGAAATTTGGTAGAACGGTAGGGCTTGAAATGCAAACAGAGGTAATATTTTAAAATTTCATATTTAACAGCAAAGGTTTTTGTATATAGAAAAACTTGAAAGAACTTTTTGTTGTGATATTTTATTACCAAATTCAGTTTCTAAGGCTAGGCGCATGCCTAACTAAACTAACTTTTTTTTTCACTTGTTGACTGATGAGCGCATAAGCAAACTTTTAATGAGCTTTTGAATTTATAATACCAAGAATCATATGAGTTTTTGAAATTTGTCGGCTCCGTGAAATAACTCCCCAAACAAAATATGAAATAACCCCCAGAAATTTGTATGGAAATAGAGAGTTCTTTCATATGAAAGAACTTCCCATTTTTGGGAATTTAATTTATGCTTTTTTAGGGACTTATTTCATTTTTAATTTGGGGAGTTATTTCATGATGAAATAACTCCTCAAATTGGCGGCGCGGCGGCACGGTGGTGTAACGGCGCATTCCCCCCGTGGCGCCTCGCACCACCACCGGCCGCGCCGCACCATGGCTACCGCGAGCGCGGCGCTGCTGCCGGTGCGGCGAGACGGCCGCGGGGCGTATGCGCCCTTACACCACCATGTCGCCGCGCTGCCACCCTGCCGCGCGCCCCCCCTCCTCCGCGGTGATCACGCATCACAAAATCGTCTATCAAATTTTGTATACTTTATGGTAAGACAATTCTTAAAGTTAGGGACTTGTTTCAATCCTTTTTGGGGACTTATTTCATTATTTTTTGGAAACTTATTTCATGCCTTTTTGGGGATTTATTTCATTTTCGAATTTGGGAATTAATTTCATAATGCAATAAAGCCCAAATTTGGGGGGTTGTTTCATTTTATTTTTTGGGGGGTTATTTCTTCGGGAATTATTTCACGGAGCCCAATTTTGCAATCATTTTTACAAACAAAAATGTAGCCAGGCACTTTAATCTTAAATTTAAGAAATATTTGAAAACAAAAAATCAACGGTAACACTTACAATGCCAATCAATATCTATTTGTAAAACTTGAAATCCCTCCATTTATTGTCATTTTAAATAAAGTTGTTTTAGTGAATTCTTGATCAAAAACTGAAACTAGACAAAAACTAGAAAAAAATAAAAGAACCAACTTGATAATAAAATCAAGAAAAAACTTAGCTAACAATACACTCCGTGTCGCTTCATTACGGACACGAATGTTTTTAATTTTACAATATTATTCAAAGTATACTGCTTATTTGAGAACTATGAAATCATAGAATTTACCCCAATTTTGTCACTTGATTACGTTTAAAATGAAAATCTACTTCTCATGGTTTCAGGTACAAATAAAAGTGTATTCCATGAACATATGTATAGGGCTTCAGTTCGAGACATTACTGCATGAAATCCACGATTATGGGGAGACACAAATCATCAACTAAGGATTAAATAGCTATAGTTCGAGCTTCGTTAATCACAGGAAGCTCTATTGTTGTACACAGCTATCTTTAGGACCTTGTTAAATATGTGAAAAGGCACAAAAAAATCACCAAGGCAAAAGCATCTCAGGAACGACGGGTGATTCTCTTAATTACTCAAATTCAAGGGTCTTAATATCCAAAGTTAATTTTTATTAAAAAATCTTAAAAAAAAACAAACAAAGAAGGAGAGAAGACAGGAAACATTTATTTTCCTCAACAGTAACGTTACTTTTATTTCCTTTTAGCGCCGATTTATTCACATTTCATTAAATTTAAAATCTTCATTAAAAATTTTATATTTTTCCAACCGTTATTTTTTGTCCTTTAAGGGAATTTTAAAAAGCTGTCGGGTGAATATCGCAACAGACAGACCAGAATTATGAGACTCTTTATCTTCCATATCATCTTAATAATAATATTAAGTTTGAATGAAAGCTCGAGTACGATTTTTAAGTAGTCCATAACTTGCTATTGTATTGTCTAAATAATATGTTGGTATCAAAAAAGCAAAATGCTTGAGAGAGTGGAAGGGAAGTTAACTTTTTTTTTATATTAAATTTGTTTTGGAAAAAAAAAAAAACTGTGGGAAAAGTTATTTGACAAAGGAGAATGGGCATTTTTGGGTGTGAGCGTCCACGAATGAAATTAGTGTCAAATGAAAGGTCTACTACAAGAGAGTAACTTTCTATATAGACGTTTCGTTGCAGTGCATTTAGGAAAAGAGATATAAAGACATTTGCAAATGCACTTTTTAAATGCATTTTTGGGGCATTTGGCGTTTTCAAAAACTATCTGATGTGTTATCCTTATTTCAAAATGCCTATAGTGACACAATACGTACCAGCTCAAGATAGCCCGCGGTTGTCTTATCAAGCTCCTTATACGAGTTCAGAAGACAACCGTATAAGATGACCTATTTAAAATAAAGAGGATACCAACCGATACTTTTAGTCCAATCATTAACAAAACCAGCGGCGGTGATTGGACAAGCTTATTCAGGCTGTTTCGGTGAGAAAATGCACTTTTGCTATTGGAATTTGGTCGAAAGATACCTGGTTCACTAAGGATTTCAAAGAATTGAGTATCAAATGATATAGCTAAGATTTCCCTCTTTATACGAATGCAAGGCTCAAACATGATTTTATCAAAATGGTTCTCAATGGCTCCGGAAAGTTCCGCAAGACTATTTGAATGCAGCTTTAAGTCACATACTTTAGAAGTACAGGGCTTGTATAATATTGAAGTGTACCGAGAACTGCAAGTAAGAGGTCTTACGCAATATATCGAAGAGCAAGACATTTGGTTGTTGCGTTCCGAATGCAGTCTTTACATGTTAAGGTCTTGTTTCTAGGATTTATTATTCGTACATTGTGGTATTGGCTGTCAAAGGAATGGGAGAGAAGCTATCGCACATTATTTTATTACTGTTCGTGTCTGAGTGGAAGGTGCACAGTCGGATGCTGTGCGCATATAATGTGCGTAGTTTGGTATTTAGGCTAGGCAAGAAACCAAACCGATGATATTAGATTACCAGCAGCGGAAATAAGTGCGATTATAGAGCATGAGTAGACACTATACTTAAAAAAACATGTTTTTAATATAAATTATTATACAATATATGGTAAGTGCACTAATATTTAATTATGTATGTGCAAATAATAAATATCTTTGAGACTGATGTATAAAATTGTTATATCACTTTCCTTTTCTATTTGTCCATTCACACAAGCCAAAGTAATAACTAAAACTCTATTAAAGTGTTAAACACAAAAATGCATTTTATCCTAGTTTGAAGTACACCACAACGAAAAAACTTCTACACTGTCCTTGTAGGACCAAACCACATCCAAAAATAATAAAATCGTTCTTAGCCGCTCGCACCCACTTTCCATACAAATTTGCCCATTCTCCTTTAAATAAGTAATTTTTATATTTTAATATTAAAATTTCTTTCTCTTCGTTATTTGACAAAAGTGATCATATTTATGTCTTATCGAAATTAAGTATATATCTTTTAAAAAATTTTATTTTTTCAAGTCAAGGACAAAGTTATTATGCGTTTTTATGCAATCAATTTAATTGTTATAATTCTTTTTTCACACTTTTACTACCACCAAATTCAATGAAGATTTTGTCAAACTTGACAAATTTTTATTTACCCCCACACCCAAATATACATAGCTGCAGCTGCTCAAATATCAATGATATCATCAACATTCATATAATCTAACTCCCTTATCAAGTTTCTTATTCAACTTTTTCAAATTCTGTATAATTGACAAAATTATAAAAATGATTTATTCAGGGTTAGCTTTAAGATGTATACTGGAATATTATAGGTCTTTTATGAATTTTATTCGGAATTGCAATTTCTTCTAAGGTTTTTTTTTTTGTGTTTTCTTTATGTAGGGCAATTGTATTGGTTTCGTACGAAAGAAAAATGTCGAGTGTTTAATAATAAAATGAGCGCTAACCTTTAAGAAGTTTCAGATAAAATAAATTGTATGTATGTATTTTTTATAAAAAAATAACTTTGTTGTTGTTGTTTTGTACCTACTCTTAAATTATTTGTAAAGACTATCTATAAATTAGAAGAAAAATCATTCTATGTAACAGCAATTTCTTGCAACATATTATTGCAATAAGATTCTTGTTACATTTTCATATTTAAATGCCAAAGTTTTAGTTTTTCTTCCTGCTTTTTTTTTGTCAAAGCAAAGAGAAATTCACGGAAAATTCATGCCTACATAGGTACAAAAATAAAATTGTTAACGGGTGGGTGTCTGGGTTGTAGTTATTGAATTGACTCGTTCAGTTAATTCGTTAGCCTACATATTTTTGGAATAAATGTACTTGTACATGTACATATATTTACATACAAAAGGAATTATTATTTAATTTCTTTATTTTTAAGTCACTAACAAAAAAAAACTGAAATCGATAAAACATCTGCATGTGTTTGCCATGGAAATGGAAAGTAAAATTGAATACCTACGTGATAAAGGAGATTAATGAGTTCGAAAAGAAAGTCAATATGAGGTTTTTTTTACCGGATTATGTTAAGTGAAGTGTTAGTTAGGCATACCCATGTAAATTCTCGTTATGTGCAATAATTTAAATGATGGTGGAAAAATTTGAAGTCGTGCTATGTAACATACATAGGTAGCTTTGATTCCTATGGGAATTTAATGTTTCGTTGAGTAAGAAATTTTTCCCTGACATCGTAAGAGTACAGGGTTCCCTCTGGATTGTCTCGCCGTCATTGGTAGAAATAAATTCATTCGCCCAATAGTGGTGTCATATTCAGGAATCGTGGCTAGGGCCTAAGGGTATTTCCCCTCGCTTCTAATGGCTCTAAGATTAGAATTGTTTTCAGGCCTCTTGGCAGCATTGATCATGTATTTGTCCATTCCGGATTCTTCGTTATTGCTGAAATGCTCGTTGTTGTTCTAAGTGAAATCCCATTCTGATCCGCAGGATCTTCCTTTCAAACACTACAAGCTTTCCAACCTGGTTTTGGAAATAGTAAACCATGTTGAAGCCGTATCTCATTCATGATCGGTCTGAGAAGTTGCTTACAATTAGCAATTTTGTTCTCTGGTTCAGTCCATTCCTTTTCCGATTTAGAGAGTGTTTGTTTTTGTTTTTCTTAAAATAGCTGTTACGTGTGGGTTGAAACCTCTCCTCGAAGTTGATGGTTTGATCGTCAGTTGCGATCCATCGAAAATATTAAGGGAGCTTGTGTGCTGCGTGCGATGACCCACGAGTCTTTTAAAACTAGGCAACTCGGATTGGCTGAAATGACTGATGACTCATGTTGCTTAGAATTACTACAGGCGGCCAACGTGCAATGACTAGACACATGGATTTGGCGTATTTTAGCGAATCATCCGCTTCGAACAATTTCATAGAATTGCTGGTTTGAGGTTGTTCTGATTTGAAGATAGTGTTAAGATATGGTCCTAGCTTAGATCCTTTGCCAACTCCTACTATGATGTTTTTGGTTGATGACTCAAAACGTTCTGGAATTGTGAAAACGGAAAACTAGTTTTATTAGTGCACGTGAAAAACTTATAAAATTTGTAGCTTGCGGATTAGCAGACTGATAGTAACTGAGGTTGCTTACAACGTTCTTCTGGAACCTCAAGAGTGGAATGTTTTCCTCGAAACAAATCCAAACTACAACGTGCAGAACACCTCTGCACCTCTGAAGAATAAATCCTTCAAGGATTTAGCAAGTGTTGTTAAGAATTGATATGGGATGATTTCCCATATATCACTTTTCTTCCGTATCAGTACTATTTTCACTGTCGTTGAACAAGACCATTAGGAATAGCACCATGACTTAGGGACATTCCTAACGATGAAGTTGGAAATCATGTCGCACCCAGATGATATCTTAAGTCTTCCGCTATGAAATAACTCAACCACTTCTTCGGGGCTAGTGAGAAGCTTCACCAACACCAAGGAAATGGCTGAGTTAAATCACAGATCGGGACCACTGGCAAGGCTACGGGCAATAGTAGTATCAGTGTCTTATCTGATGTTTCTGCTGCTCAAGTGTTGCTTCGACTTCCTCTAAGAGTACATGATCGTTCGGCTGGTTTCACACAAAATTTTCTTCGCAATGTTTGGCAAAATGTGTTCGCTTTGTCCTGAGTCGCCGTGTGTTCCCCTTGACTTGATATTGTTTTTTTATGAAAGTTGTTGTCTTTTACCGATGATTTTATTAATCTCCCTAAATGCGTTGAATCCAGATTTGATGGATTTTTTTAGAACTAGTTACTGTTGAAGAGTTTACCACATTGTTGCTTACAAACTCCTTAATTTTTCATTTGAACATAGATTCCAGACTTTCTCTTCGTGTACCCTTTACCCTACTGAAATCTCAAATTTATGTAAACTGGGTCAGATAATTGAACAAAACAAGTCAACTTCAAAGCATGGTAACCTTTACCATATTCGTCCATCTTTTATATAAGAAAAAGTCGTCACTCGATGTGATTTGCCTCACGTTATATTTTTTTTTTTAATTTCTTTTATAAATGAAAAAAAGTGTATTTGATACCTCAAATTTTGTCCATTAAGTCGTAAAAAGGAGTTAATTGCCATTCAGCCACGATTTATAGCATTGTTTTTCGCATTTGCCAGAACTTTCGGCGATAGATCAACACATTCTTGATGGATATTTTCTTTGAGGCTTTCATTGAGATAAACTCATGATAACACAACAACAAGTCTGGAACTATTAAATCGGGTGGTCGCCAAAACGAGAGGCTATGCGACCCAGAAATGCAGCCCGAAAACCCCACAATTACGAAACGCTAATAAAAGGCCTTTTTTATTGGTAAGTGTATACGCAGCACAGCAAAGTCTTACACTGTAAACAACAACAAAGGAAAAGTGCGGATACTACATAACGTGTTATTACTTTGTTTTGTGATGTTTAAACAATATTAGATATTTTTAAACATCACAAAACAAAGTAATAACACGTTATGTAGTATTCGCACTTTTCCTTTGTTGTTGTTTGCAGTGTAATATTTTGCTGCGCTGCGTATATACTTACCAATAAAAAAGGCCTAAAGTTTTTCGAAAAGATGAAAAGATCATTATGTTCAGGTGTCGTTATAAATTTTGTGGAATATGATTTATTAAAGGTGTAATTTGTAACATTACCTTTACCATGAAACAGTGGATAAAGTGTTTGACTGCTTGGAGGTGTGAGTTCGCGTCCCACTCTAAGTAGCATTCTTTTCGATATTCTCCAGTTTCAACTGGAAGGCCAGCCGTGAAATTTTGTGAAATATTTAACACCTTATTCTTAATATATTTTGTCAGCTAAAATGTTTTCCTTTCCTTCTAATCTTTCTAACTAGTAAAATGTTTGATTCTAACTACTAGTGACACGCATTGCATTTCGAAGACTTTAACCTCCAGTTTCACAGAGGAAGTTTAAACCCCCTTTTTTTGTAATTTCAGTTTAATAATCTATTCGGCTTCACGGTTTGGTTTAAACCTTGAACTGAGTTCATTCTGTAGTTTAAGTTAAACGACAGTATTCTGCTGTTTAAACCTCAGTTCAAAGTTCGGAACAACTATACATAATAAAATGTCACGAATTCCATTAACAAATCTAAGTGTATGCTGTTGAAAAGTTGTTATTTCTCTTTTTTTGGCACAATTATTGGTTTACATACATGCATACATATTTAGATTTTTTTCCATTTTATTGTGTCAATTTAAAACAAAACAAACTTCCAAAGATTGTCATCAACACAAAATATTGCTTGCTGTTTCCCGTGTCATTTGCTTCAGAGAGAAAAATAAAAGACAAGAAAAGGCTTTCTATTTACATTACGTCAATGGCGAAGCAAAAACGTACAATGCTGCCATCCTTTATTCATAAAATCTAGTTAAACAAATTTCAACTGAACTGATCTTCAGATTTCACTGTGAAAGTTTATAAGTTAAACCAAATATTTAAACTCAGTTTAAGGTTCATCTTGACTGAAGTTTAAACTCCCATTGTGAAATTGGGGGTAAGTCTTAAAGGCATATAGTTAAATTAAAGAAATAAAAATACAACATTAAACATTGATTTAAAATATCTTCAAGACACTAGGCCAGTTTAGCTATTCTGGAAGATCGTATTAGAACTCAGGATATACAAAAAAGGTCAGAAAAGTACAGCCCGCTTCATTCCACCAAAAACATAAATGAAAAAATACTAGAAGTGGAGACTTGAACAAGATTATTTCCCATTTATGGCAAAAAGTCCTCCAATTCATGACTACGCAACGCATTATTAAAATTTATGAAATCCATTAAACTTAATTTTATTGCGCGTTTCACAATAATTATCATAAGTGTGCCAGTTCTGGTACGGATACGAACTAACTGTCGTCTCACATCCTATTGGCCAAAACCCACGCCCATCTTTGTTTTCTTTTTTCTTGCAATAATATTTGTGCCAAATAAGATGAAAAACAAAATCAATTGGCTGGTTTTATTATTTGCGTGGGTCCAACAGCAACACAATCCAACAACTAAAGAAACAATCTTATTACTTATTTCGGTCTTTGAGACGAAGCATGACTTCAATTTGTAAGTTTGAATTTTTACCAACAAAGACCAAACTCTTTCGTTAATTACTAAAGCCTTGACAACTACAGTATATGTTGTTGTTAATTTCATTTAACGACCACAAAAAAAAAAAAAAAAAATAGCAATAAAAATTGAACTGTTGCTGATTGCATGCAGACAGTGTGTAACTATTTTACAACAAGAAGCGGGATAATCATGCTTACAGTTCAATATTCAAACAGGGTGTTTCTGTTTATGCTTTGAGTTTTAGTGATGAATATCTGATGGTAGCGTGATTGTGTTGGATATTGGGATTTCAAAACGAATCGTTTTATTTTCCATATTTCACTATCATGTTTTTACTCATTTGAATACATAAACAAGAGCATAAAACATCTGACAGGTGTCAGAAAAAGCAGTGTTGTGTTGCCAATTAAAAAAAACTTTTAAAAAGAGCTCCCTTTTATGTACCTACTTAATTTTGTATTTACATTTACGTCTGTCACTTGTTTATGATAGATATGCTCACATTTGAGCACATTGACTGTCAAAATAAATCATCAATTTTATCTGAACAAAAAACACCCTGTAAAGTGTATTTGCGTAGTTCATTGCCCTAGGTTAGGTTAAGAAATAGTGTGACTCGGTGGCCGGCGCGTTGGTGTCACATCGCACCGACAGAGGCGCTGCTGTTGTTGTTGTGTGTGTTCTGTTTCTCTATATTATGCAATTCCTTCCTCATTCATGAATGCAATCAGGCAGACGACGGCGACCGATGGCAGCGCTTGCAGCAGTCGAGTCGGTTTAAGTTTCTGGCGTCTCAGTAAGACCTACGCGCGCCAACGTTTGTCCCCAAGAACATCAAGAATGCAATAGGAAGGTAGGTATATAGGTACTTGGTGTAGGCTTTAGTTGCAACGTTATAGCCATAGAAAAATATTGAAAGCTTCATGGCATCTAGAAGTAGGTACCTATTTATTCACAAAATGTAACGCAAATTTCATGTTGCAGTTGCAGCTTGGGTTTTATACGATGATGATGTTGATAGATCGATAGGTATCATCTAGTTATTCCAAGGAAACCGCATTCTTTAGTCTTTACTGTCATTTGATGAGGGGTATAAGAAATGGTACCTATGCCCATATATAGAGTATAGATACAGATACCAGTGGGTGAACTTTATGATGTTTTCAGTATGTACATTTCCTATGTATAAAGTTATCATACTGTTTTTATATCTTTATCGAAATTTCAATGACATTTAAAATTTAAGAAAAAAGATAAAAATGTTAGTGGAGATAAAAGAAAAACCAATTAAAAAGTACAAGTGACCTCAACTCCAGAAATAGTTGTGTTTCGCCCAAGGTATAACAGTGGGCTCTTCAGTCAGTCTGTTATACCCTACTAAGACACAAATTATGGTCGATGTTTACCGACTCTTATAAAAATCCCAGCAAAAAGATACTGTGAATTTTATTATTCTAGGGGAATTTGTTTAAATTCGTGCACCCAGAAAATAAATACCCGTGGTCAGGTTTTTTATAATAAGAAGATGAAGAAATTTAAATATTAAAATATTGAAATTACTTCTGTTTTAAGTGGAGTGAATGAATAAAATTCAATTAAAAAGTACAAGTGACCTCAACTCCACTTAAAACAGAAGTAATTTCAATATTTTAATATTTAAATTTCTTCATCTTCTTATTAAAAGAAAAACCTACTGTTATTTTTTTCGAAAACAAATTATTTAATGGAAGCTTAGATTTTGTATAGTAAAGTGATTTAACCGATTTAGAAGAATTTTAGAGAAGTGTTTTTGATTAGAGTGTATACAGCTAACTTTTAAAGCAAAAGAAATTATTTAAGCTTGAATTTAAAAATGTTTGCTGCGCTGGCTACTCTCTCTCACCAAACCACGTCTTATATTTAAAAATGTTGGCTTATTATTCAAGTTACGGTTTAATTTTTTTGTGACCCGTATAACAATTCTTAAAAAAAAACACAATTAAAAAAAATCAAATATAATTACAGAATTTGGTGAAATTACACTATTCAAATTTGGATGTTGACGTATTGTTCCTTTATTCATTTCCTATCCAAATGTTTTCTTATCATTTTTTTTTGTACAAAAACTGAATATTTATGTATGATTGAAAAAAAAACACTAAAGCCCATTTTTTCAATGACGAGATTCAGAAGAAAACTTGAGTTAACTCAACAAATTCGTAGGGCTAGTTTTTCAATTTAACTAACTCTGTTCTCTGTTCAACAAATTATGTTCTTAATATTTTATCTTTTAAAGTATTTGCATTCGTCTGCCACTTTTTATTTGGTTACTTTGGTTTAAATCATAATTGAAACAAAACCGGGCCTTAGGTTTTAATCGAGTTCAACTACGAAACTTGGATGATCTCGCATCTCGATCAAATATGGTAATTTTACTTTATATGTATACTAGATGTACTTCATTTTATTATTATGTTGCATCTGCTGCGTATAGCAAATTATTTATACTTCGTTTATTTTACCTTCAAAACTGTGTCAACTCGGTAAAAGGAAGATTTAAATAAGGAACATCAAAATACGAAATTAGATTACGAATCGTCATAATATTCATACATACATATAATTCAAAAATACACATACGCCACAGTGTCAAAACAAATAAATTCCAATTTATCTTTTAGGCGTTTGCTGCGCACATTGAAATCAACCACCTATTGATTGCCGCCACAAAAACTCTTAAAAATAAAATAAATGCACAATAAAAATAATACGTATACGCCACAGTGTCCAAAAAAAATTAAATAATTGCAAGTCCAACTATAGAGCGAATATATATTTTAAATTCTAATAAATCTGGTTTTAGGCAAAAACATTACCAGATGATACAGCTAATGAGCAATAAATACCAACAAGGCGCTCGTTTTTCCGGCTAATTTGCCTAATTGTTCGTGTTCAGCATTCTCATCCCTGGTTGTGAACCGACCTCGGATAAGATGTAATCTTTTTTATAAATTACCTATAGCCAATGGACATCGAGTTTCACTCTCAAATGCTGATACATTATTAGTAGATACCTGCATAAACCGCATTTGTTGTTGTTGTTATCGGGATCGTCTTCAATTAGCTTCACGTAAAATCTTCAATCTAGGGGTTCATATTATTTATAACGTTAGGTATTCGAGTCAAATGTTACACTTTCATTTCCAAAACTAACAGTTCTTTCCGTACAGTGGAAAATCTTGGTCATCTCAAAAACGACTGTAATGATTTTTATGAAAATTAACCGAAACTGTTATAAGCTGAAAGAATATTTTTTTTTCTACAGCTGTAATTTTGTTGAAAATAGTCGTATTGAAATGGAACAATAAGCATTCTAAAGATGTCTTTTTTTCCAAATTCTGAGATTTTTGTTTGTCAAACAAAATGTATGTAAACTTTGGGGTTTGCCCAAAGTTGAAAATAAAAAGAAAAATATGTATAATTTTTAGGCAAACTGTTTACACTCTGAACATTTTCAAATGTTTTTAAAAGTAATATCAAGGGAATAATTTAGCGGAAAAAATAAGATAAGAAATAATTTGAGGACATATTACTCAATATTAGCGGTTATTTTTAGCTACATACAGTTTTTTTTAAGTACTAGGTTCCCACGACTGCTCTGGTCTGTTATTTTTGACGGATAATATAGAGTTTAAGCAACAATTTCCAGCAAAGAACATATCCGAAACCGTTTGGATTCGACTTCAAATACAATTTTAAGGGGACTTACAATTTTTTTTTTCATATAGAAAGTTGAAAATTTAGAAGTAAAATGTTGTGTGCCGATTTCTAGTAGGTATAGTATTAAAATAAAAATTTAAACATAATTAAAAAACTTTCAAAAAAAAAATACCTATTAAAAAAAAAAATCGAAAATGTGTGCATAATAAATGCAAATTTATTAGGATTCTGAAGAACCTACTGTAAAATTTGGTAAACATCAGTTCAGCCATTGAGGAAAAATTTGAAAACCAAAATAGTGGTTCTTTGATGGGTGCCGTTAATATCCGTTATTAAATGTTTGTATTGATTGCTATAATTCCTGTAAGTTTCATCAAAATCGGTCCAGTTTTAAGGGTGTTTTTTGTCCACCCTCCCACAAATTTATGCGCCTTGAATTTTGATTTGCCACAATTATTTTCGCAGACAATTTATATTTATTTCAAAATAGTTTTTTGCGTAAGGTTTCGTGCGTCTGTGCGGTAAATTATTTTGGTTTTAATTATTTGTTGATGAGATGTAACGATTAATTGGCTTTTTTTTAATTGAATGATATAGAGGGTCATATTTTTTCATTAGCGACATTTCCACAATTTTGTATAAGCTCAACTTTGCTAAGTACACAGCATATGTTTAAATATTTTATGGCGACAACATCACAACACCTGTACGCCGAAAATACATCGGAGTAGGATAGCATGCGTTGAATGTGACACAAAAATTTGGAAAGCTGTTTAAAAAAAAATCCCATGCAATATGGTATTTCCAGATGGGCTAAGAATACAAAATTTGTATGGAGCTAAATAAATAAAAAAAATAAAAAGATGGTAAAAAACAAAACAGACTATGAAATGCAGGACTAATAATTTGCAAATTTAACACTGTTCCCAAAATTGTAGATCATGTAGTGGAAAATTTTATTATTAATATATTATCTTAGTAGGGTATAACAGACTGACTGAAGAGCCCACTGTTATACCTTGGTCGAAACACAATAATTTCTGGAGTTGAGGTCACTTGTACTTTTTAATTGAATTTTATTCATTCACTCCACTTAAAACAGAAGTAATTTCAATATTTCAATATTTTAATATTTAAATTTCTTCATCTTCTTATTATAAAAAACCTGACCACGGGTATTTATTTTCTAGGTGCACGAATTTAAACAAATTCCCCTAGAATAATAAAATTCACAGTATCTTTTTGCTGTGATTTTTATAAGAGTCGGTAAACATCGACCAAAATTTGTGTCTTAGTAGGGTATAACAGACTGACTGAAGAGCCCACTGTTATACCTTGGGCGAAACACAATAATTTCTGGAGTTGAGGTCACTTGTACTTTTTAATTGAATTTTATTCATTCACTCCACTTAAAACAGAAGTAATTTCAATATTTTAATATTTAAATTTCTTCATCTTCTTATAATATATTAAAAGGGTTAATTTTGAATCAGTAATTCAACAAGCCAAATAATAATTATACTCATATCGTTGAAAGAATTAATGTCTTTCCAATGTGCATCTGTTCATTTATTGCAATTTTGTATTTCGATATTTTCGAAAAAAAAATTAAAATGACAGCAAAAAATATGCACGACTCTCGTAGCTATAACAACTAGAATTTAGCTTGACATTGACGCTGTAGATATAGTAATGATTTTGTAATATTATTACTTTATCGTTAATGAAAAAATAATAAAAACATGTTTAACTAACAATTTTGAAATGTTTTTTTATTTAATACAAAAAAAAAGTTAGAACAAAGTTAAAAATAAAATTGTTTCGTAAAAAAATTGTATTCATACAAATTTCAAATGTAATATTTGTTGACTAACTAAGAATAACAGACACACAAAATAATGTTAAAGTCGACCAAACCAATAACGAGATATGAGGGATTATACATAAATAAGTTAGCGAATAAGGCAATTTTTTTAAAAATACCCTTAACTTTTTAACCATTGTTCGAATTTTTGATTATAAACGTAGAATGCAATATTATTAGATATAATCTAGAGATGACATTTACAAAGTTTAATCAAAATCGTTAAAGCCGTTTTCGAGAAAACTTAAAAAAAAAACAGAAATTGTTGTTTTAAAACAAAAATTCGAAATTCTCCTCTTACCGTGAGGCTACACGAGCCAGTACTGGCAAGCCAGTTGGCTACATGGATTGACTGTCAAGTTCGTATACTTGAATATGCTGTGACGTAGGCGGCAGGCAACTTGTAAGCAAGTTGCTTTCAAATATCTGCGGTCACGTTCAGCTTTTACTAGGACAGCCTATCTAGGATTCTAAATACACAATTTTATTGAATTTGCTTTGTCATGGGACTTCCATTTTTTTCTTAACAAAAAATGACGTCGAATTCATCATCAAGTCTTGCAATGGTCAACGCATAATACTGCTAACGCGTTGACGGATGCTTGAACAGACTTTTCTGTCGCGTCAAATGAACATGGATTGATTTTCATATAATTCAAAAAAGTCCACTTTTTTTAAATAATTTAAAAAAAAAATTTGATTTTTTGGAGGTTTTTTAATCCATCCTTTAATGGAATTTGATAATTCATATGTTGACTGATAGGTAAGAAACTAAATTACGTCGTACGAGGAATATTTCGTTCCAAAATGTCACCCAAAGGTGCTAAAATCGCCTTTTCCCGCGCAAGTTTTTCAATGTATCATCTCCGTAGCAATCTTTCAATTTAATTTGACAGTCTATGGCTTGACAAATAGGTAACACAATGTTCCAAATGTCACCCAAAATCCCCAAAACTCTCATTTTTCCTAAGCAAAAAATATACTTTCAAAAAATAAGGATTTTTAAGAGATTTTGTATATTTCATCATAATCATAGCCTTCAATCATATTTGACAGTTGTGGCCTATTTTGGAAATGTTAACAAATTCTTGGTCCCTCCTCTCATTGAAAGTTGTGGTAGAAAGAATATTTAATTTTGCATTAAATTTCCAACGAAAAGCTATCCATATAGCTTTGTATACAAGTCTGAACGAGGCTACTATCTTATCTATTGGCTTCCCAACTGGCTTCGAAAATGGCAAGCCAGTTGACGAGCAAGTTGCTCAGGTTTGTATGTGTTAGTAAGAAAGTTTAAATGTACTGTAACTTGTTAGCCAGTACTGGCTCGTGTAAACTCAGGGTAAGAGAATTACATAAAAGAGCTTTATACCAAATTTAAAGTAAATCCGTTCAACAGTTTAGGCTTAAGCTCAATGGATGTACAAACAACATGACAAGCAGGCCGAACGGACGTCTTGACGAAAATCATTTTTTGGACTTATACATGATCGTTATGTTGATTTTGATTAAATCCTCGACAAAATCGTTAAAAATAAACACGAAACCAATGTATTAAAATGTTCGTTCATTTAAAATTAAAAAAAATAAAGTTAAAAGATAATTACCGGTTATTCAGTATAAAGGTTCCCACTGCATTTTATATCTTCTCAGAGGTTTATTTATAAATTGTTTTCTTGCATCAACAACAAATATTCTAATTTAAGGCTTACTTGTTTAGTTTTATTGTAGTGTATAGGTCAAGTTCAGTAAGGCTGTTAAAAAGTGACGTACAAATTGGTTTTCTGTTCACTGAGAAAGCATCTTTTTCATTAAACAGGATTGTATGCAAATTATAAATGAGATTTACAAAAAAAAAAAACAGACTACAAAAATTAACTACAATTGTATTGTTTTTAAATTTGTATTCAATTCTCGTTGCCAATTATTGTGGTGTATCGATTCACATAAAATAAATTAAGAAGCTTCTGTTCAATTTATTTATTATCTTAATTATATTCGATGAGAAAGACTATTTAACATACATCTACCCAAGAGTTTGGTTCTTGTTATTACCTACGGAAGAGTAACTATGATGTTTTTATTTTAGCAAGACAAACAAACATTGCGATCTTTAAATACATATAGGTAAGGTATGGTAACCAATGATGCATTTACAAAAGTTCCAAGAAAAAAATATTTAAACAAAATTATTATGAATTTAATCAAAATGATAAAGTAAATTTAGTACTTCTGATTTAAAAATAATGATATCATCAACGAAAGTGATACTGCACTTATTTTAAAATGGTGCTGTGAGTAAGAGATAAAACACTCACACATACAAACAAATACTTACAAATACTCAAATAAATATACCTTTAAATTAATCGCATTATTATGTGCACAATTTTTTTTTTTTTTTTCAATTTGCAGCCAGCTTTGTCTTAACCTTCAGACTTAATTCTTTATCTAAGAAAAAAAATAAAACAAATAAATTATTATTCATGAATCATGATAATGATTGATAGGTTTTATCTAAAAATAAAATTATCATTGAATTATTTTCGAAATACTTAAAAATCAGCATTTTTCCATTAGGTATGATGGAAAACAGTAAAAGTGTGAATCAAATTTGTACAAATAAATCAATTACCTAACTACCCGGTAAGGTGCAAATCACCAAACACTAATTGCTTTTTAACAATTCAATTAAAAAAAACATAAATTCTTATAACAAAACTTACAGCATATTATTAAATTATTTGCTATTTTTATCTTTCAAAAACGTGGGAATATGAAGAAGTACTTAAAATCAGTGCTGTCGATTTCGTTATGGCTAATATCGTTAGTACCTATTTCGCATAAAAATTTTAAAATTGCAATAGAACCAAACAAAATAGTGAGAATTGTAATAAAATGTACGACTGTGATCAAAGTACTTCATCAGACAATAACAAATATATATTGACTACATTTGTATGTAGTAGCCCGTAGCGCAATGGTTGGTGCGATGGACTGCCACGCTGGTGGTCTTTTTTCAGGAGGTTTGTTGTTTTTTTTGCAGGGCTACTGCCTCTTGCGAGGAATTGACAAATCCTCCAAGAGTACCACTTCACTTGTCATGAATAAGTGCTTCTCGTCTAGCCATTCGGATTCTGCATAAAATTGTAGGTCCCTTCCATTCCTGTCGACACGCGCACACAGGAATGGTTGCGAGTTGTTAGTCACTAGGCCCTGGTTCTTCACGAGCCGTTGCGTCACCCAATTTATTTATATGACTGCATTTGTATGAACTTAAATCATACACAACGCCCTAAATCAAAATAATTAATTAATACAAAAATCATTGTCGAGTAAATACGCAACTATAATGCTCGGAGGGGCAATGAAGTGGTCGGACGAAAACAAACGAATACAAGGGAATCAATCATTTAGTTTCGTTCCATTTTGTTTTTAGTGGGTAAGAGCGCTCAAGTAGGCAACTGACTTAAAAAAAACTGGAAGTGGGAATGAAAAACGAGAAAATTTAAATGAATTCATTTCACTTAAGTGACTTCTCCCTTTGACTTTTCGGAGAGCTACTTTTCGTTGGTTTTTGACATAAGCTTAAGTGCCCAGTCGACAATTATAGTTTTACCTTAAGAAATGACTTAAAAAAAACTGGAAGTGGGAATGAAAAAGTAGAAAATTGAAATGAATTCATTCCACTTAAGTGCAATATGAGTGACTTCTCCTTTTGACTATTCGGAAAGCTACTTTTCGTTGGTTTTTGACATAAGCTTAAGTGCCCAGTCGACAATTATAGTTCTACCTTAAGAATTAAGATATATATTTTCCATGACACAAAAAAAAAATAGGTTCGTCCGGTTAATTTTTTTTTTCAAGTTCATATGCAATAAGTAGCACACTCGACAGCACTGATTGGTATGCTCGGGCGAGTTTTACCGGTTCCCCTCTCCTGCTAGGTAGGTATCATGTAAATTATATAGACTCAGACTGTATACTCTGATGTTTCATGGTCTATAAAATCAGTCAACATTTTTCCACATATCGTTGCATCTCATGCAATAATTTTATAAATAAATCAACATCAAAATCTAAGAATATATAATAAATGTAGATACTCTTCTTAGATGCACAACACTTAAGTACATAGTTAAAGATATTTAAGTGCGAAATACCTCTTCACTCCAGAGAGAAACTTTTCGCTTTTAAAAGAATAGAGAATAGAAGTAGAAGTTTCCAATTAAATTAATTACATAGTTATAAGACGACTCCATTATTTCTATTAATAGAAATATCACTTTCGATTGACAATGCAAAATCATCAAGGGAATCATTTTGAGGACAAACAACAATCTTCTGATAGATTGTGCAATTATTCAATAGCATTTGGTTTGCTAGGTAGCTAGGGACTTGCTAAATCTCTATCCATGCATGCACACATAATTTTTTTTTTTTTTATATTAATGTTGATGTTGTTGTTTTTATATTGTTATTTGTTGTTGTTGTTGTTGTTGTTGTAGTCGTTGTCGTCCGTCGTCGTTCAGATAAGACCAATGAAAGATTTTAATGGATGCACTTTGGTGAACACAAGAACATGGCGCCATGCCACACGTTATTGGATTTGTGATGTAGGTAAGGTACTTATGTACTTGGAATAGATTAGCCAAGAAATGCAATAAGTAAGCAATCAAAATAATATAACCTACCTGATTTATTTAATTGTTGAACCTGATTGTGATAAAAATATGTAATTTGAGCATTCCTATTAAAAACCTGTCATGTTGAGCGAGATTTTTGTTTCTTTTTAATTTAATGAAGATATTTAGTTACTTTGATGTTGGTTTTCAAATAAAATAATATTGAGTAATTAGAGGTGCCTAGACAGAGGTATATCAGTTACATTAAAAGCCTCGAAATATGGAATGTACCCGAGACATGGAGACATGTCAGAGTAGTTTTCATCCCGAAGGTCGGTAGAAGGGGCCATGAATCCGCGAAGGATTTTCGACCAATTAGTCTGACCTCTCTCGTGCTTAAAACGATGGAGCGCATCCTAGACAAACACATTAGGGACATCCTAGTTGGATGCCCTCTTGAAAACTCTCAACACGCATACCTAAGGGGTAAGTCCACGGAGACGGCCCTTCACGAGGTAGTTCGTACAATTGAGAAAAGTATTAACTTCAAAGAATATACACTCGCCACCTTCTTAGATGTAGAAGGGGCTTTCAACAACGTCCTAACTGAGTCCATTCTAGAAGCCCTTATTGACTTTGGTGTAGAGCTCTACATCCGGGAGTGGATAGTTTCCATGCTCAGGGATAGAAGGATTCAATCTACGTAAGGAAATACAATATTAACCAAATATGTCAGTAGAGGAACACCCCAGGGTGGTGTTCTGTCTCCTCTTCTTTGGCTTTTAGTCATGAATAAAATTCTCGCTAAGTTAGAGAGGGGTGGAGTGAAGGCGGTCGCGTATGCCGATGATTTGGTGCTACTAGTGTCGGGTAAGTTTACCCCTATGATAAGTGAGATCACGGAGGTGGCTTTAAGGAAGGTTAGTAACTGGGCTGCGAGCTGCGGACTGGGTATTAATCAAAGCAAAACTGAACTTATACTTTTTACTACCAAAACAAAGATAGACCCCTTCAATCTACCTCGACTCAACGGTCAAACACTTTCGCTCTCCTCCAGTGCAAAATATCTGGGTGTAATTCTCGACCCTTAATTAAACTGGAAATTAAACATTAATCTAGTTAAGAAGGCCTGTATAGCTTTCTATGCCTGTAGCAAAACTTTTGGTAAGAGGTGGGGCCTCCAGTCAAAAATGATTTTATGGGCATACACAGCCGTGGTGCGACCTATTCTCACGTATGGTTCGATTGTGTGGTGGCCAGCATTAAAGAATTTGTATAATATCAACAAACTAAGGAAGGTTCAAAGAACAGCTAGCATTGGCACCACAGGGGCTATTCGATCCTGTCCAACAGATGCTTTAGGCGTTTTTCTACACCTTTTACCACTAGATTAACACATTAAATACCTAGTATCTTGCAGCGCGATAAGACTAAAAGAATCGAACTCCTGGTTTGCCAAACCCTATGGGCACATCAACATCACGGGTTTAATTCCTACCGAAATGTTTTCGACTCCGACTGATTACTGCACCCCTTCAATGAGCCTCGGTAAAGATTTTAAAGTTATATTCCCATCCAGAAATGATTGGAATGATGACGTCGTGACGAAAGACTTCGACACAACTATCTTTACTGATGGGTCAAAGATGGAGTGCGGTGTTGGTGCGGGTATTTTCTCAGAGTCCCTAAATATATCCAAATCTTTTCGGCTACCTGACTTTGCTAGTGTCTTTCAGGCTGAAGTACTGGCGATCAGGGAAGCATGCAAGCTACTTAAACAAAATCCAAACCAAAACCGAAATACAGCTATTTTCTCAGACAGTCAAGCGGCTCATCCTTAAAATTAGTACGACAATGCCAGGAAGAGCTTCTGAGTCTGAACACTAACCTCAAGGTCACTCTTATCTGGGTTCCGGGTCACAGTGGCATTGAGGGGAATGAGCGGGCTGACGAGCTGGCCAGGCAAGGTTCAGCCCTTCATAACTCACTTGCGGAAAGAGACAGTATTCCTCTTGGAGTTATGAAGGGCAATATATTCTCAATTTTTCTCTCAGAATCTAATTGTAGGTAGAATAGTTTAACTAACTGCATTATTGCTAGAAAAATCTAGCCTACCTATAATAAATCCCGAACTATAAACCTAATGTGCAGACCCAGGCGAGACATAGCAAGGATTGTTGCAACATGCACTGGACACTGGCCAATAGGAGAACATGCGGCGAAGCTTGGCATCCCCTACAATACTCACTGTCGTAGTTGTGGGGACCAGCAGGAATAGGAAACATTCATTTCATTTCCTCTGTAAATGTCCCGCTTTGGCCAGAATGAGGCAACAATCTTTTGGGAAGGCCTTTTTTGACGACCTTAACGAACTCTCCGGAACGAAGATCAAAGATTTGACTTCTTTCCTCAACGCGACGAAATGGATCTGGGATTTACTTCGGTTCCTCTTGCACCGTCTTCTTCACCAAACTCCTATGACTGCGAGCTAGAAGACGAAGGTGGCTCATGGTGCACGAGGACCGGACGATCACACAATTGGGCCGATCTCCGCTTCAATACCAGCCAACAAGTGCCTAGGTGGCACAGTGTAGATGGGTCTTAGTTGCGGACTTCGACCCTTTTGAGTGTTTTCCTATTTTCAAATTCTAGAATGTTTCAATGGATCTAGAATTAACTTCGGTTTCCTTTTGCACCATTTTCTTCCCCAAACTCCTATGACTGTGAGCTAGCAGACTACTGGTTTTTGAAGGTGGCTCATGGTGCACGAGGACCGGAGGATCACACGGTTGTGCCAACCTTCGCTTCAATACCAGTCAACGAGTTGCCTAGTTGGCACAGTGTAGATGGTTTTTAGTTGCGAACTTTGGTCCTATCGGGTGTTTTTCCTATGTCCAAATCCTTAATAAGTTTCATCTCATGTCTAAATCCAATAAAAGCGTCTGGTCATACAGGCGGGTGGTACTTTATCTGGTAACCACAAGTCATGTTGTGCAAACAGACGGAGGTGTACAGAGATTACCATATCCGAGTGTGCGACTAGACGATCACCCTAAGGGATCAGATCGTATGCGTCCCGGGCAAATCAGCAAATTGCTTAGCGTAGCATACTGCAGCTGAACTCGGGCGTAGGCGATGATCCGTTGGGAGATCTATCACCAAATACCCTCTTTTTCTCTAAAAATGTCCTTTTAACCCACAGGTCAAACAAGTTATGGTATCAAAACGGCGCATTACAGCGTTAGTTGGGTCATCGAACAAGGATGCTTGTGACCGCCATCTCTACCTACCTATGGAATGATAAAAAAGCTCTAGTGATGGTGACGAAACGTGCATAGAATTACCAGAAGCTATGCTGTTATTATGAATAGATATGAATATCTTAGTTCTGAAGTGTATATATTATGTACGAAAATGTAAATCATTGTCTTACTTTACTTATTTAAGCTGGCGCTGCCGCCCAGTGTGTGGAACCAGGGTCTCAACCAACAAGTCTTACGCCCGCCAAGTTGGTTGATGTCCTCTTTCACTTGCCTGCTGTCTTCTTTTACTGCGTGGGGATAGGTTAGTTGGACTCGTTACCGTCACACTTAGATCAATGTAGATCCATTGTGATACCCTAGCGATTTGATCCCCTTATAAAGAAACCTGTGATTTGGTGGTGGTTGGTGGAGTTTCAGCAGGAATTGCCTGAAATGTCGGAGGATGCTTTCAAGTATCCGTCGCCACATAACCACCGGGTTTGGGTAGAGGTTAACGCATCATTGTCATTTAAGGGTGTGATCTTCTGCTTTAACCCCACTTGGTAAAGAATCCCTCCACCAGGCCCGTAGCAGCGTGTGGCTCCTTACTACGTCTGGTAGGTGAGTTTTATAGATCAGTGGTTGGTGTATGTGACTGCTTTGTTAGTCAGATTTGTTGTATAAGCCGAAGGGGCTGTCCTTTGAATCAAGAGAGTTTCTTCAATCTTGGGGAAAGGTGGTCCCTTCAACTCACTAACGCTGCTGTTCACCAAAGGAGGGGCAATAGCTGTTGTATGGGCGTGGTGTCCATTCTACGTTTGTTGCCGCTCCTACAAGAAATAAGTGCGTTTTTCAGTCGTTTTAGTTTTTCGTCCCGTAGGTACTATTTTTATGTCTTACGACTGTGGTTTGAGACGCAATTTCCAACGTGGTTATTTGGCAGCTTTGATACATTTTAACAAGTTTTGGCTTGAAGTGTCAGAGAGTTTCTCTAAGTTATTGAATAGGAAGTGTCTCCCGAGGAGCTTGTTTCTCTGATAAAATATTACATAGCGCAGGGCAGTTACTTATGTAGTAAGGAGTGTCCTCATGTATCCCCTCGTCAAGACATCCTCTGCATAAGTCATATAAACTGAATTTCATCTTTCTCTTGTGGTAACCCAGTTAGTTGCGTTGGGTGGTGTGTGGAGATGCTCACGAGAAGAGATAGAGACTTTTTGCTCAGTTGGATGATGTTTTCGGTATTTTGTTTCTTGAAACTAAGCCATAGTTTTCTGGTTTTAACACACGGGTATCAAGCACCATCTCTTGTTTGTTGTAGCTAGAACTTTTATCTGGATTACCTGTTTAAGATTGCAGGATGGGACATGAACTGTTGAGTCTGCTTGATTAAGATCAAGTGTTGATCCAATTCTTGTCAGTTCCTCAGCACTTTCATTATCTGTAACACCAGTGCGGCCAGGAGCCCAACAAAGCCTTATGTTGTGCTTTGGACCAAGAAGCCTTAGCTCTTCGCGACAGCAGGTTACAAGCTTCGATTTGATTTCAATGGCAGAAATCGCTTACATTGCCGCTTGGCTGTTAACAAAAAAAAAACGTGATATCAGCTTGTGGTATTGCCATCATTGAGACCTGTCTAGCAGCTTACGTCACTGATAGGACCTCAGCTTGGAGGTCACTGCTTTCATTAGGAAAACTCAATGAGCGGGATATTCCAAGTGTTTCTAAAAATAACCTGGCACCAACATCAGTATCCATCTTGGAACTTTGCGTCGGTATATATTGCTTTCATGGATTCGCAGGTTAATGGCTCGTTGGTTTACCAGTCCTCTCTACTAGAAAAGGCGATCGTGAACGGCTTGTAAAATTCTAAACAGGGTTTTGTGCAGTCATTGCATACCCGTCTATTTCTGTAGAATTTTAGTCCGGATCATTGGTGTCCATCCGCTCTACATGACCGAGCCACTTCAGTTGTCGCCTTGTTAATTTTTTGACTAAGTCGATGTTGTTGTACAGATCATATAGTTCATTGTTGTATCTTCATCCTCCGTCTACGCATACGCGACCAAAGATCACCCGTTTGCAAGTAACCGTACAGACTTTTGAAAGATTGTGCCTTTAGTGTTGACATGAGAGTTTTGCACTATTGTTTCAAGCATAATCTTAAGGAAGTCGCATACAACGCATCGCCTTGTCTAAATCCTTTTTTGTAATCAAAGCTGTGCATCGGTGAGGTTTTTGCCGACCTTGATGTAGCTGCGTGTTTTCACCATGGTCATCCTGTACTGCTTAGGTGTTCACATAACATGGCAGAAAAGATATTTAGGAGACTGATTTCTTTATAGTTAGGACAGTTTAGAGGATCTTCTTTCTTGAGAATAAATCAAACAATGCTGAGGTTCTGTTCACTGGGCATGCTTTCCTCAGAACATGTTTTACAGATGAGCTGGTGCATAATTTGACTTTTGCAAGTTCTTATTGAGTAACGCTTATCAACCAAAATCAGCTAATTAGGGATTTCCATGACTAACAACTCAAACTTTGGATTTCTTGATTCAAATTTTGATTAACGAACCCATTCGATGATTTAACGGTTTCAATATTCAAGGATCTTAAATCCTGATTGGATGTGTGCAAATTGGTCAGTAAGCTTTGATATTGCAATTTTGACTTCGTCGAGGTCGGGAAGACGGTATCGTTGAACTGCATCGTCTAAGTTGAATGGTGAAATCTATCTGGCATTTTACAGTTGGCTCAAGTGATCTTTAATCTTAAATCATGTTTGTGATAGATAGATTTTTTTAGATTAAATTTTATTCATTAGATATAAAGTTTTATACATTTTCTTTTTTACAATTTTCACCATTATCAATATTTAAGGACATTACAATTTATGTCGTTTGCATAAATGGCTTTAATTTAATTTCTTTAATTAACATTCAAATTTTTTATATAAATTTAAAACTTTGGCTTTTCTAAAAATATTTAAATAACTCAATGGACTTTTGTAAAATATCAAAAAATTGTTATTGACAACTTGTACATTTCCCAGTTTTCTGCAAATTTTCATGGGAAAGTGAACCTTGAAAATTTAACTATATTTACCTGACGTTTTTATCCGAGTTTTTGTCTTTAGAAATTTTGTTTGTGGGTTAAAGGAGCTTCTTTGGCACTGACCATAATTTCAAATTAGAGTTTGAGATAAGATTGGATATGAAGGATGGTTTTTGGAAATAACGTCATATATGATTTTTGAAGACATTTTATATAAGGATTTTATTTTGAAAGTTAAAAATTTAATTTGTATTTAATTGTATTTAAACTACCTACACAAATTATTAAAATTATGTTTTTTTTTTATTTATTTACAGATTCCTCAGATATTGTAGACTGCAAATTGAAACTTATTCTTGGCTTAATATGGACTCTAATTCTTCATTATTCCATCTCTATGCCAGCGTGGGAGGGAGAAGACGAAAATCAAATGAATGGCACAGGTGCAACACCCAAACAAAGGTTAATTGAAAATTAATATATTCATTAGATAGAATTTTAACATAATACATTTGTTCGTATATTTAGACTTCTCAACTGGATCCACACGAGAATCCCAGAAATGCCAATCAACAATTTCACAAACGACTGGACCAGCGGTAAGGCTGTTGGTGCTTTGGTTGATGCCTGTGCACCAGGTCTATGCCCCGACTGGGATATGTGGGATCCAAAGGATGCTGTACAAAATGCATCCGAAGCCATGGGCTTGGCCGATGACTGGCTTAATGTTCGTCAATTGATCAAACCAGAAGAATTAGTCAATCCACAAGTTGATGAACAATCAATGATGACATATTTGTCACAATATCCAAATGCAAAATTGAAGACTGGTGCTCCATTGAGACCAAAGACCAATCCAAACAGGTAAGTGTTCGGGGAGAGTCCTTAACAATCATTCGTTGGTCCATTTTGTCAAATATTCAAGGCAATTATAATTGTTTTCGTCCAAATTTCCCATTGTTCATAGTTTTTACTTTTCTTTTGTTAAAACTTCCGCACGTTTTAATTATTCTTATACATAACTGTGAATGTTTAAAATTATTTGTTTTTTTGTTTCTTAATAATAAAACAACAACAGCATTCTACGTTTTGTTATTGAAAAATAAAAATAATATTAATTTATTTAATATTCTTCTTCTTCTTCTATTTAATTGCAAAATTATCTCAGCATTCCTCCTCCCCGGTAAGTCTGGAATGCAATTAAGTGTTTTTTTTCCTATTTTTTCGTGTTATGCGCTTTTCAAGTCAAGTACCTATTTACCTATATTATGATATTTGTTTGCATAAATATCTACATATTATGGACATTCGAAACCATTCTAATATTTAAAGTTCTTTACAACAATTTGTAAATACATTTTTTAAGTTATCTTATCCTAGTATTCGACAAATTCATACATATGGTGTCTTCAGAATTTTTTAAGTACCTACCTACCTATACAAATATCAAGATTCAAAGGCTTTTATTTAAACAATTTTTTATAATTGGAAAATGTTGATGCATAATTTTTAAATAAGTAGGTATATACAAAATTTTGAAAATTAATTTTTGAAAAATGTATAATTAAATTTTTAAAAGCAACATTTTTGATTGTTTACATAACGATATGATTCTTTCCTGACTATATGGTTTCGGTCCTAAAATGTCATTTTGCGCTTAACCCTATGGCCTTATGCACTTTTATAACTTCGCACTAAATTGTTCTAATGCTTTTAATAAATTTTGCAAATAGCTATGTTATAGTATGCGCTTCTTTTTTTGGAATAAATTGCTGCGTCTCAAGAGGGCAAAATTTCTGAGTTCTCAGATATTCTTTTTACATCTGATTACTACTTTTTTGTATTTATGTAGTTTTCTGTACCTACTGATAGCTGATACGAAGCATTTTTAGATTAATTTCTCAGCTACATATTATTTGATCTGACGCGTCTATTAATATACCTGCTTTTGCATAGTTAGTCCAAACGTATCATTTTATTTGTGTGTAGGTACACAAAAAAAATCTTTTTAAAAATTCTGCTCTTTAAAATTCTGTTATTCAAAAATCTCTACTTAAAAGTTTTACTTGCTGAATTTTGTAAAACAGGAACAGAGTGGATTTTTAACATTTTTGAAACTTTTCTTTTACTGTATTGTGATTTTTGACGCGAAGGAGTTGCCAAATGTGGTTACTTTTTTTTCTTTAAAACCATTTGCTATGCTGAATATACACGACTGAAAAATTGAATGAAGTAACAACCAATTGAGAATGCTGTAATTATACCCATTTCATGACTGCCACACCTGTCATCAAATTGACTGAGGTGTTTTTTTTTTCCATTGGTACAAAAAATATCAATTAAATTTTTGATTTGGTTCCGTGAGTATATATAATTAAGCTCTCACTGTACGAAAAATAATACAATTTTGAAGAGTTTCTTGAAGTCTTAACATGTTCAGATCATGCTTTGCACAAAAAAAAATAAACACATGCCCAATGACAAAAATGAAATCAATTTGAAATTGTCTGGAACACAAAAGATTGAAATCTGAATTGACCAAATGAATAACCACCATTAATCTTCTTCTTCTTCATTTAACCGGCGATTGTCATGATCTCGAGGGGGACTACACATCTCCCATTCAACTGCTTCACCTAAGGTTCCACTTGTGGGGTTCGCCGGGTTGACCTCAGAAAACGTCGACAGTCCTCACGGTTTTGGATTGTTCCATGACTAAATGCAGGTGTCATTGCATTGCATCCAGCAGTTTGCGCCTGCCTTTCTTCCGCGATAGTGTTGAAACGTTTTGTGCTATTGCCTTTTGAGCTGGGTTCTCATGGCATCTTCTTTGTACATGACAGCACCAGCTAAGTTGGTCATGCTGTATTTTGTCCAAGATGGTATTTTTGACGTGTAGGATTCTCTTGCTTCTTATGCGATCACGCTTTGTCACTCCTGCTGTCATGCGAAGCATCTTCATTTCAGCTGCCGTCAATTTACTCTCATACTTCTTGTACATTGTCCAACACTGTGAACCGTATGTAAGCGCTGGACGAACAACTGCTGTGTAGGCCTTTCCTTTCAGCTTAGGGGGCATTTTTCTATCACAGAAGATGGCAGAGTTTTCTTACCACCATTAATTATGTTCCAATTTTAATTTATAAAAATTATTGTCGTTATTTAAACATTATTATAGAATTTTTTTTGTCTAAGACGACTGACCAATAACCATTTTTTGTCACCATTCTGTACCCATAGGTTGAAATAAAAGACGAAATGGTTAAAATGTAGACTATAGCATTTTTTCTTGCAATCACTTTTAAGCTCAATTAATACATTTATTATATTTTATTTATACTTAAATTAAAAATTATTTAAAAAAAACAACAAATTTTATTTTGTATTTCTAAAATTTTTTATTAGATTTAAATTTAAAAAACTATCATCACAACTTTTTGTATAGATATATTTGTTAATGCGACGCGTTTCGGAGTGTTGCTACTCCATCATCGGGCGAACTACTTTGATCAACCAAATTAAATTCAATTTTGCACTTCTTCACAGCTCATCGGAAACTGTCAACTACAGTGCTGCACTTTTCTGTTCTTAATATTCTTACAATTTCTGCTATTCTGTGCTGTTCTAATGTAGATTTTTTTCATTTAACAAACCTATTAAGTTCATTTACTTAAATCTCAGAAATTGTCCATTTGTGCGATTTTTAGTCGAGAGTTCTGCGAAAATTTATATAAAAAATTAAAAGTTACAGAACTTTGAACTGTTTTGGGAAGTAGGTAAACGAACACACATTAGGATTGTTCAGTGAGGTTTTTCAGATCAGAACAGAACAGAACAGGATAGAACAGAAATGTCAGACAAGATAGAACAGGCAGCTGCCTGACAGTTGTCAAAAACCTGTTCTAAGTTGTTCTACCTAAAAAGTAAGAACAGAAAATCCTGTTCTATTCTGTTCCAAACTGTTCGGAACAGACTCACTGAACAGCAAATCAGAACAGTTTGGAACAGAAAATTCTCATTGAACAGCAAAAACTTGTACGTTTCTGTTCTAAACTGTTCGGAACAACGTTACTGAACAAAGCTATTATGTCACTCGTATAAATGTAACGTACAGGGGCGGACTAAATCACTGTAAGGCCCATCTACTCCGGGCCTTCAACTCTTTTCAAAAATGGGTTCCCATGTTATCAGGGCCCGGGCGGAAGAAGCAGAACTTCGATGCACTCGATCCTTTAAAAAAATTGAAATATATGTATATCCTTGTTCAAATTTCAACTGTAAATTTATCCTTTAATTAGTATTCTTTTAGGATTTTTACATACGATCGATTTAATCGCTGTTTTCTTTTTTTTTATAAAAGCAATTTGAAAAAAAAATATATGTATATTTAAAATGCTTTTAGGCCGAATTAAGCAAAGTGTTACCTCGAAAGCAAAGTATTTATGCTTCATTCCTGCGCTTTGTGTTTTCTGCATAACCTAGAAAGTTATTTTGCACTCCAGCAGCTAGTGTTCCTTCTTACGTTCAATATGTCTCTTTCAACATTTCTATAATTATTTAATTTCTTCCAATTCAGGGTTCGTGCTTATGGCCCAGGAATTGAACCAGTTGGTCCAGTTGTTGCTGCTCCAGCCAATTTTACGGTTGAAACATTCTCCGCTGGAAAAGGTAAGACAATCTACCTTAAAGGTGGGCCCTAAAGTTAAGAATTTAAATTTGAAACCAAATAAAATGCCATTAAATTGTAAACCATCGTATATGTTTAAATTCTCTTAACTTTAAAGCCAACTCTGTTTTATATTATTATTGCTTCTGATAAGGTTTCAATACAAAAACATTAAATCTTTTTTAGGAAACGTTGAAGTTGAAATCATTGGTCCCAATGGTCAACCCGAAAAAGCTGAAGTTCGTTTCAACAATGACAAAAACCTCACCTATTCCATTTCGTACATCCCCAAAATGGAAGGTGAACACAAAGTCTTTGTCAAATATTCTGGACGTGATATTCCAAAGAGTCCATTCAGTGTTAAGGTCGAAGGTCATGCTGGTGATGCTTCTAAAGTTAAAGCAACCGGTCCTGGACTTCAGCCAAGTGGAGTTTTCATAAATAAACCAACATTCTTTGATATCATCACTAAGGGTGCCGGACGTGGAGTACCAGAAGTTATCATCATCGATCCAGCAAATCACAAGACATCTGTTCCAGCTAAGGTCAGACAGGTTGAAGATGATGTTTGGCGTTGTGAATATGTTACCCCATTAACTGGTCTACATTCGATAAATGTATTCTATGCTGGCACTCCAATTCCAAACAGCCCTTTCCCTGTTAAGGTTTCTCCACTATCCGATGCTCGGAAAGTTCGTGCAAGTGGACGTGGTCTTCAGAGTACTGGTGTTAGGGTTGGAGACGATGCTGATTTTAAGGTGTACACAGATGGAGCTGGTGAGGGTATACCCGAGGTTAGGGTAATTGGACCTGGTGGATCAAATCAAAATGTAGCTCTCACTAAAGTCGATGGAACCACCTATGAGTCACATTACTTCCCCACCAAGGAAGGCCGATATGTAGTAATGGTAACTTTCGGAGGACAGGAGGTTCCCAAGAGTCCATTCGAAGTCAAAGTTGGACCTAAGAAGGAATCGTCAATTGTAGCATATGGACCTGGTTTAACTGGTGGTGTTATTGGTTACCCAGCTGCTTTTGTAGTTGAGACCAATGGTGAAACCGGTGCATTAGGTTTTACTGTTGCCGGACCGTCACAGGCCGAAATTGAATGTCACGATAACGGTGATGGTTCTGCTTTGGTCAAATACCATCCGACAGCAGTAGGAGAGTATGCTGTGCATATTCTTTGTGACAACGAAGACATCCCCAAGAGTCCCTTCATCGCACAAATTCTCCCAAGAACCGATTTCCATCCCGAACTCGTCAAGTCTTCCGGTCCTGGTTTGGAGAAAAATGGCATCACAATTGGCGCACCTACATCGTTTACAGTTGACACATCAAAGGCTGGCAATGCTCCTCTCGAAATCATTGTGGAAGATGTATATGCTAACAAGATTCCAGTTAGCGTTCAAGAAAAGCCCGATGGTACAATGTTATGCACTTATACTCCCATTTCTGGCGTTCCTCATACTGTGGAGGGTAAATATCTTAATAGGTTCATTCTTTATCAACAACAGAAATTAATGAACTTCTTTTAATTTCAGTGAATTATGGTTGTGTCGCAACTCCCAATTCCCCACATCGTGTCTACATTGGTGTTCCAATTGATCCAACAAAAGTTCAAGCTTTCGGACCCTGGCTAGAACCAGGTGTACGTCCAAATGTCCCCACACACTTCAATGTTGACGCTCGCGAAGCTGGTGACGCTGAACTCCAAGTCAAGATCATACATGAAGAAACCAAAGCCGAGGTTCCATGTCGTGTCATTGACAATGAAGACAGCACTTACACTGTTGAAGTCATCCCACCAGCAAACGGCGCCTACACAACTTCCATGACCTATGGTGGCCTTCGAGTGCCACTTGGCCCAAAGGTTGTTGTCCAGCATACCGTTGATGTGTCCAAGATCAAAGTGGACGGTCTAGAACCAAGTAAGTACCTTAGCCCCATTCTCACACACTCTCATTCTTTGCATAGTTCATTGTTGAAAACAAGAAAAGGTCATTTAAGAAATTTATTACAAACTCACAAGCTGCACCATTGAATAGTCTACAGCAGTTCCGGGTCATTACCAATGGCCTCCCGAGGGCGGATCTTTCGGTAACAATCACAAGTCCATCTGGAAATCGCGTCAAAGCCCATATTATACCAACAGCTGAAGGCTTTCTGGTGAATTTCACACCCACGCAGCTGGGAGAGTACCTGCTGAGTATTTGTTTCGGCGGAAGTCCCATAACGCCACGTCCGTTTAGATTGCAATGCCTCGTTGGCAGTGACTCGAATAAAGTGCGAGCTTTTGGTCCAGGCTTAGAGCGGGGCATTATAGGCCAACCGGCCGAGTTTATTATCGACACCAGAGGAGCGGGCCAGGGAGGACTTGGTGTTACCGTAGAAGGACCCTGCGAAGCGGCCATTAACTGTCGTGACAATGGCGATGGCACTTGTAATGTTGCCTATTTGCCAACGGAAATCGGAGACTATACAGTGAATGTAACATTCAATGATCGACATGTTAACGGATCACCCTTTCAGCCAATCATAGTACCGCTGCCAAATTTAAACAAGATCCGAGTGACTGGAATAGGGATTCAGCCACATGGTACGAAGAAGGCGTTACGTTGATTTTGATTTTGCGTTTTTATCTGTGTGTGTCCAATATGAAGCGGTCATGCTAGAGGAGACAATAAAAAAGCCTGCTTAAAAAATAACCTGCCCACTGAGTACTGCACTTTGTCTAAGGCACAGCTTTCAAAAAATTTATATATATAAAAAAAAAACCTAACACTTTGCTAACCACAAAACACGCCCACCGCATGCATTTTTTTTTATTTCGTTTTCATTTGATAACATTTTTATTCGTTGTGTAATATAATTATATGAGTCTAGAACTAACGGTTTCTTCCCTGACTTTTAGGTGTCATAATGAATGCTCCAGTTGACTTTTCGGTTGACATGAGTAAGGTTGGTAATGATATCGACTCAAAGAAGCTTACCTGCGCCATCTTTGATCCAAAGGGCAATGTTCTGCCAAGTAAGGTCGTCCCAGGACCAAAGGATGATATTTTCCGAATTATGTACACACCGTTCGAAGCCGGACGGCACACCATTGAGTTGATGTATGACAATGTACCCGTGCCTGGATCGCCATTTGTTGTCCATGTGAAGAGCGGTTGTGACCCATCACGCTGCAAGGCATACGGTCCCGGCCTTGAGAAAGGATTCACAAACAAAAACAACAAATTTACTGTGGAAACCAAGGGCGCCGGAACCGGCGGCCTTTCATTAGCCATCGAAGGACCCTCTGAGGCTAAGATGAGCTGCATCGACAACAGGGATGGCAGCTGTGACGTTGAGTATTTGGCAACTGATCCAGGCGAATATGACATCACGATTCGTTTTGCTGACAAACATATTCCTGGATCACCATTCAGGGTGGTTGTTGAAGAAACAGTTGATCCAACAAAGGTTAAGGTCTACGGACCTGGTATCGAACATGGTCAGGTGAGAGAAGGCCTGCCAACCTATTTCAATGTTGATGTCGCTGAAGCTGGTCCCGGACGTATTGCTGTTAAACTGACAAATTCTGAAGGTATCGCTGTGGATAATTTGAATGTGGAAGAAAAGGGCAATGGAGTGTATGCTGTGCATTATGTTCCACCCAAGCAAGGATCAGTTCTGACGTGCCAAGTAAAGTTCTCTGATGAGGAAGTGCCATGCAGGTGAGTCTAATATTTAAAACTATTCACCGATTTTAAAACTAATGTTTTTTTTTATTTCATTTAGTCCGTTTGTTATGACTGTCTTCCCCAAGGCTGAACCAGAAAATGTTAAAATTGTCAACAGTAGCGAGAAGAAGAAGCTCTCAGCTTCCCTGCCCGCCAAATTCCAAATTGACACAAAATCAGCCGGAGAAGCTGATATTAATGTTGAGATTAAAAACCCCAAAGGCAAACCAATTGTTCCAATTTTGGAAAAGATCGACAACAATACATATATTCTATCCTTTATCCCCGACGAATGTGGAACATATCATATAAGTGTGCTTTATGGCGAGAAACATATCCATGGATCACCATTTACTCTACAAGCAATTGCCACTGGTGAAGCCAAGAAATGTAAACTTGTTGCCGAAGCTCCTAAAATTCAACCATCAGGCAGCAAGAGTCATCTTAGTGTGGACGCTAGAGATGCCGGTGATGGCGCTGTAACCTGCAAAGTAACATCAAAGAGTGGAAAGTAAGTTTTGACGATCAAAATTCAAATAAGATTTTGTTTAAAATATATATGATTTTTTAGGGAAATCGTTGACATCGATGTGATTGAAAAAGATGGTCTCTTTGATATCTATTATGCCCTCAAAGATCCTGGCGAGTACGACATCAATGTTAAATTTGGTGGACAGAATATACCAAATGGTAGCTTCTCAATTAAGGTAGTTTGAAAAATGTAATCTCTTTATGTTATGTATGTCATTAGTGGAAAACGTTCTTCATTCAAAATTAGTAATTCAATTGTTATAAATTTAAAAAAAAAAATATTCGTTCGTACATATGTATATATATGTATTTGTTGTGCAGTCCTTATTTGTTCCTTATTTATTTATTTGAAAAAAACATTGTTTCATGTTGAAGGACATGCATTTTCTAAATTTCAATTCCTTTACAAAAATACACAAACAATAGAAAGAAAAAACATTAAAACTGTTCAAAAATCATATTTATTTATTGTTAATTTTAAAAACAAATATCATTAACTTATTAAATTATTATGTTCATAAATTATAAAATATTTTGTTTAAAACAAAAGAACAACAACAACAACAAAAAATAAAACAATGCAGTTACAGAAAAATAAACATGAACCAAATTGTATTCTTTCATTTGGCATGATGTTTGGCTTTGA
Organism: Melangyna quadrimaculata; assembly: GCA_949320155.1. Taxonomy (NCBI): domain Eukaryota; kingdom Metazoa; phylum Arthropoda; class Insecta; order Diptera; family Syrphidae; genus Melangyna; species Melangyna quadrimaculata. The sequence goes on from OX439483.1 coordinate 405,023,906, forward strand.
AAAAAAAAAATTAAATTGTTTTAAGCTTACAAATTAAAAAAAAAAAAACATTAATATTTTTTTGCAAATATTTAATTGATTGATATAACCATAATTTACGCTTGTTTTTTTAACATTACTTTACAGTTTGTTTGTGTGTTTTTGCTTAAGAAAATTACCTCATATAAAAAAGCTTTATAACAAATACATATATACATATATGTTTGTATGTGTATTTAAGAAAAGATATTGAGTAACAGTTTTAAATCCAATAACTGAAGCATTCAATGTCGGCAATAAGAAGAGCTGTTTATGAAAGAACTTAAGGATTCTATTTTTTTTTTACAAAAAATCGAGTGTACCTTTAATATATATATTTTTTTTAAATACAAGTTCTCACACTTGCTTTTGTGTCGCAAGTTTTTCAGGAAATAGTGAAAAGCACCCTGAAAAAATCATTTCTGCGATTCCAAAATTACTAACTAGTAATACGAGTATTGTTCGGAATTAAGTTTAGGTAAACCGAAAATTTAAGATCATTCAAATTTGTGTAACTAAACGAAAGATAGCGCAATTTCGGTACCTACACCGTAAGTAGCCTTTTTTTCTTATATTGCAGCTATATACATTTAAACAGCCCAAAAACAAAAATTATTTCCATGTACCTAAAGAAAAGTCTGTAAAACGAGTAATTGGTAAATGTTGCTACACATTTCCAAGCATTTTAATCTTAATTTTTTTTTAACTTTGCATTCTTCACGTATCGTTAGGGTTGTTATGTTTTCTGGTTTCTAAGTACAGAAAATTGGTTCAACTTTTATTTAATCTTTATGCTAGGTTTCCACTTGTCATTCAAAAGACGCAAATTGACAAACTTTCCAGGACAGGGTGGCTTTTACCATTACAAAAAGCAAAGAAAGTAGTAGTAGTGAGAAACTATAACCACCCTGTCTTGGAAAGTTTGTCATTTTGCATCTTTTCAATGACAAGTGAAAAACTAGCATTCGAATTTAAAGGGATATCCCTATTACCCGCGCAGAATTGGTCCGCTTAAAGAAATAGTTTAACAAGCAAATCAAACAAATTTCAGCGTCAGCATTTTGAGAGAAAAAGTGAGAACTTGTTGTTTTTTTTCTAGCTACAATTAAATACAAGGATTTCTGCGACAACAAACTCTTATTGAATCGCTTTTCTAAAAATTAAATATTTTTTGATTTTCATATTTGGTCCGTTTTTTTCCCTTAAAGTGCTTAAGTTCAGTATTTTGAGCTTAAAAAAGATGAACGATATTTGATTTATGAGTAGGTAAATACAAATCTTAAAAATCACTAGAGCGATTTTTCTAAACATTAATTTTATTTTGTCTTATTTTACACATTATGGCACACTAATTTTAGTGTTAAATCATAGTGCACATGAGAACTAAATAAAAAAATACGTGATGCTAGGTTTTCACTCTATATACTACTTTTTTCTTAGCTTTTTTTGTTGTTCGCAGTTTTATTTAATTTTATGAGAGGCTTCTTGTTTGGTGCGACACACACTAGTGACTTCCAATTAGTGCCTTTGAACACCATATATACATTAGGGTGGTCCTTATAAAAGTCATTGGCGCAAAATTTTAAACAGCCTATTATTAAGGATTTAGTATGATACTACATAACATTTTACTAATTCTTTAACAGTTTACTAAAATTTTCTTAATTTTAAATACTTTTTAACTAGTATCATACTAAACTAAATTCCTTCATAAAATTCAGCTGAACACGCCCAAAAAACTGACAGCTCATGCAAAAAATTCACAAACACTCCTGATTTTGACAATTTTAAACGTCAAAGTGTCATATGGATTTAGTACGATACTAAAAAGATAAAATAGCCATTTGATGATTTTAAATTTAGTAAAATGTTAGGAGATAGTATGATGCTAAACTCGTTTAAAATTAGCAAAATACATTTTTTACCTAGTTTTATACTAAAAACGAATTATCATCGTACTAAATCGACTAAAATTTTGCGCCATTGTCTTCTAAATAATTAAAACGAAAAATTCCTGTAAAATTTTAGCTCATTTTATTAACGTTAACCCGCCCCCAAGATGTCTGAAGTTTTATATGGGAAATTTCCATGTATTTTTGTACATCCAACTTTAAAATTTCATAACTTTGCCCACATGTAGTAACTTTTGTCATGTTTAAAAAAATGTACTAAAAAGAAGACCCAATTAGGGGGGTGCGTCATTCAAAGTTAGACAATGACCCTTATAAGGACCACCCTAATATACATATTTGCCTTAAAAAATCGCTAATATTCAAGCAAGAACTTTTGAAATGAAACCGGTTCATAAGCAACACTTACCGGAATTTAGTATGATTTTCCTTGAAATTATTATAAGTTTTACATATAAAACATTTTCATTTCATTTCTACTCGCTTATATAAATATATGTAGATCTACAGGGCAAAAATTGGCATTATCTATATGTTGTAGTTTACCTATTTATAAAAGTACAGGTTTGTTTTTTTTTGTGAATATCTTATGAAATATTTGTAATCTTACTTGTGCAACTTTTTTTCCTAACTCCTCTGGGTATGGAGGTATGAATTATTTAAACCAATTAGTTTAAAATTAGAAAAAAAAAATTGCATAGGTGCAAAGACTATAAAAAGACAAATTAAGTGGTAGAAGCCAAATTTTGATTTTAAAACGATTTCGAGTGTACGAATTTTTTGAATTAATACTGTTGAATCCAATCTTATATAAAATTCAACGAAAAGAACTTATAAAACAGAATAATTTATTTTACTAATATAAAAGATTTCAAAGCGAATCGAGTTGTTAATAGTAACTAAAGAAAAACTGGAATGAAATATATTTTAGAATTTTTAGAATATTTACAGCCATATTATTGATATATTTCAAAACTAGTTTTACAGCAAAACTAGTTTTATAGGGGTTTCTAGTTTCAAGTTTTGAATAAATCGGTATTATTGAACAACAATTTGACATCTAAAACTCGAAATCTTAAAACTAGTTTTGCATAAAACTAGAAATTCATAAAACTGGAAATATCTAGTTTTAAGGACTTCAAAACTAGTTTTGACGCTTTTTCGTAATTTTCATCAGAAAATAAAATAAAGAAATCGATGACGGAAAATCATGAAATATGATACAAGCACATTTAATAACATTGAAGGCAAAATGCAATACCGTATACAGTGAAGGCGTGAGGATTTCTTGACGCTGCGACATCATATTATCAGGGTATTAAATAAATTAGGAATTATTGTTCTTTGCGATTGTTTTGCCAATTGTTTTTTTTTAATAGAAGTGCAATTTTAGGATGCATCACAAAAATAATCTTTTTTCCAAGGCTCAAATAATGCATTTAAATGTGTCTATGCAGAAACAAAACCTATATGTATGTTCGTTCAACAAATGTTCCAATTGTCAATCCACTTACAAGACGTTCTAATGGCATATTTGCTACAAAGGAGTTCAGCATTAAATTATTAAATGATTTTTTAGGTTGGAATACCAATTATTAGGGCTATGGAAAAAGTGCATTTTAAGATGCATCACAAAAATGCACTTTTTCCAATGGCCTTATAATTGGTATACCAACCCTAGAATTTTTATTTCATAGTTAAATTTTAAGCTCTTTTGTAGAAAATATGACATTGCAGCGTCTTCTAAGTGGATTGACAGTTCCAAATGTCTCGGACTCACGTACAAAAAGTACATCTGTATGATGCATCCTTAAAATGCACTGTTCCCAAACCCATAATAGTTAGTTAAACAATCTAAGGAAATATTTCTTAATTGAATATTTAGCACTTTGGTAACATAGATGTTTAACGCCCCAATGTACACATGTAATGAATACATATTGAAATGTTAGGTATTGACCAATTTTGGGAATAGTGGATTCGAAACGATGCACAAATGCACCAAGTTGCACACCCAAAAGGGCCTACAAGACGCTGAAACCTAATAATAAAAATTTATTATTCCATGCATGTACATTTTCACCAAACACGCTAAAAAGTTTACTTTGTCCTCGTACAATATCCCTCTCTTCCATTTTTTTGTCAGCACAACTACGCAGTCCATCTAGGTGACATAACACATTCCCCTTATCAATGGGTAGGTTCAGAGAACCTACCATTATAGACTGTGATTGGCCAGCTGTCGAAAGTTCCCTTCATTTGAAACAATTTTTCGACAGCTGACCAATCACAGTCTAGAAATTTGCCTTACTTGCAAGTACCCTAAGTTCTCTGAACCTACCCAATAACTAACAACACAGCTATTTCGTCAAACAAAAACTTGGAAATTATAGAGAAAATAATTTATTTGACTTTTAAATATTAATTTCTGATAAATAAAAACAAACTTCATTGACAAAACTAGTTTTATGATCAAAACTAGAAAATCGTTTTTAAACCTAAACTAGTTTTAGCTCTCAAAATGAATAATACCGATTTTTTTTCAAAACTAGTTTTGATACATTTTTCTAAAACTCGAAACAAAACTTGTTTTGTTTCAAGTTTTAAGAAAATTGAATAATATGGATGTTAGAATTTTACAAATAACGTTTAAAACAAATTACAATATTTTTGAATACCAAATCTAGAGTTAAATATGAACAACTGTTATAAGTAGTCAAGTAACAAATTCAATGTTAATGTTAAAGTTGCTGTGGATGATAATTTATTTACTGGACTATAGCACCACATACATTTAAAAAAAGTCGTTTTTGGCTACATTTTGATTTTAATCTTTTCAAAGGGTTATTTTAAAAATCTCGAAATTCCATAACTAATAGATGGTATTTTTTATTTATATTTTTGATACAAATTTAAAGTTCATATCGTTGTTTGTTCTCAATATATATATACTAGTTGAAAAGCATTTTTAAGAATTTTGAGTAGTTTTTTTGCTCTAAAAAAAAACTATTCATTGAGTTTTTTTTTTGAAAAAAAAAACTATCAGTCGTTGAATACGTCATTATGTAAAAAAAAATGTACTGGATTCCAAATCATTATTTTTTGCTCTTGAAACATTTGATACGAAAATTTTTTTCAACGGTTTTTCTCAGTTAAAAAAAAATGGCGCAAAATTTTAGTCGATTTAGTACGATGATAAATCGTTTTTAGTATAAAACTAGGTAAAAAATGTATTTTGCTAATTTTAAACGAGTTTAGCATCATACTATCTCCTAACATTTTACTAAATTTAAAATCACCAAATGGCTATTTTATCTTTTTAGTATCGTACTAAATCCATATGACACTTTGACGTTTAAAATTGTCAAAATCAGGAGTGTTTGTGAATTTTTCGCACGAGCTGTCACTTTTTTGGGCGGAAATTAGTTTAGTATGATACTAGTTAAAAATTATTTAAAATTACGAAAATTTTAGTAAACTGTTAAAGAATTAGTAAAATGTTATGTAGTATCATACTAAACCCTTAATAATAGGCTGTTTAAAATTTTGCGCCAATGTGTTCGTTCAATTCATTATGTCACAATTTCCTTATTACGTAATTATGTATTCCTTATTACGTAAAAAAGTATTTCGTCAGTTTTTATGGAAAATGAAGGTCTATAGTTCGAAGACGCAATTATGTATATAATGGGTGATTTTTTAAGAGGTTTAGAACTTTAAAAAAAAAAAAAACAAAAAATTCGAAAAAATGAATGAAATATTTATTTGAATCGATAAACCTTGCAATTTAATGTTTAAAGATAATTTCATGCAAATGTTGACCGCGGCTGCGTCTCAGGTAGCCCATCCGCTGAGTCCAATTTTGGCATACTCTTTCACACATATCGGCCGGTATCTCACGAATGAATGCATGGATGTTGGCTTCCAGTGCGTCAATCGAAGCGGGCTTGTCCCTATAGACATTAGCCTTGACATACCCCCACAAAAAATAGTCTAATGGTGTCAAATCGCACGATCTAGGCGGCCAATTGACCGGCCCCGAAACGTGAAATTAACTGTTCACCAAACTCGCCTCGCAATTGCGCCATTGTTTCGCGTGCTGTGTGGCATGTGGCACCGTCTTGTTGAAACCACATATCATGCAAGTCAAGAACTTCCATTTCGGGCAAAAAAAAAGTTTGTTATCATCGCTCGGTAGCGTTCACCATTGACAGTAACGCTGCGATTCGCATCATCTTTGAAGAAATATGGCCCAATAATGCCGCCGGCCCATAAACCGCACCAAACAGTGGCTTTTTCGGGATGCATTGGTAGCTGTTGCAATGCTTCTGGCTGATCTTCACTCCAAATGCGGCAATTTTGCTTATTTACGTACCCATTCAACCAAAAATGAGCCTCATCGCTGAACACAATTTTTCGATAAAAAAGCGGATCCTCGGCCAGCTTTCTAAGAGCCCATTCACCAAAAATTCGGCGTTGTGGTAGGTCGGCTGGCTTTAGTTCTTGCACCAGCTGTATCTTAAAAGGCTTTACGCCCAAATCCTTCCGCAAAATTTTCCACGTAGTGCTGTATCAAAGGCCTAACTGCTGGGAACGGCGCCGAATCGACATTTCGCGGGCTTCTATCACACTAGCTGATACGGCCGCAATATTTTCTTCACTACGCACAGTACGTTAACGTGTTGGTGGTTTAATGTCCAACAAAGTAAATTTGGTGCGAAATTTGGTCACAATCTTCCGAATAGACTGCTCAGAAGGTCGAGAATGCCGACCATAAAATGGAAGCAGCGCGCGATGAACATTTCGAACCGAGCACAAATTTTGATAGTAAAATTCAATAATTTGCAAGCGTTGTTCATTTGTAAGACGATCCATGGTTAAATTGCAAACCAAACTGAAGCTGTTTGACAGTGACACAAGGTACTAAACACACGTCAGCTGTCAAAACCAGTGTTGCCAAAACAAACCAGCTAAAAAATCACCCGTTATAAAGTTTTTACCTAAATATAATGATGAAATGTTGATAACCTTATACACAAATTCAAAAGATCCTAAAATATACCGTTAGGATTATAAATTTCCCAAATTGGTAAGATAAAAGCAACTTAAGCAAAAAAACAAATATTTTTTTGAAGTGAAAATTCTTTGCACGCGTTGAGAGTGAAATTTCAAGGTTGAATTTTTGTGAAACGAAAAAATGTAACGCCACATATGCAACGCTGAGATCATTGATTAGCTAAGTGGTGGGAGGTAGAGTAAAAGTAAACATTTTTATTGATAGGCTAACATATTTTATAGTGCAATAAGTTTGGATTTTTTGATAATCTATATTATTGTAGCAGAAATGTCCTTTTATGTCTTTCTTCTAATTTCGTTAATTAGAATGCTAGAGTTTTTAAATTTTTTGGGGGAATATAGATAATGAAATTATAAGAATCTTACACCAGTAAAGTTTGTATCTATCTCCTAATTAAAGATAAATAATAGAAACTGAATAACTTCTTATTCTCATACAAATATATTTGTATGAGAATAGAGAGAGAGATTTGGAGTGTAGGAATTTTAAGAAATAGTCGGAAAACCTACTCTCATAAACTGATTTGTATCTTTTAAATGTTCACCTTTTTACTTTCAATTTTGTCAACATTATTATTTAATTTTCAAGTTTCCTCATTTTGATATAGAACACATAGCTTAGTCTTACGCATATAAGCTTAATATCCCTATACAAATCGAGATTTTCAGATCGCCAAAGAAGTTTCACTTCTGCCACGAGTACTGAGTTACACGAACTTCCAACTGCTCGGTGGCACGCATTAACGTCAACCGATTTCAACAAAATTTTGAACACATTTTTATTTTTCTACCTTGATTAGTTTTAGGGGGGGGGGGGCGAAAGAAATTCCTACTTTGCTAAAATAAGCGACACCCTACTACATATGTATGTATATCAAAATCAATAAATTTTGAAAATATGGGCTCTCCCAATTTAAATGTAAATATACCATAGTAATGCTCAAACGTGTCTGCAAGTAAAAAGGTAGGTAGGTACGCGAACTTACTAAAATAAAACTGAAAATGTTCATGAGGTGTCATCAAACGCATCACTTCAAAATGTCCTTTAAAAACTAAATTCGAAACTATACAATGTTCGAACAATTCAAATTTAATTTCGTGTTCGTATATAATATATATAATGGCAAATCGCCCAAGAATATTTCTTTTTGTTTTGAATAAATTACATTTTGTAATTACATTATGAATTACTTACGAGTTAAGAGTATAATATGAGTGCCAAAGGCGTCTGAACAAAAAAAAACTTGGCATTACATTAATTCTCTCGCTATATTATTTGACACTTCTGCAGATGATATACCCGCACATAAAATTTTGATATACATCAGTCTTTATGGAAACAATAAATCTTTAAAATTGCGTTTAATGCATCACACGCAATGTTAATGTTTCACTTAAATTGAAGCGGTTTTGTCGTGTGAGGACGAGATGAGACAATCGTAATTTGAATATATTTGCCATGATAATAAGTCATGTGGCAAAAATTAAATCAACACACTACAAAATATGAGTACATTGAAATATAATGTTTTAAACTGAATTTACAAGATAAAACCGACAAATTAAAACAAATTTGCAAAGAATAATGAACAAGAAATCGGACGCCCACCAGGTGATGATGGTCGACGAGAGATAATTAAATTTAATAAAATAATAAAAGAAAATGCAAGATAGTTTTACATTTCAGGTTTTGACTCGCAATAGTTATATTATGTAAAAGTAGGTAAAGGTAATATATGGCAAGTCATGCATTTTTGTTCCATTTTTTAGTACCAAAAATAACGATGTATTTGTTTAAAGGATTTAATTGATTTTCCCCTTTTGATATTCAGAACTTCAAAACTAATGTGCATCGGTATCTCCTTTTAAATCCTTACTTATTTTTCTAACGCTCGCACTGTACTTGTTCATATTAAGGGTAATAAAACCCTTTTGGTGCGTGTTTAAAACATTTTGGATTAAATTTAGAATTTATTAGTTTTTATCAATAACAGATTTTTCATATAAATATACCTATGTCCTGTTTTCAAGGAAGTGTATATAGAAACTCAGCAAAACATGTACACGTAAACAATTAGCCCGAGAGCTGGTGAACATTTACTCAAAGTGTTTTGTTATGCTTCAAATTTTGTGGCCATGTATGATTACAAGCTACATGTCATCGGTCTGGCAGCGATATCGCGGCCCCAATACCACTAAAATACACTTTCAAAGTGCAACAACAAAAATAATCCCTCTAAAAGAGCTTTATACAGCTCCAAATTTTCATCACTAAAGCCTTGTGCCTATACTAACCAGAATCCATCGCCATCGGTCTGGCAGCAATACCACAGAGCAATGACCACAAAAATACTTTTTGAAAGTGCATTTTGAAATGATATTTTACTGGTGTTATGTCCACGGTATCGCTGCTAGACCGATGGATTCCAGTTAGTATTCTAGTTAGTATAGGCATAATTTAGTAAAATATTAACCGTATTACTAACAATAAATCCTAGTTTTTTTTTAATCAAAACCGTTAGATTTATATAAAAAAAAAATATTAATCTCTCTTTTTAATGCTTACATTTTTTTTAACTGGCAGACGGCTCATGAAGCCATGCTATTGTAAAAAAAAATATCAAAAATAAATATATCAAAACCGTTAGAACCGTTTAAGAGAAAAATAACTTAATAGTATGTTGGTTGTATAGCAAGTACCGTTATTTTTAAAGCTAGAAAAAAACTTCAATTTCCCCCCTAGGGAATCGCTTAAAAACACACTATCACCGTAATATTCGGTAAAATTATTATCTCGAGTTTGAATTTTTACGAATCCAAAACACCTATAGTACGTATGTACATCGCAAGTAAAAATTAAATAAACTGACACACTTCGAGATAGCCTCCTCCGCTGCCCAAATAATGTTGTGTGATGGACTTCTTACAGTAGGTTACTGCCTTGATAATATAGATCTTGAAGGGGCACACAAATTAATTTGAAAGAGTAGATATTCACTTTAAAAAAAAAAAAACACAATATATCACGAATACACATTTAAATTAATTCACCGTGATTTGTCATTAAAATGCGTAGTAAGTAGAGTAAGGAAACAGGTGTATCAAAAACATTGCAATCATGTTATGAAAGATCATATGAAAGATAATATGAAAGATCATATGAAAGACATATACCCCGTTTACAAACAGAATCGAGAGCTCGAGTTGGATTAGGGTCGGATTTTCGACCCAGGTGTTTCGTCACGTGAGTTGAGAGCCCCATTTGAAGTTGAGTTGATATGATGTTGAGATTACATTTAATTGAATGGCAACAATATATTTATTTTACACAAAAACAGTTCAAATTTAATCAATTTTAGTACATACCAGTGACGTGGCGTCCATATAACACGATTCCTACCGTCTTCCCTTTCAAAATGGCCGTCAAACACCATAAAACTACTTCAATTTTAACTGGAATGTAGCCTACTATTTTATCGTCATTTGAAGATCTCAATCTTGAAGACCCGACACGCAGAAGTCAAGCTATATACTTTTTACCCGAACCATATCACTTTTTTTCACAGTATTTTGAACAAACTAACTAAAAAAAACACGCGACCACCGTGTTATTCCGTCTTATTTTTGTTCCCGGTAGTTAAACAAAGAGAGGAACAATACAACATTAATGAAAAAAGGGATGCAAAACTATTAGGTTCCAATCTAGTATAAGACGGTCGAAATCGTGTTATTCATGTCGTTCGAAAAGAAAATTTGTCTGGGGGACGGAGCCAAGAGATACACACACACAATGTATGGCAAGGTCATTTTGCTAGAAGCATGTGGATTTGTATGTATCTAACTTTTTTAATAATTCTTATGAAAGGAAGAAGACGCTTTTTCTCGGCTTATTTATCTTAACTTTGTTCAAAATGTTAGAAAAGAGTGATATGGCTCGAGTAAAAAGAGTATAACTTGAGTTCTAATGTTCGGATCTTCAAGATTAGGATCTTAAAATCTCAGGAAAATAAAAATCTACAAATATATGTTTACATAATTCATAAAAAAAAATTTATTTCGAACCTTAATTAAATTTATCGAAAAAGTTTTTAAGATACAAATTTTATACTGACAAATTTAAAAAAAAATTTATTTCGAACCTTAATTAAATTTATCGAAAAAGTTTTTAAGATACAAATTTTATACTGACAAATTTAACATATTAGATGTTTGAAATTAAATTAAACGCATATCAAACCATTGATATTTCCATACCTTCAACAAAATTTCGGATGATGCGCAAATATATTTATTAAATGTTTTAACTTTACAAAATTAGTGTTGAAAATAAACGTTTAAGAACATGGCCTTGTTTTAAGAACAGAAAATTAAGGCTCTTAAATTTTGAACTAATTTGATTGATTTTGCTTCGACTTCCCTATTCAAATAATTCACGCCCCGCCACTGGTACATACTTCACATAGCTATCAAAACAAATAAATAATTTTACTCACACATGTGCAAGAACACTGTGGTGAACACATCCTCAAGACCGACTCTTCGACCCAGGTTTTTTATCAACAATTTCGACTCGGCTCCGCTCCTGAAGTGGAATCGAGTTGGTTGAATCTCATTTCAAGTCAACGCAGGTATACAAAGGGGCCAAGCGCGCTTGAAGCTGGCTCAAATACCTCATGTAAACGGGGTAATACAGGGTGTTTTGCATTAAATGTCTCAAAATACTAGAGCGTAAATGTGGAGGTAAGATAAGAAAAAATCGTGTAAGAGGGGTGGTTTTCTTTATTTTTTTTTGTTTAAATTGACTTAAAATAGAAAAATATTAAATTGGAATTGCAACACCATCAATGAAGTGCTATAACTTTTTTTAAATCTACGAATCAATTTTTACTTGCGATATGTTTGTAGGTACTATATGGTAAGTTATAAACTCTTAAAAAAATCGAACTCGCGATAATAATTTTCCCTTACATCACGATGATAGAGAACGTGAAAAAAGTGGGTCCCGCAATTCTGTCTGTCTGTCTGGCCTCGCCCGTACAGCCTTAACGGCTGGAGGGATTTTCTTCCAACTTGAAGTGCTTTTTGACTAATATGCCCAGACGTTATTTATTTGTTTTTTTAGGACCAAAATTAACGACACCTTCCATACAATTTTTTTCGCCAAAATAGAAAATAATATTTTTCTCAAAAACGGGTCCGGGGATTTTGTTAAAAAAAAAATTCAAATAAATTAAGTAAGGAATTGCTACTTTTTAATATTTTTTTATTTTCATAAATTGATTATTTTGGGTACTGGAAAAAGTTTCAACAAGCTAGAAAGACCTGTAACGTTCATATTCGACGAACCAAATTTTTACATGATCAAAAATTACGGCAAAAAATTCTACAATGTCCCAAAGGTAGTAAACATTTTTGGTAATTTGTAAAAAAACATACGAAATAACACCTCGTCCTCGGTTCCAACGCTCGTCTCCAATGATACTCCTTTTGTCAGCTCACTCGATAAAGCCAATTTGCTTGCAGCACAGTTTGCTGTTAATTCGTCGCTGCCAGAAAGTCATATGACTCCTCCTATACTTGAGAGCGTAAATGATTCTATGGGACAAATCTTCTTTCGCACTCGTGCAGTTGCCAGAGTTGTGAAAGATCTCGATATACACAAATCCGCTGGCCCGGATAGTATCCCTCCCATTGTTTTGAAGAGGTGTTCTTCAACGCTGGCAAAAACACTGCGTAAGCTTTTCCATCTGTCCTACTCTACTGGTCTCTTTCCGAGTGGATGGAAAACAGCATTTGTCCAGCCTGTCCCAAAAAAAGGCGTGTCTTCTTCCCCCTCTAACTATCGACCAATTGTGCTTACGTCCCTTCTTTCTAAGGTCATGGAAACGCTGATTAATTTCCAGCTCAAGAAATATCTCGAAGAACGAAAAAAAAATGACCGGCAGTACGGCTTTCGTAGCAATAGGTCCACTGGTGATCTGATGGTATATCTCACCGAACAGTGGCACAAATCTTTACATCGTTTTGAAGAAAGTAAGATTATTGCGCTTGATATTTCAAAAGCATTTGATAGAGTTTGGCATCAAGCTCTCTTATCGAAAATGCGTTCATTTGGTATCGATGAATCTCTTCTTCGTTGGATTAGAAAATTCTGATTTCCTTCTGATCTGGCTGTGATCTACAAAGCCTTTATTCGTCCAAAACTTGAGTATAACTCCCATATTTGGACAGGTGCTCCAATAACCCACTTGAGTTTATTGGATAGAATTGAAAAGAGAGCTTTTAAAATGATAGGTTAAAGAACTATAACGGAAACATTCTCATCTCTTGAGCACTCTAGTGAAATAGCCAGTTGCATTCCTCTCCTTAAACAATTCAACCGTAATACTCCCGCTTCTGGGAATGCCCATCAGTTTACCCTTGAGCCCAACTTCGGACGTGCTGTTAAGTACAGAGATTCTTTCTTTAGTCCCACTACTCGAATGTGGAATGCTCTACCCAGCTCAATTTTCCCCTCCCATTGTGATGTACAGACATTCAAAACCAATGTGCATCGGTATCTCCTTTTAAATTCCCTCCAACCTACCTAATCGCTCGTGCTATGTATATCATCTTAAAGGTAGTCACAACGCCTTTTGCACGCGCTAAATATAAAAAAAAAAAAAAAACCTCCAGTACAACCATTTTTTTGGTTTTTGATTTCCTCGAAAACAATTAAGTTAAAATTTTTTTTTTTTTAAACTAACTAACTAGGTGTAAGACAGTTTTTTATTGTTTTGTAGAATACTTGAAAGAATCATCTTTCTAAATTAAAAAATAACGGTACGTTCCATACAAGTGTTAACCAAAAAAACCGTTAAAAAAAAATTCTCTCTCGAAAACGGCGGCAAGAATTTTGATAAAAATATGTGCGTTTACTATTTAAGGTGTGGTCAATATTTTGATGAAAACAAATTTTACGAATAACAGTTAATAACGGTACCTGTCATAAAACCGTGTTTTTTTTTTTTTTTGATTTCATATTTCTCGTTGACGGCTGCTCCAATTTCAACCAAAATTTGTATACAAGAGCTCCTTCACAATTCCAATAATTTTGCAAATACTAATTTTAAAAAACATAATTTTAGGATTTTTAAAAAAATATTGAAATTTTTTTTGTTGAAAATTCGGTATCTTGAAAACGGGTAATGAAATTTGTTTATATTTTGTTTAAAATTGTATTTTAGTAAATACTAAATGTTGGCATACTAAATTCTATTTTTGAAAATGACCGAAAAATTTTATATATACAAAATTAGTTTTTATGAAAACCGCTCCATCCATTTTTTATTTTTTTTTTTGTTTTTCATAAATTCATATTTATCAAACAAATCAGATGGCATACTTGATATTGAGCTCTTACTCTCAAAGCCATTAAAATAATAAAGGAGAACGGGCATTTTGGTCTACATATTGCCCACAAATGAGATATACATCGTTGGAAATAGTTCTAGTACATCATTTTTTTGTATGGACACAAAGCTGTAAGGGCCCAGTTATAGCTATCATTGGAAACCATCATTGAAAATATTAATTGTCAATTTTGAGAGATTTTGAAGTAAAAATATATGATTATTTTGATGCCAAAGTAAAGCTTATTGACTTAATATTTATTTCTAGGTAAAACAAAATTCAATTTTGCACAACTTTTCTCATAAAATGACTTTTAATTTATCAATGATGAACTTCCTTACCAATGATCATTGAAAAAATTAAACGTTACGTTTTGGGGAAGATATGGGTCAAAATGAATTTTTTTTGGAGGAGAAATAATTTTGAAGTCGTAGTCTATATTTCTGCATTAAAATATTTAATGATTAAATCTTCCAAGGGTCTCAAAATAAACAGCTAACTTTTTCATGATGATTTTCAATGATAGCTATAACTGGCCCCTAAACCATGGGGTTAAGGCAGTAAATGGCAACAAAGATTGCAATTAGAGCAAAAATGAATTGCAATAGTGTTCCATTGAAATGACAGTATTGGCCGCTTTCGATGAACTGAATAGACCCCGAAATAAAGGAACTTTTATACGAAGAGCCGATAATAGCGAATAATATCGTGGGTGGCGAATAATTCATTCAACAGTAAGAAAATTATACTTTTTTTTATTCGATTTAGCGAATTTAATGAATGGGAATAATTGTGTGTCTAGTGCCCACAATTGAGATATATACAACGTTGGAAGGCTTAGTTCAAGAGCATCATTTTTGAATATGGACACACAAATATAAAGTGTAAACCATGGGGTTTAGGCAGTATATTACAAAATATAAATCAATTCGTCTGTTTATTCGAATTTGCAAAGTGTTTTATTTTTTTGGTTGCTTATTTTAGCCAAGTCCCATTGTTAAGGACAAAACAAATACTCGTACGTTGGTACACTCCATAGTACCTAATCATTTTCATAGGTCTCGTTTCTGGGCACTAGGTAGACCAGGTCCCATATATTGTTGCCCATTCTCCTTTATAGTAATTTATAGTAATAATTTATTTAATTTTTTTTTTTCTTGCTATTATAATTTTTTTTCAACCTATAGCTATCTACTTGTACGTCATCAATTTCTGGCTACGTTAAAATTGTTAGCTACGAGAGCAAGTTTGTGCGATCCAGTCGTGCCCATTTTTTGATTTACTTTTTAAATCATAAAGTTTAATTGCTTTAAAATTAAAATTAAAAATAAATTTTCAAAATCAAAATTTAAAATGGACGAGACTGAGAATTGAACCCAGACCTCCAGATAGTCCAACGCACTAAGCATTACTCTTCTACTACTACTTATGAACGTAAAATAAATTCAAAAATCAGTTTGCAATATTGTTCAAAAATGAATGAACAGTCTCACCTCCATAACAATTTATTTCCTAAATTGACTGAAACTATACGCCCAAATGTTTGTATTCATCGTATAAGAAACAACCTGTGACTGTGGGTTAGGAACCTATAAACATTTTTTCAGAATAATTTTATAACATTCATATATTTGATTTTTTTTCAAAACTAGTTTTACAGCAAAACTAGTTTTATAGAGGTTTCTAATTGCAAGTTTTGTACAAATCGGTATTATTAATGAAAGCTGTGGTATCCCAGTTTCAATATTTTTAGTTTAAAAATACCAAAACTTTCGTATGAATAACACCTACTTGAGCAAAACTTTAGACTCAAAACTTCTGTTGAACTAGTTCTGCCTTAAAACTAGTTTTGAAACCAGTCAATAATTTGACTGTAAGTAACTTAAAGTAAAATTGAAAGTTTATTAAAAAAAGTACAAATTTATATATTTTATAGATTACAAAATTAGATACTTTTCTTTGTACTTATACTTATACATATACTTATAATTATATTTTGTACAATTTCCCCCCATAAAGTGTTTATTGTTCTTAAAGTAAACACTTGCTGGTGAAAGAAAGCCAATACCAAAAAACAAAAACATAAACAAATCAACAACAAGGAGCCAATTTTAAACACCTCCTAAATAATTATTATAAATTCGAATCTAGAAGAAAAAATGAATCGAAAATGATATAAATTTCTAGAAAACAATAAAACACACACACACCTACACTTTCTCTAATACATCGAAGACAAAAATTCAAATGATTATTTGCCTACTTTTTCCTCCATATAACACTGGCGGGCAACACAAAACCAACAGACAAAATACAAACTAAAATACACTTAGCTATATTAGCACAAGAATGTTTATAGTATACACATAACATTAATTATTTATTTTGTTCATCGTCCGTTTTATAGAAACTCCTCAAAAACAAAAACAAAACGAAAAACCAGACAGAAATACTACCATCAGAAGACCAAGTCAAATCAGTCAGTCAGTCAAAAGTTGCCTTTTGTCTTCCATTGACTACAACACCGATTGTTGTGAAATTCAAAAATACAATTTTTGAAAAACTTTTCTGCGCAAAGGTAGTCTGTTTCTTAAACGTACCTTTTTTCTTCTAGTGCAAGTTCAAAAAAAAAAACTGGAAAACCGATCTTGCCCGCAACGGATAAGAAGTGAACATAAGTGGCAAATATATTTTTTGCAGTGTCAAAAATTATTCATTTAAGTGTGTGTCCTTTCAAAATTTATGTTTTAGGTTTTCAAAGGTGCGAATTGATTTTTTTCTGAAAAAAGAAATTATTTATTAATAAATATAAATTAGTTTTATTCTTAATTTGTGTATGTAAGTGTGTGTTTGTGTTCATTGGGGGCGGTATCAAGCGACAGATAAATAAATAATTTTGTTTGCATTCAAAAATTTAAAAAAAAAACGAAATTTGTCACCGGAACGGTGTGTCCCCAAAAATAGAATATTCTATGCATTCTTAATGAAATACTCATTTTGATTAAGGTGGAATTTATGTACAAAATTTTAAAAACAAAGATGTTTTTTATTTGTAATTTTGACTGCATTCTGTGTTGAAATATTTTTGAAACAAAATTAATAACAAACAAAAAATAGACTTATTTTGGATATGAAATATTTATTTTTGAATTTAAAAATATCTCAATTAACTGAATTACTGAATCCAAAACAAAAAAAGTTTGAACTCATTTGATCACGTACTATACATGGTCACTGGCAAATATGGAAAATAGCACGTACAACAAGAAACGAAAACAAGTTGATTAATTTGAAAGAAATTCATGAATTATTTCAATTTGTTGAACAATTCGCGAGTAATAAATCTTGTATTTTTTGAAAATAGGTATTGTTTTTCTATAAACATAAATTTTAATTTTTTTCATAAGTATAAAGTGAAATCAAATGTTATGAATTTAAGAGTTCAAGGATATTTCAAGTGCATTTTATTAAAAAACAAACTTTGGAACAAATAAATCTAAAATGTATGATATTATGGCCTAAAGGGCATTTGAAGGGCATTTAATATAAAACTTTCCAAAATATTGTCTATTTAATTTAATTTTTTACTTGGGAACTCAGTGGGGATATTTGTATTGAATTTATGGTACAAATAAATCAATTGAAAGCAGTTTCATTTTCATTAAAAAAGCCCTCTTAGTGGGAGGAGGATTGTACGTAAGAAAAATTAACCTTTTTTTATTTGAAAACTCACTTAAGACATTTTTAACCCTTAAAATGTTAAAACAGGGTTCGAGCGTTGGGAAATTAGTGAAGGATTTAAGAGCACATACCGATGCATTGGTTTTGAACCTATCAATATCAAAATGGCACGAAAAATTATCGCCGGATAAAGCATTCCACATTCGGCTAGTGCGGCAAAAAAAAAAGAATTTCTATACTTGACATTACGTTTGAAATTGGGTTCAAAGGCACACTGATGTGCATTCCGAGAAGTACGAGTATTACGGTTGAATTTTTTTTAAAAGAGGAATGCAACTGGCAATTTCACTAGAACATTCTTTAAAAAAATAACGGTAAAAAATGAAAAACAAAAAAAAAAACATTTTTCAAGAGATGTAAATGCTTTCGTGACATTTAAATCGCCTATCATTTTCATAGCTTTTTTTTTGAATTATACCCAAAAGACTTAAGTAGGTTATTGGAGCACCTGCCCAAATGTGAGACTTTGAATTTAAAAGAACATATCTATAATGTGATAAATTATTGTTTCTCAGTTTTATACGTCTCTTAGCCTTGATTAAATTAAAGTAGAACAAAAATGTCTCAACAATTTAAAAATATTTTTTCAAAGAAAAACTAAGTCTTTGACTATTTTATGGGAGTTGTAGCAATTCGGACCATTGTGTAGCCATTATCCTGCGCCTCCACAAGCAATTTGTATTTCTATTTTTGTTTCAGAAATCGTCACAGACATTTTTATTTTTGCGTTCAGTGGGCAAATTATTGCATAGAATCTTATTTGAAATCAGACTTCCGAGAAAAAAAAAACACAAGAATGGAATAGAAACATTATAAATTCCCGGCACGGAATTCCAACTCAACCGTTCAATCTACATGTAAAGGTGAGACGCAAATGTCAATCGAACTGACAGAGATGCTAAGAACAAATTATTGAAATCTGGATTAACCTTGCGCCTGTACAAGTTAAAATTTATTTCAGAAAATCAGGCATCCAATAAATGTTGCCAATTCAGATCTCAACATTTTATGAAATAAATTACTATTTATGAAACCGATGTCAGCAATTTTTTCTTTTAATTTCTGGGGCAATAAATACAGTCTAAAGATTTGACGTCTACTGTACGACTGACGTTTGTGCTTCTTGTCACTTTTACATGTAAAATGAGAATGAAGGGTTGAGTTGGAATTCCAGGCCGGGAATTTTGAATATTCATATTATATTCTAATTGTACATTCTCTAAACGGAAAAATAAAAATTCCTGCAATGATTTCTGAAATATAGATAGCAATACACATGCTTTCGTAGGCGCAGAGTAACAAACTCTATATCTTGTTTTCATACAAATTGAGTATCGATACAGGCTTATGTAAAGGCAGAGTCATTCACATCGAGTTCATTATAAAAATCGTCACTTAAAAGAATGTAAAATCAAATAAACAACTTCAAATTGACATACACCAGTACTTGGACATATTTTTAAGATTTGTTTCATAGCACAATGTAATTTGAATTGTAATTGTAATTGTAATTGTAATTGTAATTGTAATTGTAATTGTAATTGTAATTGTAATTGTAATTGTAATTGTAATTGTAATTGTAATTGTAATTGTAATTGTAATTGTAATTGTAATTGTAATTGTAATTGTAATTGTAATTGTAATTGTAATTGTAATTGTAATTGTAATTGTAATTGTAATTGTAATTGTAATTGTAATTGTAATTGTAATTGTAATTGTAATTGTAATTGTAATTGTAATTGTAATTGTAATTGTAATTGTAATTGTAATTGTAATTGTAATTGTAATTGTAATTGTAATTGTAATTGTAATTGTAATTGTAATTGTAATTGTAATTGTAATTGTAATTGTAATTGTAATTGTAATTGTAATTGTAATTGTAATTGTAATTGTAATTGAAATTGTAATTGTAATTGTAATTGTAATTGTAATTGTAATTGTAATTGTAATTGTAATTGTAATTGTAATTGTAATTGTAATTGTAATTGTAATTGTAATTGTAATTGTAATTGTAATTGTAATTGTAATTGTAATTGTAATTGTAATTGTAATTGTAATTGTAATTGTAATTGTAATTGTAATTGTAATTGTAATTGTAATTGTAATTGTAATTGAAATTGTAATTGTAATTGTAATTGTAATTGTAATTGTAATTGTAATTGTAATTGTAATTGTAATTGTAATTGTAATTGTAATTGTAATTGTAATTGTAATTGTAATTGTAATTGTAATTGTAATTGTAATTGTAATTGTAATTGTAATTGTAATTGTAATTGTAATTGTAATTGTAATTGTAATTGTAATTGTAATTGTAATTGTAATTGTAATTGTAATTGTAATTGTAATTGTAATTGTAATTGTAATTGTAATTGTAATTGTAATTGTAATTGTAATTGTAATTGTAATTGTAATTGTAATTGTAATTGTAATTGTAATTGTAATTGTAATTGTAATTGTAATTGTAATTGTAATTGTAATTGTAATTGTAATTGTAATTGTAATTGTAATTGTAATTGTAACTGTAATTGTAATTGTAATTGTAATTGTAATTGTAATTGTAATTGTAATTGTAATTGTAATTGTAATTGTAATTGTAATTGTAATTGTAATTGTAATTGTAATTGTAATTGTAATTGTAATTGTAATTGTAATTGTAATTGTAATTGTAATTGTATTTGTAATTGTAATTGTAATTGTAATTGTAATTGTAACTGTAATTGTAATTGTAATTGTAATTGTAATTGTAATTGTAATTGTAATTGTAATTGTAATTATAGCCAGAGGTACTCTTGGAAGATTGGTCAGTTCCTCGAAAAACGCGTTCCTCGTGGAACTTCTGAGTGGGCTTAAGGTATTTTCCTTAAAACAATAACGTTATACCGTTATACTACTGATTGCTCAAATTACTTTTTTAACCTTGTTACTAATTGCTTATGAGCTTCGAAGCTATGTATGAATGATTAGAATTGCAGATATTAAAATATCTAAATTTGAAAAATTAATTTTCCAAAACATACAATATGATTTAAGAAGAAAATTAAAGAACGGATATCTGTCTTTAGAAAAAACTAGAGCTCGCTATTGTAAGTGTTGTCGGCGAAATTTTGTTTTAAATAATTTTGTTGCTATTTCAAGACGTTTTTTTTTTAGAAAATTTGCTCCTCCTGCACACACAATAAAATAATAGTTTTTGTGTTGTTTCGATCCAACATACAATATTTTAGCTTTCTGTCTTATGCCATTCGCCCTGTAAAAAAATTTTAGACATACATAGAAACAGATTTTAATCTTCAATTGTTATAAAAACAAACATTTCTTAAATTTTAAGTTATGCAAACAATGTACGAACATATGTATATGTATGTATTTTTAAAAATTTCGTTAGGCAATTGAGAAGACCTTCTTCCTTCCTGCTCCCTATCAAAACTTGTTTTGTTTAACAAATTCAAAAACACCAAAGCTATAAATGTTTTTATTTTTGGATTTAATTATTTTTTTTAGCATCTGGTAACACTGCCACCATTCTTGTGAACCACTGAGTGAAACTAATCTCTTAATGCTTAGAGTTATCTGACAACTAAATCAGCGATAATTGTATGCAAAGTGAAATTATATATTAAACGATAATTGATTTGGCAAGTTGAAAACAAAGATTGTGTTGGTTAAACGAGTCTTAACACTTCTAGCAATTATTATCAAGATATGCAAGGGTTTCACGAAAATACAATAAAGTACCTACATATTTTGCATGACCTACTTAATTCCCAAGAAGCATTTGCAATATTAAGAGATTTCGTGAAATTCATTGAATAATATTTATAGCAACAAGTGCAATGGTTGATGATTTAACGTAAAAGGAGGAATTACTTATTATTATGGCATATTATTTATTAAGATAATAACTTCATTCGCCTGGAGATAAGTGCTCCGGCCGCGCTGCGCTCTTAATTTTTAAATATTACGATCGACATCGATGCATGCCTCTGCTTTAACGATAAACACATTTGATTTTTTTTTATAGGAAAACGTATTAAATTTAATTTTTATGCGGTTCTTATGTGTTTTCTTTAAAATAAATAATCAAGCACAAGGCCGAAATATTGCATTTTTAAGACTTTATTGATGCTGAAGATTTGTATCGAAAACGAGGCCGGAAACAAAGATTCTGTGAAAGAAATAGCACTCCTCAAGTCCTAAATTTTATATAAGACAAACATACATACCTTGTATATACATATATATTTCTGTATTATTTTTGGATTTGCTGACTTAATTAAAAATCACCCAAGCATTTTATTGTAGAAAATAGTGTGGGCAAAGATTTTATTTTGTCATTCAATTGAAGAATTCAACAAAAAAAAAATCTATTGATTTATTGGCAATTAAGAAACGAAATTAATTTGTTTAATCAAATAAATAAAAACAAAATTTGTAAGACGGAATTTGTACGTATGTACATATTTATTGCATTTTAATATGAAATTTTATACGCACGAGCAAATATCAGAATAATTCGAAATAATTTTGTTTAAATTGCATCAGTTAATTTTTTTTTTTTTTCTAAAATTGAATGTTAAATTTAAGAGATTTTTTTTTTTATTGCTTTGATTTAATCTCAAAGTGTAGGTTTCTTAAATTATACTTAAAACACAGGTTATGATTAATTGAGCTTTAGAAAACAGACATTTAATATCAAAATTTTCAAATATTGGTTTATGACGTCGGAAGAAAACCGTTAGAAATGGATTTGACTTCAAACAACTTTTTGTTTAAAATAAAATCATCATGCGCTGAAAAAATGACAATGAAGAATTTGAATATCTTTTTGACATTTTGAGAGTTTATAAAATAAATGAAAATGCTAGTTCATGAAAATGTGATCTCCGAGGTCAAAATACAAGAGCAAGCGAATCTAAAATTTTGTATCCTCAGATGTTTGACAGTGAGATATCTGAGATCTAATTTTTCTTAACTAGCCAAATATCTTTTTCAACTCAGGAAGCATGATATTTATAATGCCTATAAAGCTCTATGGGATCATACCAATAATTTGTATACATAAAACATGTATTTAGTTTGACATTTGAGTCGCATTTCAATACCTTAACCATGAAGATAAGATCTCCAGAAGCCGAGTTATATTTTTTTACTTCTACTTTATGGCATTAATTAAAATGTTTTTTTTTATTTGTTTGAAAAATCGGTTAAGGCCCTTGGCCACTAACACTTTAGTTATAGAGAAAAAAATAAAAATCGGGTGGCACAACGGCTCATGAAGAACCAGGGCCTAGTGACTAACAACTCGCAACCACTCCTGTGTGCGCCTTTCGACAGGAATGGAAGGGACCTACAATTTTATGCCGAATCTGAACGGCTAAACGAGAAGCATTTATTCGTGACAAGTGATACTCTTGGAGGATTTGTCAATTCCTCGCAAGAGGCAGTAGCCCTGAAAAAAAACTTTTTAGTTTTTAGGTGGACGAGGCTGGGAAGCGATCCCAGACCTCCAGCGTGACAGTCGAACGCACTAACCATTACGCTACGGGCTACTACCTTTAGTTATAGAGGTTCGAGGTAATAACTTTGTATTTGTAATTGAATACAATTTTTTTCTTCAAAATTCTGATATTTTCCATCAACTTTTGCACGACTATTTTATCAAAATGTTGTTCTTACGAGTTAATAGATTCAAACTACGGTGTACAGAAAAGACAAGAATATTATTGTAGGCAGAGAAAGAATCGAGTTTTTTTTTTTACTTTTCTTGTTTCCGATTTGATTTATTTTTTAAATATGTTTTAATAATTTATTTTGCAAAGCAGACGACTCTTAAAGAAATTGGTTAAACTTACCTTTTAACAACGAATTTGTGTTGTAAATGTTGTAAATGAAAGTATTGTAAACGTGTAAAACTTCATATGAAAGTATTATGACATTTTATGCATCAAAATTTGACAACAACAAATATTTCAGTAGAGCATTTTTAATTTTTTTTTTTTTCAAACGCTTTAACAAAATAAGCTAAGTCTGCCGAATTTTTGTTCACCGCATCATAGTGCAATTAGATAAAGTGGCGTTCATGAAACTTGTGTCGGAAACCTTACGATTTCACGACGTCGGAAAATTTCCAACGTTGCATGAATACCCTTATTGTTTGAATTTCTAAGCTTTAGTCGTTTCGACTAAATAATAACGATGCCTTTTATTTCTTGACAAACATAAATTTATGCAAACAATTTTTTTAATTTTTTTTTTTTTTCTTTTTAACTTATTTCTTATGCTGGTATAAAGTTTTAAAAACATTTTTAGGATACAAAATTGCAAAGCCAATTTAAAGTAATTATTATTAAGCAGATAATACTTAAATTTAAAAAAAAATTCATAAAGCCGTTTTTGCAAAATCAAATTTTCAAAAACAAAAAACTTGAAAATTAAAAAAAAAAAATATTTTGATCGATGCATCTATTAGACAGTTGAAAATATGAAAAGTGTTTGTATATTTATAAGAAGATTACGCTAAATTAACGACCAACATATTTCTATCAAAATTCATGCAGCCGTTTTCAAGAAAAATAAGATTTTTTCCTAACGTATTTTAACATCGTTCCGTTAGTTTTGGTTTAATAACACAATGTTAAAAAATCACCAAATAGCTAATTTTCAAAAATAATTGATTGGTTGAAAATTGATTGCCTCTGAGTAATAAACGAGTTTAGAGTCGAATTTAGCCTTAAGTCGAGTTTATCCCATAAAAAAAGATTCTACCCTATCTAAAAAAATCATTTTTCAAAAAAAAAAAAAATTAAAATAGCATTTCCATATGCGTTAATAAAATTTTTTTTTTTTTTAAATCGTTGGAGCCGTTGTTGAGATTAATATAGGGTTTTCCAATAAGAGGTGTATTTTTGATATTCAAAGAAAAATGGTATTCTTGAGATAAATGATCGAATGATTATTTCAATGTAAAGAGGAAGGTATGCCATTAATAATGGAAAACAATATCAGCTAAATGGCGGCCACGGCTTCGCTTACACAACAATATCCTTATCATGAAATTTTCCATAACCAAATCGCAAAGTGGCTGCTGTATGCCCTCAATAGCTTCACGAATTCCATCTTTGAGCTCTTTAATCGACGCTGGCCTAACGGCGTAGACCTCTCCTTTCACGTGGCCCCAAAGGAAGAAGTCGCAAGGTGTTAAATCACAAGATATCCCTCTTCGAGAGATAACATGGTCCGGAAACTTTTCCCGTAAAAGATCGATGGTTTCGTTGCTTGTGTGGCACGTAGTGTCGTCTTGTTGAAAGTAAACGTTGTCCAGATCAATACCATCCAATTCCGGCCATAAAAAATGATTAATCATCTCTCGATAGCGTAATCCATTCACCGTAGCTGTTGCTCCAGCCTCATTTTCGAAAAAGTAAGTTCCAATGACCACGCCGGACCATAAACCGCACCAACCATTTACTCGTTGAGAATTACGAGGTTTTTCAACAATAAATCTTGGGTTTTCCGAGCCTCAGATGTGACAATTTAGCTTGTTGACGTAGCCACCCAGGTGGAAATGGTCCTCATCAGTCAAGATGAATTTTCGATGAAATTCCGGATTATTTTCATGCATTTTTTATATAATTTAAATTTTTATTAATGGCGTAGTTTCTACTTGTCAAATGACAACAAATTACAGCTTCAAAAGTGACAACTACCGAAATAGCGGGCTATTCAGAATAACACCTCTTATTGGAAAACCCTTTATATTGTCCCTTTTGGTTATTTTACTAAACAAAAAATCCTGCTTGATATTTAGGCTTTAAGCGCAAGGACAAACAAACGAACAAAATTGTGAGAGGCATTTTGTTCGTCTTTTCTATCTTGTGTCGTAATAGCAAGTTTGATCAAAATCTCGAGATCATATTCTTAAGACTCTATTACTTGCCATTTATTCCCAATTTATACACAATTTGTCCAGCTTGAAATATAGATTAGTTCTTGTCTTTTTATCGCAAAGTGGCTGCTGTATGCCCTCAATAGCTTCACGAATTCCATCTTTGAGCTCTTTAATCGACGCTGGCCTAACGGCGTAGACCTCTCCTTTCACGTGGCCCCAAAGGAAGAAGTCGCAAGGTGTTAAATCACAAGATATCCCTCTTCGAGAGATAACATGGTCCGGAAACTTTTCCCGTAAAAGATCGATGGTTTCGTTGCTTGTGTGGCACGTAGTGTCGTCTTGTTGAAAGTAAACGTTGTCCAGATCAATACCATCCAATTCCGGCCATAAAAAATGATTAATCATCTCTCGATAGCGTAATCCATTCACCGTAGCTGTTGCTCCAGCCTCATTTTCGAAAAAGTAAGTTCCAATGACCACGCCGGACCATAAACCGCACCAACCATTTACTCGTTGAGAATTACGAGGTTTTTCAACAATAAATCTTGGGTTTTCCGAGCCTCAGATGTGACAATTTAGCTTGTTGACGTAGCCACCCAGGTGGAAATGGTCCTCATCAGTCAAGATGAATTTTCGATGAAATTCCGGATTATTTTCATGCATTTTTTATATAATTTAAATTTTTATTAATGGCGTAGTTTCTACTTGTCAAATGACAACAAATTACAGCTTCAAAAGTGACAACTACCGAAATAGCGGGCTATTCAGAATAACACCTCTTATTGGAAAACCCTTTATATTGTCCCTTTTGGTTATTTTACTAAACAAAAAATCCTGCTTGATATTTAGGCTTTAAGCGCAAGGACAAACAAACGAACAAAATTGTGAGAGGCATTTTGTTCGTCTTTTCTATCTTGTGTCGTAATAGCAAGTTTGATCAAAATCTCGAGATCATATTCTTAAGACTCTATTACTTGCCATTTATTCCCAATTTATACACAATTTGTCCAGCTTGAAATATAGATTAGTTCTTGTCTTTTTATGTCAAACTCTATTCTAGTAAGTGCATTAATAGATAGAGGCATCAAAGTTTACAAATATCAGATTTATGACCTAAAAACACTGGAAACTCTGTTCAAAGGTTCAGTTTTTTTAAACTACACATTTTGTCTATTATTTATTATTATTTTTTTTTTAAGAGGGCGGAATTGTGGGGAGGTCCTGGGAAGGAGAAAAAATGCCAAATTTACACTTTGACTGTAGATAAGTACTAGTACTTATGTTTCATGTACATATATCGAACACGAATCGAATCGAAAAAAACATTTTGCAAAGATTAAAATTATAAACTGCACTGTTGAGGGGAAAATTAGGATACTTTCAGATGGCGCCACATACCATGCTGTAGCGAGACAAAAAATAATTGGTCGTGTTTCATTTAGCTGAACTATACCGAAAAAATAGTTTTTACACTTTTACGACTAGATCATTTCAAAAACATGAAACAAAGAAACAATTCTAAGATCAAATTCCAATTCAGGGCATAAAAACCCTTCCGATTAATATAGAGTCTGGTATCTGCCTCAAAAAGTAAAAGCAACCCTGTGAATTGATTTTATCATAATTAAAGCAGTTTTTAGTTCTCAAAATATTTATTTATATTTATATTTTGAAAATAATAAAATAGTCTACAGTTTCGAACAAATATTCTTCCAAATGCATAGAAATCAATATAAATTATCTTACAAAATAAAACAAAAAAATTAAATATTGGTATGAGTACAAAACTAAAAAAAAAATAAATTTTAAGTGTTATCCAAAATCCACATCATTTATTGAAAGTTTTCGAAAAAATGATTTATTTATAGATGATATACTTATTTGTAATTCAGTAATTCACAAATATTTTAAATTTAATTAACACTCCACCATAATTTTTCCAAATTATGTTTTATGAACAGAAAACAGATGTGTAAAATGGTCTTAAATCATTTAACAAGGTTTTGAAAATTTCATCATCGACCAAATGTATGTATATGTTTAGTATTTTTGATTTTATCCATTAGATATTGATTTTATGGATTAAGAATAATAAATATTTTTTATTTTTTTTTTTTTTCAAATTAAAAATTATTATTTTTTTTGTTCAGGCTGTTGAAAGTGTTGAAGAACACCATAAATCATCTTCATCATATCTCGAACAATCGCACACCGTTGTACAAAAATCTATAACAACTGCTGAGGTAATTAATATCTTCTTATTTTTAAATTATACAAAAATGTGTATATTTTATTGAAATTATATAAATAAATGTTATAAATAAAAATTATTATTTATAAATTCCAGCAAATTATCAAAGAACAGCACTCTTTGGTTAACGGAAAATCTGAAATCACATACAGAACAGTAACTTTAGAGAAATTGCCATTGCCAAGTACTGGAGGAAACGTTATTGGTGAGTTATTCTTTTGTTTTTAATTTAAATTTAAAATGAATAACATATTTTTGTTTTTAAACTTTGTGGTGAATCATTGGATTTATTTACTGATGTTATTGTTTTGTATTCAAAAATAAAATTAAATTGTAAGAATTAAAAAGAAACGTAAAAGAGAGATAGGTACTGCATAAAATCAAAAACTCATGTGAATTGTCAAATGGATTATTGATTTGGACATTCATAGAATGTCAACGTCATTTATATTTAAATTTAATACACAAAAAATAAGAAGAATATTTTTGTTTAATAAATTTATTTGGAATAGGGTGAATATTGTAGATCAACATAATATTTTTGTTTTGTCAATTAATTTCTGTGTCGCTGTCCAAAAAAATTCTTCTTATTTAGTTATTTAGCATTTTAAATAGCCGATATTTTAAGTATCATACAATAAAACGAAAATATTTTTATCATTCTTTTTTTGATATTCTATAAATAATATCTTCAACTATAATTAATTTCAAATGAATCTGTCTTACAAAACCTCACCAAATATGTTTGGGTTCTGAAATCCGATGATGATGACTACGCAAAATAGTCGGAAGAATAATAACAAATTAATAACTAGAAATCTCTTTGACTTCACCAATTTAACAAAATTTTTAACAATTTTGAATTAAATTATTAATGGAGAAATCTATCAACATATTTTAACGTTCAAATTAAAAAAAAAAACGACCTTGTAAAACTGAAGACTTGGACCTTACCAATAATCCAGTTTTAAGATAGCTTAAATATTTAAGTGGACTCTAAATAATGAACCATATCAAGTCAGCTTAACGATAAACGTCACTTTAAATTGTACGCATGTTTAACCTGTTGGTCGCGATCAAGTATAAACCCCATGGCGCAAAATTTTAAACATTGCTCGTTTAAGGAATAAAACCATCTCTAGTTAACGTAGTTGTTTATTTGCGAACCCTTGTCTAACTATTTCATAATTTTAAACACTTTAAACAACTCTTCTAACTAAAGTGGACTCCGCAACGTAACGTAAGCAAATTAAGGCTGAACAGGCACAAATTTTTGAGATGAATTTTTGAGATGAAGATAAGAAAAACAGCTTTAGAACAACAACAAATGTTAAAATAAACAAACAACAGAACAAATAATTATGTGTGTCGTGTATACTATCTATATTATGATGGGTTTTTGTTTAAATGCTAGTGTTCTTTATTTAGTGAAAAAGAAATCTGCTCGCATTATCCCTGATACTAAAAAAAAACACAGACCCATGGACAATGTTGAGACATCTTTACAGGTACCTACATGTTTGTAGGTTGGTGTGTCTATGTGATTAATGTGTATGTTCTTGTCTTCGCCGTTAAAAATTCAACACCGCCAAGCAATTTAAATCCCTAAATTAATAATTATTTTTAATTTTTAAAAAAGCTATAAATATTCGAAACTTAAAAAACTTCCGAAATCATTTTAGATTTTTTGTTGTTATACATTTTTTTCTAGTGGTAAAAGTATATACTTTAAGAAGTTAAACAAGCGATTTTCTGTTTTTAAAGTTAGAAGAGTGGAAAGTACAAGTGACCTCAACTCCAGAAATTATTGTGTTTCGCCCAAGGTATAACAATGGGCTCTTCAGTCAGTCTGTTATACCCTACTAAGACACAAATTTTGGTCGATGTTTACCGACTCTTATAAAAATCACAGCACGAATTTAAACAAATTCCCCTAGAATAATAAAATTCACAGTATCTTCTTGCTGTGATTTTTATAAGAGTCGGTAAACATCGACCAAAATTTGTGTTACATATTTAACTTTTATTACTAAAAAAAATTCACGACCAAACAATAATTGAAATTAATTTCAATCGACAAACATAGAAGGTATGTAATATTGTTTTTCTCTTTTGTTATATAAACTGTCACAATGACAAAACAAACGGGGCGTTTACACTTAATCACGAGGTTATACCATGCGTGTCTTAACTTTAAAATGTAAAGTGACGTTAAACGATAAGCTGACTATTAAATTGATTTTATTTACTCCGGCATAGAGGTTAAGTTTAAAAATACAAGGAACATAACCTAAATGGCCACCCTGTGGTATTCCAGATTTAATTATTGTAATTACAACCGTTGAAAACTACCTATCTCCTAAATAAATATTCATGATGTTGACAGAATGATCATTCCGAAATACACCAAGAGTACCTACTCCTTTATAAAACTTTTTTGTATTCGTTTATATATTGTGAAGTAAATTGTGTTAAAGCAAAAAATCGGTGAAATCATTCAAGACTTTGTTCAATATGCATTCATTCATCAAAACAAACATTAAAAAAAAAATAGGGGCAGATGTAAAAATCGCTATTTCGAAATCTTCCCTTCCTTAAACATTCTTCAGTATTTTGTGTACATAAATTCATACGCATTTATCTCATATCTGGAACTCAGCTGTACGGCCTATTAAGACCCTGAGCTCCTCGTTTCTATAAACTCCATTTGTTACATTTTCCTATAAGAAAAATCGCTGATAAATGTAAACACCTGATTTATCAGAAACATATCCATTATTATTTCCACGCACAATATTATAATATCTGATAATTTAGGTGAAGGTTACAATCAAAATAAATAAAAAAAACAAAAAAGGCAAAATCGTTTACAATTGCCCAATTTGAGCCTATGTATATCAGTCAGTCATTTAGAAAAAAAAAAAAAATTAAAAGGCTTTCTTGAACTTTTTCATAAAATTTATAATTTTTCCTTTTCCAAATATTATCCCAGTTGTAATTTATCACATTTGCAAGTATTTTGTAAGAATTCCGTTAAAAGTTTTGTAAATTGTATTATAACACTTGTACGCCTTCAAAATACTTAACCACATTGTAGCGCTGAACCGCACGACCAAGTTGGTTTGCTGCAATCGATACCGTGCATTTTAATTTCCTTCCTTGTTTTTATTTTAAATATGAATCTAAGTAAAAAAAAGGATAAAGGTAGAAGATTCTTATGATTACTAGATTTTCTTTCCATTCCTTTCAATCATTTAGAAGACCTTAGGTAGAAATGTCCAGAACTGTGTCTCTAGAGCGGTTGGTCAGAGTGAATGCGTTAGAATTCGCAGAAACATATTTTTTAAATGTTTATTTTACATTCAGTTGTCAAAGTAATGTTAGTGTTAAAATCCGTTGTGATTTATGACGATGATATGTGACAAACTCGTTTAAATTTTGACGAAAACAAAATGAGCACTGAAACCTCTTCCATAAAAATCTTTTTAGTTCTGACGTGTACGACAGAGCTCTCATAAGAGAGCGACAAATGAACGAACATTCGTCCAACTTGACATCAGTGATGTCGTTTCACAAATTCCGAGAGAAGCACTATTCATACAATTTGAGGCTCTCCCAAACCAACGCGATAGATTTGTGTAAATCATGCTAGATCTCGGGTTAGTGCCCGGTGGAAACGTAGTATTAAAGTCTAAATATTTCAATAAATAAATATGGTCACAAATGAAAATATGAAAATATGTGCAAAATACGTTTTTCAAATAAAAAGTACAAGTGACCTCAACTCCAGAAATTATTGTTTTTCGCCCAAGGTATTACAGTGGGCTCTTCAGTCAGTCTGTTATACCATACGAAGACACAAATTTTGGTCGACTCTTATAAAAATCACAGCAAGAAGATACTTACTGTGAATTTTATTATTCTAGGGGAATTTGTTTAAATTCGTGCACCCAGATAATTAATAACCCGTGGTAAACATCGACCAAAATTTGTGTCTTAGTAGGGTATAACAGACTGGCTGAAGAGCCCACTGTTATACCTTGGGCGAAACACAATCATTTCTGGAGTTGAGGTCACTTGTACTTTTTATTTGAATAATATTCATTCACTCCACTTAAAACCAATGTAATTTTAATATTTTAATATTCAAATTTCTTTTTCTTTAAATACGTTTTTCATTAAATTTTTCATGTGAAGACTTGGGAGTCTTTTTGAGATATGGTGCTACCCATAGTCGTCTTTTCCACAGTAAAGAAGCCAAATGCTACTATAGTAGCAATTCCGACAGCACTCCTTCATATATCGTTCACATGGCATCTTATTACAATTTATCGCGAATGACGAAGAGAACAAATACAAGAGTGAATACTGATTTTGAGGTTGGTCGCAAGGTCGCATGGTCGCGTGTGAACAATTCACTCGTTTCAGTATGGATTGTATGTGGAATTCGAAAAGAATTTGACAATTTCGTAACAATCAATTCCAATTTGTAGCGACTAATTTATTTTATCAAAATTTCTCTTATTTAATCAATTGTAATGTAAATTTTAATATTTTCACATAAATATAAATTAGACTTCCACCAATTCTTCTGAGTTATTTGAAGAATTTAGGTCTATACATTTTTTCAATCCATATTGTTATTTCATTCGTCGTCGGTCTCTTGAGAACAATCCAAATAAAGCCTGATCACATGATTCCTTTTTTGTTTATTCGATAAGCACGTACCTTCTTGATTACATGATTCATGGAAATACGTAAGTAATTCCATTCGTTATTTTGACGTTCATGGAATTTGGGGGTTTTTATTTGAAAAATAAAATAATAATGAACACAGTTTTTAATCATTTCTTTCTCAAATATATTAGATGTATTCAATGCAACGATGCAAAACACTAGATAAGTTTACAATTTGCGTAAGTTTACCATTTGCGTAAGTTTACCATTTGGTTAATGAACTGTCGAAATTTGTATGGGAAATGAGTTAAAATTCCCCAACGAATTTGCTTGGTAAAATGATTTCGTTAAATTAACCAAACGTTATTGTGACTTTTAGAATTGGGCGTGTTCAGAAATATGATTTTATATGTATGATATTTCAGAGTACTTAAAAAAACTCTGAACGTGTTCTGTAACTATCGAATGGCGATAAAAGTTGAATTAAAACGTAGTTTATACAAGAAAAAATAATTCGAACGTCTACATTTACTCAATGAATATAGGAAAGCTACTTTTTGTAAATTATTATGGTAGAACTATAAAGTATATACCAAGCCAACGCAAATAATTTGTTGTCGACGACGAGACTATATCTACATACGTGTTGTTTTCTTTGTCGTCAACGAATGATTTGCTTTGGCTTGGTAGATCCTTAATAATCGAAAGCTGTCAGCAGAAGCATTTGTCATGAACCAATGAAAAATATCATATATATTTTTTGCATTCGCTCATTTCTTTCGAACACTGCCGTGGGTTTGCGGATATTAAACGCGACGTACGCTTAAAAAACGACTATTGTCGTACATCATACATTCTTTATCGTTCCAAAACATTCGGCTCCAATTTCGCGTTGGTTCGGGAGTGGTTCTCCATTTCAAAATAACTTCGAAATCTGAACACGTCTAACTTTTGGCGTTTAATATTTGACGTTTAACGAACAGCTGATTCAATTACACAGCATTTAACAACCAAGTGAAAAAAAAAGTTCGTTCATGCAAACTTTTGTGTAAACTTATCCATTTTACCCAATTTGTTAACTTACGACGCGACGTTGCATGAATACCCTTATTATAAACCTAGCTTTATATGCATACGCAGGTAGGTACAGCTCTCAAAAAACTCATCAAGCGTTTTAAAAACCGCAATGCCTTCCGAGTATTTGCGGAACTGTAGGTATCCAAAGACATCCAAGCTTTCAAAACTCAAAAAAATTACTTTGAATGCAAATAAACCGAAAACTAGACCTTAGAAGGGTTTGCTTTGGATGTGCTGTAAGCATTTGACAAAATGCTTTTGTTACTTCATTCCACTCAAATCCTCACCCATTATCTGTCAAAACAAATCGTGTAATCAGGACCCTATTTCATTTCAAATTTGTCACACTTGTCTGACAAATCTGTATTTCATAAAATATTGTCATATACAGACGCATTTATCGTGACAATTTTGTCATTGTCATACTTACCTATAACTACTGACAAATTTGTCGTGACAATTTCATTGTATAATCTTGAAATGTCTTATGATCGAAAAATGATGAAATATGGAACAAAGCCTTTGCATTTTGTTTCAGTTTTCATCGTTTCTCGACCAATTTTTTAGATGTTAGATTAGAAGTAACAGAACGCTGGACTCTTTTAATTTTAAAATGTCACAGTTTGAAAAATCGTGTTTTATTATTAAAAAGTGATGTGCATTAAACATAATAAAAACAAATTAAGTTGTTTAAAAACATTCTCAAAATAAGTGTCCATCGGCAACTACATGGTACTGAGTTCCACTTCCAAGCCAATGTAATGCACATGGAAGTTGGGTTTTAGTTTCCAGAGAGTAAATCCTCTTTGTGGGATGCTGTAAACGTGCACCAATTCTTGATAAAATATATTCAGCGACTGTTTTTCCAATACTAATTTTTTTTTTTAATTGTAGGCCATTTAACGATTCGAAATCAATATTTATTCCGTGGGTGCCGGCGACGTATTACACGGGGACCCAACTGAGAATCGTCATCACTTTCACTTGAAAATATATCGTTTATCATTTTATGTCTTTTAACTGTCAACACTTGACCGTAACTGAGTTTCCTGTCGCAATGTCAATTAAATACTGACAAATATGTAATTTGTAATTTTTTTTTCATTTCATAAAAGAATTGCCAGTACAAATTTGTCGGAAAATTCCTGACAATTGTGGAAAAATACTTGACAATTCATTGTCATGACAATTTCTTTATGAAACGAAAAGATGACAATTGTCAGGTATTTTTCGACAATTCTACAAAATTGTCAAATTGTTTATGGAACAGATTTTGACAATTGTCAAGTTGTAAATTAAGAAATTGTCACCTGTCGCGATTTACAATGTTTATGAAATAGGCCCCAGGCTGTAGCCGTATACATATGTACAATGTACATACTGGACCAAACATATTGTTTTCGTCCATTAGTATCAAACATTCTTCCAAATGCATTAGATTCAAAATATTTAATTCATTTAAAATAAAAAACCTTTTTCTGATAAGAAAATATTGAAAAAAAAACCTACAGCTGTCGTTGTCAATAATTTTTTAACACTCAGCATACGCACTTAAACTGAAAATGTTATTTAAGTTAATTAAATAAGTAATATTTTATTAGTTTATTTCAAAAATCATTTTAAAAATTAACCTCTACAAAATAATTTCTATTTTCATATATCAAACGATTCAAATTATGCACTTTCAAGTTTTTAATATCCCTATAAAAATATTTTTAGAATTCTAGATTTTGTCAGTTCATTAGCTTTGATCGACAGGTTGCAGGCGCAATGATGACGTCCCGTCCGTCGTTTACTATTTTTCTTTTTGCTCTCTAGGGCAAGTATTGGTTTCGTGTTAAGTCGATGTTTTAGTCAAAACTAACAGAAAGGTTTTGACATTTTTTTGAGCAGACAAAGACAAACAAGAACTTCTAATACCCAGTTTTTCGGTGCGAGATCTTCCTATAGTTTTGGGAGTTAAACTCGAGTTTACCCTTCGAATTTGTTGAGTTAACACGAGTTTAACTTTAAAATCTCATCATGGAAAAACAAGGCCTGTGTAGTTCAAATAATATTGCGTTAAAAAGTTTATAAATATTTGTTTTTCTTTTTGTAAGCAACAATCAAAGAAAAAATATTGCTTTATTTCTTCTGGCTTTTTTACCTTAATAATATGATTCCATGTTTTCCGTCACGTTACAGTTTTGAACAGAAGAACAGGATCGTGCGATGCACTTGTCCATTTTATTTGTGTTGTGTTAGTATGTTTTGGTAAGGATAATGTAGGTTGGACACATGTATGTATAATGGTGATGCATGTGCTTGTGCATTCATTTTCAAAAGGCAGGTTTTCGAGTATGAATCAATTTTTTGAGTAATTTTCCTCCTCCACGTCATGCACGGGTTGAAACAAATGTCAATTTGTCAGTTTTGCAAAACATAATATTAATCATAAAGAAGTGATGTGCACCACAAAATTATTATGAAATCCTCTGGACCGATATCTACTAAACTGAAAATACGGAAATCAAACGAAAATGTTTTGCTCCAACGAAAATCGATTTTTGAATTGCATGAGACATTTATTTACCTATACATAAATAAAGATTTATAATTTTTTTTTTATAATTTTATATTTTTATTTGCATATTCATGTTTATATTTATTAAAAGAGACATAAAGTTATGTAGGTGACAATTTAACTGCAAGACAAGAAAACAAGTGTGTTTTTTTATTTTATTTTTTTCAAATAATTTAAGAGATGTCAGCGGTTTTAATAGATCATTCTGATATGTGGTTTTAAATCATGTCGCAGGGGAAAGATAAATGGTTTTTATTTTATTTAAATTATTTCCATTGTTGGTGTGGGGTCTTTATTTAATTTCTCAATTAATTATGCAAACCTCAATCAATTATACGAACAAAAATTCAACTTTTTACTAAAAAAAAAAATCTTTAAATTCTCTTTAAATAAGTTTATTAATTAGTTTATTAAAAACATTTTTAAAAATATCACACCACGCTTATAAATGTTTGTAATTTAGTTTAAACCTTTCTATTTTTGTTTGATATTGTTTTTTGTTTACCAATGTTTTTATTTTTTTTTTATATTTTCTGTTTTTTTTTTTCTTTTAATTTGATATTGTTAAATTAACTAAAAATATGATTCAAGATTTTATTAAGAAAAAACTGAACAGAATTTGTAGGTACTCAGGTACTTTGTATTTACTTGCACTGTGCTATATTATAAAATCAGCGTCTAAATCGCTATAATATTCAAGTGGATAAACATTTACTTTTTTTTACTATTTTTTCTTTATAAATACGGGGATTTATAAAGAAAAAATAGTTATTTCAGCTACCGTGTTTAGGAAAACTACGCCATGGAATAAGAATTTTACAGTCTCAAACTTAGGTAATTTCTTACTCCGGAATATTCTTATATCATGTAGCTAGGTCGTTAAGGGCATCAATCTTGCACTTAATCCTGACGGGATGAGCTTTGGTACAATAATAGTCCACATCCTAAACTTACTTTTAAGAAATGTTGCCATGGTGGCATGCGTGCTGGGGCCCAAGATACCCTCGGCGGATAAGGGTTTTTATTGATCAGAAAATAATGTAATTACCTATATAAATATTCATAAAATTTTAAGATCAGTGTCGACGCAGAATTTCATACTCTACAGCATATCCGAAGTCCATTTTAATCCATGTAGGTGTTTGTTTTTTTGTATAGTCGCTTTCTTGAAAAGTTAAAACCATCTGTTTTTTAGTTTTTGATTAAAAATTAATAAGAGCTTTGAAATTTGAAAACGAAAATAGTACTTTATTACGTAAAAATAAAAAAAAAAAATTAGTTTGAACATTTTTTTTTAATTTTTCAAAAACTGTCAACAAAAATAACTTTATTTAAAAAGACAATAAAAGAAGGTATTTTTGGCTTTACAAAAATATATAACATGGCATTGTAAGTTTTACCGTTGTTTTTTAATTTTTCTTTTTCAGTTTTAAGTCAATTTTTTTAGAAAATTGCCCCTCCCGCATAAACGGATGGAATTAAACCCCCATCCCCTCGCATACGATTTTTTACTTGTCTCAACCTATGCACGCTCTATCTTTTTATCACACGTTATGTGAATCACCCTGTATAACCCAACTACCCAAACTTAATTTGTCTTGATTATTTAATTTAAAGAATACTTCCAACTTAAGGACAACTTATTATTAAAAGTTTCAATAAATACCTATTGTAAGGAAAAATAATTACGAAAACATCCGAATCTGAGCTACACCTATGTCGTTTTCGGTTTTAATTCGATTGGCTGTTCCCAGTAATGTTTTCGGAGTATTTTTCTGTTCTGGATTTTATAAAGAAGTATATGTACGTATAAACCCTTTCATCGAATTATTTGTCAAATTAATTCTACTCGACTGAACGTGCAAAATATAAATAATTATCACACAATTTACTCACACACACATAAATATTTCGCGAATTAGGCTTGGAACAACTGAAAATAATTCGATTGGAATCAAAAAAGAGTAGTACTGTTCCGAAATCCAATCGAAAACGACATAAGCTTGAAGTTTCAAAGTTTTTCAATAAACTTCAATCATCTTAGAATTATCATTTGTACACGTGTCAAAAGCTTAAAAAAAAAAACATTTGTATGCTCAATTGTATTGCTAAACTTAGCATCCCTTACTACTCGTATATATATATTAAAAAAAAAAAAAATATAAAAAGGTTGCGTATACGTCAGAGTGCCCAGCCGAACTCGTGCAGATAATTAAACAAATATTTTTTTTTTGAAATACCAGACTTTTTTATGCCGATTCACAATGTATTCTGGGTGACATGTTAAAAAATATGAGTTTTTCTTGTCATCATTATATGAGTCAAACGTCATCAAATGGAATAATAAAAATGGTTTATCATGCTTTAAAAGTAAAAAAAATAACATGCGCTCCCCATTTCTTTCTTCAATAAAAAAAAATCAAAACTATATTTTTTTTAATGGGTCTTTCAGATTCCTAAAAATACCTATACATTCTCAGCAACATATTAAAAATTTATATTAACCTAAATTATAACATTATTAAAAACATATTTATTATATGAACGATAGGAAAATTCTTTCTAAACTAATTGGTTGTTTTATTTTTTAAATTTGTTTCTTCATATAAAAATAAAAAAAAAAAATAAATTAAAATAGAAACATTCCAGCTGTCAAAATTTAAAAATTTTGATTACAAAGTTTAACCCATAAGTGAATGTGTAGGGAAATATTTCCGATTTGCATTTCCAATTTACCTTACAATAATTATATATTCCGACTAATTGGCATCCTTGCTTGATAAATGTGCAGCCAAAGAATCGAATTGAATTTTGTTGGTGACACTTTATTTTTTATGCCTACCATCGCACCGCAATTTCCCCAAAAATGTATTTTGCATTTATTTATACGTTGTACGTTTTTGAAAATATTGTATTTATCTGCTGAAGTAAAAAGTCGCAACAGCAAAGGAAAACAACATTTTTTTCCAATTCTGTTTTTTTTTTTTTGATATTTTGGTATTTAATGAAATTTTATGAATTTCTTCAGAGTTCGAATTTATATATAATTAATTTTTTTTTTCATGGATGTATGAATTCGAACGTGTAGCTATATTATTTATATGCTATACATACATATATACATCTTCTCTGGTTGCCTATGATGCGATTATGATGCTGCTGTTGAGACTACTTTCAATCTGTAGGGATCTGTGATTGGCCTTATGTATATCTTTGGAAATATACAAGCTCATTTGAAGACGGTCCGTAGATACGTGCAGACATTCGTGGTAGTACCTTTTTGCTTTTTAACGGTGGCAGGAATTAATTTAATATTCAGTGACGCGAATTAATATACAAATAATACAACCCACGTCTGACTAGCGGTCGTTCTTTAAATATATTTTTTTTTTTAATTCCTTAAATAATATTTTTGAATTTATTTTTAAGTGCTTTTTTTTTAATAAAACGTTAGTGACTCGGTAGTTAATAAAAAAAAATACTAGAAGGATATTCAGTCATGATACCTTCCTTCTAATATTTTTTTTCTTCTCTCAAAATAATAAATTTTATAAAAAAAAATTATTAAATTAAAAAAAATATTTTCTAATTTTAAGTGTTTTATATTTCACCTTTTTTATATAAAAAAAATCAAATCAATTAATAAAATTGTGAAAAAAAACGGAAAAAATAATATTGAACAAAAAACTTTTAAAAAATGATGTTCAGTTGGTCAAAGAGCTTTGAAAAACCAAAAGAAGCAACGTGGGAAGAATTTTCTCTACTATACCATCAAAAATTACGCCAAATAACAGTTTCGGAATTTGATTGTCACGAAAAGACGTGCATATATTTTAATGAAGCAATAATTCCAGAAAATGAAGAACTAGAGGGTTTAGATTTTACACCATTAAATTTTAAAACGGCATATTATATTAGAACACATCAAGGTAAAAATAAAAATTAAAAAAAAACATTTTTTTTATATTAAAGCTGTCAAATTTTTTGTTTTTTGAATTTATATAAGAAAAATACATTTTATTACATAATCTTCAAAAATAAATATTTGTTTTCGATTATAAATTTATTTTTCATCACCTTGCGTTGCCGTCTTTTGTTTTGTTTTTTTTTTTCATTAATGAATGATAATTATGACCAAGTAATTTAAAAAAAAAATTCTCCATTTTGTTCGAATTTATTTGCAAATTGGAAATTATTTTTGAAAATTTGTATGGCTTTTATATATGAAATGATTTTTCCATTTAATTTCTGTTAATAGAAAATTATTATTTCATAATAATATTTTTTTCTAAGTTAAAATGCTTTCATTAACTGTAATTTTTGTTCAGATTAAATAATTATTATGTGTTAAATGGATTCGAAACTTGAATATTAAATATTAACCGTTCAATGGATTTCATTAGCTTTAATTTAAAAGTACAAATGACCTCAACTCCAGAAATAATTGTGTTTCGCCCAAGGTATAACAGTGGGCTCTTCAGTCAGTCTGTTATTCCCTACTAAGAAACTTAGTAGCTTTATTAATTGAAATAATAAAAGCAATTTTATGTGAAAGTTATGGCAAAAGGGGCAATGAAAAGGACAGAAGAAGATTTCAGAGGGCATCAGCAATATCAGTTGCATGAACAGGATTCCTCAGAAAGAAATCTGTTCAAAATACGGTGGAAAACAATTGGATGGCTCGTCTTTTGATGGAGCGAAGTCTACAAAACAACTTTTTTCTGAACGTTTTTCTGAATTCAATTCGATTCATGAAATGTTTTTAATGATCCGAAAACTTGACAATTTCTGACAAAAAATGAAATAGAGCCCAGTATATCCGTGAAGTTCCCATTAAAAGGCACTGCTCCTACACGCCATATTGTACAGTATCAATTTTAAAGTCCTGATTATATTCACTTAGGGCCAATTTATTCACAGTCCATTAAAAACTGTATTATGTCGTTTTAACTTATATCGCTATTAATATAAAAGTGCCATTTAGAATACTTCATTCATTTTTTGATTCATTCACTCGCCTTTAGTTAACTGGCTCGATTTAAATTGCTGCCTCAAAATTAAATGCTTTTTAAAAATATCCTTCGGATTTTTATTTTATTTTGACTGACGAACTTTGAATTTAACACTAAATAAGGATTTAAAGAGCGTCTTTTTGTGCACTATCAATTAGCGGTGAAATTCAGTTTTGTGTTTGCTTATTTTTTTAAAATCTGAAAGTGCGACATGAATAACAAAAACCGACAAAGTTTAAAATAACTTTTGGTGGAAAATCATATACTTTTCAGAATATTATTATATTGGAGAATTTCAAAAAACCCAACCAAATCAACCAACTAACCAAAGGGTAGTTTTAAAGTCTGAATCTTCTTCAGTGTATCAAAAACATTAAAATAGTTAAAGATTGTTTTTGTATTAAAGGGTGTTTTAAATTTTGTTTCCCACATTGCACTTTATGATTACAAAAAAAAAAATAAGCAAACAAAAAATCGACTGTCAACGCTAATTGAGAGTGAATAAAAAGAAACAGTTCGTAAATCCCTTGTTAAGGATAAATATCCCCATTAAAAGGTGGATTTTGTCGTTTTAGCTGAAACTGATTTTAAATTAATTAAACAATTATTTAATAGAAGAAACGTCATTTAAAATCATTAAAGCCGGGCGGATAAATACAAATATTTAAAATCGATCAATTTCTAGATTTGAATAGCGAATTTAAATTTAATGGAAAGCGAACAAATTAGACCTTAGTCAGCTACCTGCTAAAGTAATTTAATAGTTTAATAAGGTAATAAGCACATACAAAAAGGTTCTAGCGACTGACGCGATGCTTTGTAGCGCCAATATGACTGGAAACCATTCACATTGGTACTTTAAACTACCAAGTTTATCGTTCAATGATAGGATATTGCTCCCCAGAGCATTACGCCTCCTTTCCTGTTGTAATGACGGATCGTGAAAAAGATTTGTATAACCATCTTGTTGAGGAAAGTAATGTGCGATTTCTAAACCGTCATCAGGACAGGGAAGGAGGCGTAATACTGTGGGGAGCAATATCCTATTATGAAACTATAAACTTGGTTATTTTTAATGTTCTAATATGAAATGCTTCGCATATTACACCTGCTTTAGAATTCTTCTTTGCTATTTTGGAAATCTAGCAAATAATGCAATAGTATAGTCAATTCAGGTTGTAATTCGAATTTTTGTGTCGCTGTCGGCATAAAGCATAAAAATTAAATGATACCTAATCATTCACTCTCCCTAAAATCCAAATAAAAGTCCGATTAAGATATAAACTACATATTAGATAAGGCGTTAGGGGAGCCAACTTTGCACTTCATTCTGATGGGATGAGCTTTGGTACACTAATAGTTAACATCCTAAGTTTACGTCTAAGAAATGTTGCCGCAGTGGCAACACTGGCAGACCGGAGATATAGGGGTTGCCTTCTGACCATGTTTTAACTCGAAATTTTACATACATTAGCCTTTAATTTGGGAACCAGACATCGTTGATGTCGCGGAATGTCTTGTAGGATTGAGGATATTTGAATCATTAGGAATATGTTAACTTTTTGGCCACTCCCCCACACTTGTACGCTGGGGGAGCAAAATACTCTCAGCGGATAAGGGATTTTATTTGTCAGATAATAATGGTTATACATTTAAAGATGAGTGTCGACGTAGAATTTCATACTCTACATCATATCCGAAGTCCATTTGTATCCATGTATTACTTTTTTATATAATCACTTTCAAAATGGGGGGAGGGAAAGGTGGAAGTATATCAAACCACTATATATTTATCTTAGTTTAATCTTAGCATATAGCACATGACCTTAAGGTAATTTTTAATGCCCAATCTTATGCAATTAAAATAATTTCAATATAGTTTCCCTAGAAAAAGTTATAACCTTTTTATAAAATGATGACTAAATTTTCAGTGAAACGAGCATAACATTACCAAATGGCAATGGTATGGTGATGAAACTTGGCACACATGTCTCATTTGTCGTAAAAAATAATAATCAAAAGAGTCCATAAAAATATCTGGGCCTAAAGGGTGTTTTTTTGAGCGAAACAGAAAAGTGAAAAACTTTGCCCCGGAAACCCCCTCCAGAAATAGTACGTTGATGAAAGTTGGTAGGAATGTTTTGTTTTTTATTGTTACCAAGAACAAAAAAAGATAAATCAAATATCTATTGTCAAAGGTGTTTTTTGGGGGAAAATGTTTTATCTGCTCTAGTCAAAAAATACATTCATTTTTCCATTACTTTCTTAATGGTGATTGTATCATCTTAATTTTACTAAAATTGCATTCAGCGTTAAAAAATACTTTAAAATCATGTACCATATCAAATATTTGTACCCCGATTACATAAAAATAAAATATTGGGTTTATAACCCATATTTTCTTTGCGCCTCAAAAAAACACCCCTGGAACCAATATATTTGCACGGATCCTTTTGAGACTTGGTTCTTATAAGAAATAAAACATTTCTACCAACTTTCATCAACATACCAGTTTTGGGAGGGGTTTACTGGTAATAGTAATTCACTTTTCCCTTTCACTCGAAAAAACACCCTTTCTCCCTAGATATTTTTATGGACTCTTTTGATTCTTATTTCTTAGGACAAATGAGACATGTGTGCCAAGTTTCATCACCATACCATTGAGATTTGTTAATGTTATGCTCGTTTTACTGAAAATTTAGTCATCATTTTATAAAAAGGTTATAACTTTTTCTAGGGAAATTCTATTGAAATTATTTTAATTACATAATATTGGGCATTAAAAATTACCCTAAGGTCATGTGCCACATGCGTAGATTATACCAAGACAAATATATAGTGGTTTGATATACATCAACCTTCCCCTCTCCCCATTTTCAAAGCGATTATACAAAAAAACTAATACACTGTTAATTATGGGCTTCGAATATGCCGTAGAGTATGAAATTTTACGTCGACACTCATCTTAAAATTTTTTGATTATTAATTTTATTACCATTATTTTCTGACAAATAAAAACCCTTATCCGCTTAGGGTATTTTGCTCCCACAGCGTACAAGGGTGGGGTAGGTGTCAAAAAATTAACATATTCCTATGGCTTCAAGTATTCTAAATCCAACGAGATATTTCGCGACATCAATCGATGTCTGGTTCCCGATTTATAGGCTAATTTATATGAAATTTCGTGTTAAAACATGGTCAGAAAGCAACCCTTATATCTCCGGTCTGCCAGTGTTGCCACCGTGGAAATATAAATAAAATAAATAAATAAATCGGGTGGCACAACGGCTCA
Organism: Melangyna quadrimaculata; assembly: GCA_949320155.1. Lineage (NCBI taxonomy): Eukaryota > Metazoa > Arthropoda > Insecta > Diptera > Syrphidae > Melangyna > Melangyna quadrimaculata. Next base: position 405,068,803 of record OX439483.1, read on the forward strand.
TGAATAACCAGGGCCTAGTGACTAACAACTCGCAACCATTCCTGTGTGCGCCTATCGACAGGAATGGAAGGGACCTACAATTTTATGCCGAATCCGAACGGCTAGACGAGAAGCACTTATTCGTGACAAGTGATACTCTTGGAGGATTTGTCAATTCCTCGCAAGAGGCAGTAGCCCTGAAAAAAAAACTTTTTAGTTTTTAGGTGGACCAGGCTGGGAAGCGAACCCAGACCTCCAGCGTGACAGTTGAACGCACTAACCATTACGCTACGGGCTACTACTGCCACCGTGGAAACACTTCCTTAAAGTAAACTTAGGATGTGGACTATTAGTGTACCAAAGCTCATCCCGTCAGAATGAAGTGCAAGGTTTGACCTTAAATATGGCCTTAACGCCCTAACTATATGTATTTTTTTGATATGAGGAAAATTGCCAGAGCTTGGAAAATAGTACTCCTGACACCAAACTCGAAATGTCGCTATTTCACTATTTGCAACAAAAAAGAGTGAGACAAAAACCTGCCAGATTTGTTTCCAATAATATTACCACACACCCCGCATGCATACGATACATAAACCAATGATACCATTTAGGGTTTAGATCGAAAACTGTTTTAAAAATGTTGATTTGTTTTCATAGATACCATCAAATATTCAAGTTTCTGATATTTGATTTGATTAAAAAAACATTCATAGTTATTCATAAATATTCACCGGTTTTTCACTGCAAATGTTTGTATAATTTTTTGTTTACCGTATTTCAAATATTTAATCCCACCTGTGGTGATCATCAGCTTACAAATAATTTTAACTAAACATTCTTTGATGTCTCTTCAACATATATGAAAAATTTATTAATTTTAAACTCCACAAAAATGTAGGCTGAACCTTGTTCAATTAATGCGCGAATGAACAAAATGAAAATCAAAGAAAATCATTTCACAGGTGCTAAAGAATTTTTAGAATTAAAAAAAAAAATATATCAAATTCTTACGAACAACATCTAATAAAATTCTACGAATGACAGGTATACCTTACTTATTTCCTAAAAAAAAATATATTCAAAGAAAATAAGATTTATTCTAAATTAGTAGCGTGTGTCTGCTGTCAGCAAATATCAACAAAGACATTGGTTTAGATTTGTTTTCTAATTTCTTTTGTGAACAAAGAAAATAATGAATACATATATTTAAATATAATTTTGTCAACAAAATTATTCTTTTTTAAAAACATTATCTCAGTCCAGACAGAAATAAAACAAAAAACAATAAATTGATCTGTGGTATTGAAAATCTACCATTAATTTATTTTTGATGTCTTATATATTAGCTGCGTTTTATTATCAACCAAGATCCATATGGATCTTCCTGTGATTAAAAAACGATCCAGATTACACAACAATTTTGATTGTGGTATTCCTGAGTTTTCAATTTTGACATGGAAACAAAAAATAAAAATGGAAAAGTAACAGTTTTCAATTTTAACATGTAAACAAAAAATAAAAATGGAAAAGTAAGTGTTTTATTATTCGGTCTGAAATTTTGAAAAAAATAAATTCTCTAATTGTTTAAACTTATGTTTTAAATTTGTTTGTCTCCCACAACTATTATAATAAATTTTACATTAAGGGCCAATAGTCAATAGTCATATATAAATCTCAGATATTGTTCTTCGAATAAAACAAAAACTTGTTCCTGTTTCTATAGTATAATAATATTTCCTCTGATAGTTTAACTGATGGTTGAAAATAAAATCTAAGGGCCAATTTATTCACACTCCATTAAAAACTGGATTATATCGTTTTAATTTACATTGTACATATATCGCTATTAATATAAAATCCTCATTTTTGTTCATTTTTGATTCATTCACTCGCCTTTATTTAACTGGCTCGCTTTAAATTGCTGCTTTAAATTTGATATCCTTTCTAAAAATATCCTTGGGATTTTTATTTTATTTTTACTGATGAACTATCAATTTAGCACTTATTAGAACGTCTGTTTATTCATACTTAATTAGCGTTGACAGTCAGTTTTATGTTTGCTTATTTTTTTTTGAAATCTGAAAGTGAGCAGTAGCGGATCTAGGATTTAGCTGTGGGGGGGGGGGATTATATCTAAGAGGTCTCACTGGCAAAAGCTCATATGTGTTTTGACTGTTTGAGCCCCTGATGGGGATCTCATTTTCGTGAGCTAGCCAAATCAACTAGTAGAGTATAGTCTAAGAGCCCACAGCAGATTTGGCGTACGAAAGTGAACCAAAAAAAATTATATGAGTCGAAAGGTGTATTAAGGCTGATAAAAGAAATGCAAGTCTTGCAGTCCCTGGTGGCGGCTTTTATTATTATATATAATTATTTTTCTGTTTTAAGTCAATTTTTTAGAAAATTGCATTCATACTTAATTAGCGTTGACAGTCAGTTTTATGTTTGCTTATTTTTTTTTGAAATCTGAAAGTGAGCAGTAGCGGATCTAGGATTTAGCTGTGGGGGGGGGGAATTATATCTAAGAGGTCTCACTGGCAAAAGCTCATATGTGTTTTGACTGTGTGAGCCCCTGATGGGGATCTCATTTTCGTGAGCTAGCCAAATCAACTAGTAGAGTATAGTCTAAGAGCCCACAGCAGATTTGGCGTACGAAAGTGAACCAAAAAAAAAATATATGAGTCGAAAGGTGTATTAAGGCTGATAAAAGAAATGCAAGTCTTGCAGTCCCTGGTGGCGGCTTTTAGGTGGGAGGGGCAATTTTCTAAAAAAAATTGACTTAAAACTGAAAAAAAATTATTAAAAAACAACGGTACAATGCCCTGTTATATTTCCATGAAAGGCCAGAAGTCTCTTCTTTCATTTCCTTTTTAAATAAAGTTCTTCCAATGAAAAGTTTTTGAAATATTAATGTTTGAACTCAAAATTTTGAAAAAAAAAAAAAAAAAAAAAAAAAATGGTAAACAATATTTTTTGTCGCAAAATTTCACGTAATTAAGTACTTTTTTTGTTTCTAAAATTCAATGCCCTTATCAATTTTTAGTCAAAAACTGAAAACCGGATGATTCTAGGACTTTTACTTTTTAAGATATTAAAAAGTAAATGAACCAGCTTTTTCATAAAAATAAGACAAATCCGGGTAAATTATTATTTCAGCAACCAGTTAAAATAGAACAAACATGCGGAAAAAAATTCTTACATTTTGGAAACTTGGTGGGAATGTCGGATTAACCATAAGAATAAAGAATCAAAAGAGTCCATAAAAGTATCTGTACCCCGCGGGTGCTTTTTGGAGGGGGAAAGGGGGAGGTATGACTTATGGAAATTAAAAAATTATGTTGATACAATTTGGACATATGATACATGATTTTAGAGTATTTTTTAATTCTATATCTAACGACATCAAAATTAAGACGATGCAATAATCCTAAAAAAAAGTTATGGTTCAATTTATCCAGAGATGACTGTTTTTCAGTAAAACTGGTAAACTATTAAAAAAATACCTTGAAAAGAATGATACATTGATGAAAATTTGTATAAATATTTAAATAGGCTCGTGTAATTTCGCTCCTTGGCTAGAAATCTTATGTAATTGTTTAGTCCAAATATGTTTTGTATGTATATTTGACTTTGACTTTGGAAATATAAGCCCCAAGATTCTCTAGGCCCCTGCTATCCGTAAGAAACAATTCCTGTTGTATTAAGCAATTTCGCTAAAATTGACATCTCGTTTTTTCTCAAATTCTAATCGGGTTTTGGTCCCAACTGCATATTTATGTTAAATAAGCTCAGTTTTAAAGGTAAATTGTTGTTGCATTTGATATGTTAATTGTTCAGCCCCGACCCCGTTTTTTCAATTATCTCTTCAAACCTTAGCCCCAACTGCGGACTTTGACAGTCCCTAGAGAAGCCCGAAACACTCTCTAGAATAAGTTAAATTTTTAGGGAATTAGTAGTTTAACCCCGAATACGTTTTCTGTACAATTCTTGTCGGGCCTTAGTCCGAGCTGGTTTTCTTGTCCCAATTTTCTGGGCTGTGTTTTTAGGGAATTATTGTCTTTGCATTAAACATGTCCATTATTTTTAGCCCCGAACTTGCTTTTCCTCAAATTCCTTTAAGACTTTAGGCCCAATCAAATTCCTATGGGGCTTAGAAAGAAAAATTAAGTGACATGTAAATTATTGTTCAGACCTAATATCGTTATTTTGTGTCATTCTCATAAAATTTAACCAGCTTTACAATATTTGAGACGAATATAAAACTCTACACGTTGTAATGTATTGCTTTCTATATTTCAAGTAATTTTGGAAATCAGTTGTGGGGGGGGATCCTCCCTGCATTCCCCTGGATCCGCCACTGAAAATGAGACATGAATAACAAAAACCGAAAAAGTTTAAAATATGTTTTGGTGGAAAATCAAACTATACTTTTCAGAATTTTTTGGGTGCACTCATCATTTCTTTAAGTTTTTCGCTATATTCAAATCAAAAATCGTTGCAAAACAGTTTTTACCCACTTTTATATTGGAGAATTTCAAAAACCAAACAAACCAACTAACCAACCAAAGGGTAGTTTTGAGGTCTGATTCGTGTTCAGTATATCATAAATAAAAAAATAGTTATAGATTGTTTTTGCATTAGAAGGTGTTTTAAATGTTGTTTACTTTTGTTTCCCACATCGCAATTTATGATTTAAAAAAAAAAAAAAATACGCAAACAAAAAATCGACTGTCATGTCAACGCTAATTGGGAATGAATAAAAAGAAACAGTTCGTAGATCCTCTTTTAAGACTAAATTTCCCCCTTAAAAGGTGGATTTTGTCGTTTTAGCTAACACTGATTTTAATTAATTAAACAATTACCCCCTTATGTATTAAGAAAATTTAGTTATTTAAGCTCCCGTGTTTAGGAAAACTACATCATGGAATAAAAATGTTCCGGGCTGAAATGGAGCACTAAGCAAATGCCTTTAGTTTGCGTCCAGAAAATTCTTATTCCATGGTGTAGTTTTCCTAAACACGGAAGCTGAAATAACTATTTTTTCTTTATAAATAAGGAAGTTTGTTAATAGACGAAACGTCATTTAAAATCGTTAAAGAATAATGAATAAATACAAATATTTAAAATCGAACAATTTCTAATTTATAATAGCGTATTTAAATTTAATGGAAAGCTAATAAATTAGGCCTTAATGAATAATAATTAGAACTGTCTTTAATTATTTGCAATGAAGTTAAACTATCATTTCGAAAAACTGTGGCCATATATTGTTTGGATATTTCTGGGCAACGGATTGCCCTAAAGAGGACATTTCCACCTAAGCTTGTTTATAATTTTATTACAGCTAAAATCTTATTATTGAACTGAACTATTTTCTTTTTAGTTCCGTTGAAAACATTAAAAAAAAAGTTGTTGGAACCCATTTTAATATTGTAATGATTCATTTAATTTTAAAATTGACTGCACTTTTAATTTAATGCCACATATTAACAGCCCATTTAACTTAAGAACCATTTTCATCCAAGTAAAATGTATGGTCATTAGTTTAACAAGAAGGAGGGGAATCGGGGACAACACCGCATACTTACGAGTGTTTGTCTGATTTAAGAAGTTTTATTTTGTTTTAATATTTAAGTCAAGTCATGGTCTTGGAAGCCTGTTATGTCATTTAGTCCGATTTTTTGGTTCCTACTTCTATGCTATTATAGCAATACAAAGAATTAGAGTAAGTCTTATTTGTTTTTGTTTTGCGTTTCAAATGTAAAAATGAACAATTAAAGAGCAAACAAAAACAGGAAATAAAATAAATACAAAATTGAAAAAAATTGTCTTTAATTTATAAAACATTATTAAATTACATTTTGATTTGAATTTTTTAATATTAGCAAATATTTTCAGTTTAAAGAAAGCTATGTATAACATTAGGGAAGCCTTCTTCTTCATTTAACCCGCGATTGTCATGATCTCGACGAGGACCACACCTCTCCCACTCATCTGCTTTACCTCAGGTTCCACTTGTGGGGTTCGCCGGGTTGACCTCTAAAAAGGTCGACAAGTAGGGCTGGCCACGAGACGAGACTCTGCGCGACTTTTGTTAGTCTCGTCTCGGTCTCGTTAAAATCGAAAATGTTCAGTCTCGTCGCGGTCTCTTGTCGGTCTCGTATAAATAAGTCGTCTCGGTCTCGTATCCGAAAAATAAGATTTCCGGGCAAAATGTTGATTATTGGAACGAAATATTTTCGATTATAGTTTTAATATGTACAGAAGAAAATAAATATTTAACTTAAATTGGGTTTTTTTATTTATTAGACTCTCTGTTAATTTCGTTTTAAATATAGTCTCGTCTCGGTTGCTAAAAAGGCAGTCTCGTCTCGTCTAGTCTCCGTCTCGTCATGCGAGACCGAGATCGAGACCGAGACTTTTCTCGTCTCGTGGCCAGCCCTATCGGCAAGCCTCCCGGTTTTGGATTGTTCCATGTCCGAGGCCAACTAAATGCAGGTGTCGTTCCATTTTTTTCATCCAGGAGTTTTTTGTTTTTGCGCCTACCTTTCTTCCGCGATAATGTTGGAACGTCTTGTGCTATTGCCTTTTGAACTGGGTTGTCATATGGCATCTTCTTTGTACATGACAGTACCAGCTAAGTTGGTGATGCTGTATTTTGTCCAATATGGTGTTTTTGACGTGTACGCTTCCTCGGATTATCTTGCTTCTTATTCGATCACGCTTTGTCACCCCTGCTGTCATGCGAAACAACTTCATTTCAGCTGCCGTCAATTTACTCTCAATCTTCTTGTAATACATTGTCCAACACTGTGAACCGTATGTAGGCGCTGGACGAACAACTGCCGTGTAGAGCTTTCCGTTCAGCTTTTCACACTTGAGAAGCACTGTTCCATTCAAAAAGATGTCCGGAATAAGCCTCTGTGGATCAGAAAATGGGCAGCATAGGTATTCGGTCTTTTTCGTGCCAATGCGGTATCCATTTCCCTCCAGAACATACATCAAGTGTTCGTTGCAAGGACTAAGGGACTTCACTTATGATGACCCCATCGTCAGCAAAGAATAACTAATTCACTTTGGGGTCCACGTTACCTTATTCTCAAGCAGAAAGTCAAGGACGTGGTTTTCTGTCGAATGCTTTTTCAAAATCAACTAATACAATATGCAAATCTCTTGAGGAATCCCGATATTTTCCATTCTGATTATTATACTTTGAATAGCATCTGTGGTTGATTTACCCGAAACAAACCCGCACTGGTTATCAGACAGCTGTATTATTTTTCGTAGGCGGCCATCCAATATCCGCTCAACGATCTTCATGGTGTGTGACATCAGCTTGATCGAACGGTAGCTGTCGCAATTTAGGGAAGCAGTTATTTTTTTTTTAATCAAGTTCAACGCCCCTGCCTGAATTTTAAATATCAAAAAAAAAATCAAATAATTTTGGTACTTGCTTTAAAGTGCTTTTTTGGGTATCTTTGTTCTAAGAGTGTTGGGGGTTATATAGGGGCGGAGTTAGTTCATGATATAGGTACTTACACATTTATTGTGGTACAATCAGGCGATACAACCCCCTATGAATAGTTATAGTAATTTTTATGACTGCGTTTTTATAACAACAGGCAAATTTAACCGAAACGACCTCTAAATGAATGGCCTCTTGATGAAATTTTGTGTATCTGAATTAAGACTAAAGAGTCCGCAAAGATATCTTGGTGGAAAGGGTGTTTTTTTTTTTAATAAGACGGCTATATAGTATGAGATTATTACCAAAACCCAGTGAAAAAAATATTACATTCATGAAAGTTGGTAGTGTTCTTCACTTCCCTTTAAAAAAAACCTCCTTTCACCATAGATATTTGTGTGGTTGGTTTCGTTGTTCTAATGACAAATGAAATAATTATAGAAATTTTTATCAATATACCACTTTTTTCAAAGTGGACAGTAATTTCCACTACAATACAGTAATTAATATATAAAATGAACCATAACCTTTTATAAGTACCTACATATGTTTTCCATTTCGGTAAATTTTGTGTACATATTATTTTAAACTGCTTACTATTATATTTCCGTAACGGCTTTTTCGATCTCGTTAAAATTTTGCAATGATAAGAAATTTTAATGTACATTCATGAGACATCCAAAAATTTAAATTCACTTTTGAGGTTTTGTAAGGATAAGGGTGACGTTAGAGAACAAACAAAACAAACCACAAGTATATCTTTACAACGACCAATATTAAAGCCAAAGCGATTTTCTTCAAACTTCTTATAGTGCAGTCAAATGGTTTTTCGGTCAGGAACAAAATATATAAGTTTTTTTTCTTACCCGCCTTTTATGTTTTAGGGGTCGCTGAATCTGAATTTCAACTCCTCCTCAACCTCCTCAAAATGGCACCCTCTCGTTTAAAAACGCTCCGCGGTCTTCTCATCTTTAATGAGCCATTGAATGATTTTTACCCTGGAACGTCTTAGTTCCATTCCATATGTCATAATAGCCTATTAGTGGCTTCCTGTAATATAACATATAATTTCATCACGCTCTAGCCGGTGCATTTTCTCGCCAATTTAAGTGATGAAGGTGACAAACTTGTAGAGAGTTTAATGTTGTTTAAGCAGAAGCCTAGGGTTTCTACAATTACATGCATGGTTTTTGAGTTACAAGCAAAAATCTAACGAGAAAACTGTGTTTTCAAAATACACGAAATGTTGGTCTTTTCTCGCCGTACTCTAGTGGCCAAACCGTTGATTCCACAAAAAAAAATTGTAGACCATTTTTGTAGGAAATTTTATGTTCTATAAAGTGTAGCAGGTAATTTTATCGAAAAAGTGTATATTTTGTTGACTTTTTGGCAAAGAACTGAAAAAAGGTCAAATATTTTGAGGTTTTTTGATGGTGAAGCCATGTCCGTAGGAAGTAGCAAAGTTGAAATTCGGATTCAACATAAAAGACGGGTGAAAAAAAAAACTTCTATATTTTTTTCCTGTAACTGGCACTCCAGATGACGATTTGACTAGACTATTACGTGGAATTTGAGTTTTGTGTACTTATTTAGCTTTTAAAATAACGGTTAGGCGGGACAACTGGTTAGAAAAAGTTTATTAATCTGCGAAACGGCTTTAACAATTGTGTCTGTGCTATTTTTCTTACTGTCAAATTTCGGATAAAATATGTTTAGTTACCAAAAACTGTTGCAACACTTTTTATTGTTAACGTCTTCATTGACTTTAATAAAAGATTTTTAAATAAAATATCGTTAAAAGTCAAAATAAAAATTATTCAAAATGTTTTCAAACAGGATCAAAATTGTGTTTCACTAAAATAACAATTGGCATGTTCAGGAAAAACAGATAATTAGAAATTTTGCTTACTAAAGAATGCTGTCCAGGCAACTGAGAAGCATGAAGCCCAGTGAGATCTCCTTGTCCTGAATGACCCTAATTAAATTTTTCGTTACAAAAATTAATGTATTCACTGATTTTACTTTTTAAAATTCTCGAAAACCTCAAAAGCACTTGCACTCGTACATACTACATAAAAAGTGAAATCTAATTTACTCCCCCATAATTTTTCACTGATTTCACATCCTTTTCTGAGGCAATAAATAAAATCAAAAAGCATTTTTCATTCATTTCACCCATTCTACCAAATGTACGAGTATCTGTTTTTCTTGAATCTTTGCCAAACTAAATAGTTCCTAGTTTTCCTTTCTTACCTTAGCACCTTATATTCTCTCTTCTTGATTTTACACTTCGTCAAACATCTATTTTACAAATTTTCGGTCCGCAAAAATTCGCATCTTCAAATCGTTCCCACACCGATATATTAACAGGTAGCTTTTATTTAAACAAGCTCTTCCACATCACAAGCATATATATAGTCGTAGGTACTATAACGACCCTAACAAATTTCCCGATTTTAATTGGCAACTCTCTCAAATGACATACATCATTAATTCGTTCCATATACATTATACACCAAAGACCACAGGTCCCGGTCCTAGTCCCAGTACCGACTCTCAACAACTATTTTCGTCCTATTTCCGGTTTCATTGCAAGGAATGAGTACGTTCCAATTGATTTATGGTACAGTGTTCCCATACTGAGGGGCGTGCGGTGCGGTGGGGTGAAACCTCCTCCCGCAAGAAGAAACTCTTGGATTGGAAATTTAATGAAAACAAAAAAAAAATGGAATGGTTGAGATTGAATTTTATTTTTGGATTTTCTTATAGAAACCATATGTGGTACTTTGTAACGGTTGAGAGATATTAATTGAACACTTGATTATGACAGTCTGTTTGTTGGGTGTTGTTTTTTTAAATGTATGTTTACTTTAAATTTTTTATTTGATTTTATTGAAAAATAAAATGGGCTACAATTGTGGGTGAATAATGGGAATGGTGTATCTATTAACGGAAAAGATCAATGAAATTTATTGAAAATTAAAAACAAAAATGAGGTAATATGGGTCAATAGGTCACAGTAGAAGGAAATCTAGATCTGTCACTCAATATTGAACAAAAAGTTATGTTTGGTCAATTTTTAAGTTTAAGTTACTATTTTGTATTTAAAAATATACTAGGACTTTTTAAGAAATAGCATTATATTCCTCATACGTTTATTTAAAAACGTCAATATCTTCACTTTTCTGAAACAGATGCATATGCGGTTACATAAAATATCCCGATAAAGTGATAATTTGTACTCTGTTGAAGAGAATTAAAATCAATTTTAAAAATCTAAATTTTTCGGCCGATTAACCCCTACAGAGCTCTTGACGAATCTGTCAAAATAAAAACTGACAGCTAGCATTTTGTGGGTACTGTCAGATGCATATGCGGCTACATAACATATCCCGATAAAGTGATAATTTGTACGCTGGTGAACAAACGAGATAGAGCGATATTTGGTAAATGGCTCTTTTACGTGGAATTTATAAATATAAATAAGTATATTAATTAAAATAACGGTTTAAAAATGAAAATTGAGTACTTCTGTTTGTTTCCCCAAAGTGATGGCTGTCACTTTTTTCGTTAATAGATTGTTATAGTAATTTCCATTGGTAAAATAAATCAATTAATTTTTGGTTTGGATTTATCAAAACGCAGATTTTGCGCTTCATTGGTCAAATAAATCGATTTATGTTTTGAATTAAAATCAATTTTAAAAATCTAAATTTTTCGGCCGATTAACCCCTACATGCACTAACACCAATTCAATTTAAAGTTGCCACATTTTATTGTTTGAATTTATTTCGATTATGTAAATTATGTTCCAAATATGAAGGAAATCATTTCTGATATAAACTGGAAGCAATCAAAAATAATTGTTGTTGAATTCATGAAGCTCATTTTTCATTTCTGAAAATGCATCAAGTGATGAAGATTTATTTAATTTATGAAACAGACATAAAATTACAAGAATACAATGATCAATTTGAATAGATTGAAATACGAATTTACCAATCAAAAAACCATTAGACTTCCATATTAGGCGTGCGCCACCAAATAAAATGTCTGAGGCCTCAAAAACCTGAAGAAGGTATTTGAATATTAAAATAATTTGACATATGTAGGCCCAGTTTTTCGGCGTTGAGTTAAACCGGACTTAGTTAACTCCGGAAAAAGATGATGAATGCAGAATGTCTTTAAAAACACGGAAGATAAAATATTATAAACTTTTTTTGAGTTAATCTAAAATTAACTTTAACACCTAACTGAAAAACTGGCCCTTAAATTTATCTACACCAGAATTCCAAATTACGAATAAGAATCCAATGAATCACCAAAAGATAAAATTTTTGCTGTTCAAAAATTAATTTAAACAAAAAAAAAAATAAAAACTACATATATACCTAATCAAAAAATAATTTTTATTTTAGCTGAAGTAAAAATGCCAAGTGGAAAAGTTGATAAACCTGTTATTGAGGACAACCGTGATGGTACCGTATCAATTAAATACGATCCCAAAGAGGAAGGTATTCACGAATTGGTTGTCAAATACAATGGAGAACAAGTTCAAGGTAAGAAACAGAACTCTTAGTCACAAATACATTCATTCTATAACCGTTACTTTGTTTTTGTTAAAGGTTCACCTTACAAATTCCACGTTGATTCAATTTCATCGGGCTACGTTACCGCCTATGGGCCTGGTTTAACTCATGGTGTATCCGGAGAGCCATGTAACTTTACAATTTCCACCAAGGGTGCTGGTGCCGGTGGTCTTTCTCTAGCTGTTGAAGGACCAAGCAAAGCTGATGTAAGAAACTTAAGCTTATATATCTTCGTTTTCATTATTTGCTGACTGTTGTATTTATTTTTTTAATTATAGATAAGCTACCATGACAACAAAGATGGTACAGTTTCAGTAACATATCTTCCAACTGCTCCCGGAGAATATCAAATTGCCGTCCGTTTCGGTGATAAGAACATCAAGGGATCACCATTCTTTGCCAAAATCACTGGTGAAGGTCGCAAGCGTAATCAGATTTCGGTTGGTTCCTGTTCTGAGGTGACACTTCCTGGTCAGATCACCGATGACGATTTGAGGGCGCTAAACGCCTCTATTCAAGCCCCTGGAGGTCTTGAGGAACCATGTTTCCTGAAGCGTATGCCAAGTGGTAATATTGGTATTTCCTTTACACCCCGTGAAACTGGTGAACACTTGGTTTCCGTAAAACGTATGGGCAAGCATATCCCCAACTCACCATTCAAGGTTACCGTGTGTGAACGTGAAGTCGGTGATGCAAAAAAGGTTAAAGTCTCTGGCAAGGGCCTCGAAGAGGGTAAAACTCATGCTGACAACATTTTTGCCGTCGACACCCGCAATGCTGGTTATGGTGGTCTTTCGCTGTCTATTGAAGGTCCCAGCAAAGCTGAAATTCAATGCACCGATCAGGATGATGGAACTTTGAGCATCTCCTACAAGCCAACTGAGCCTGGTTACTATATTGTCAATTTGAAGTTTGCTGATCATCATGTTGAGGGATCACCATTTACTGTCAAAGTTACAGGTGAAGGTTCGAACCGGAAGCGTGAGAAGATCCAGCGTGAGCGTGATGCAGTGCCACTCACTGAAATCGGCAGTCAATGCAAGTTGACATTCAAGATGCCCGGTATTACATCGTTCGATTTGGCAGCATGTGTTACCTCTCCCAGCAATGTCACTGAGGACGCTGAAATCCAAGAAGTTGAAGATGGACTTTATTCGGTTCATTTCGTTCCAAAGGAACTTGGAATCCACACCGTGTCTGTTCGTTATAAGGAAATGCACATCCCTGGATCACCCTTCCAGTTCACAGTTGGTCCTCTTAGGGACTTTGGCTCCCATTTGGTTAAGGCTGGCGGTCCTGGTTTGGAACGTGGTCAAGTTGGTGCTCCATCCGAATTCAATGTGTGGACTCGAGAAGCTGGCGGTGGCTCACTTGCCATCTCAGTCGAAGGACCCAGCAAGGCTGAAATTGAATTCAAGGATCGCAAGGATGGTTCCTGTGATGTATCTTACAAGGTCACCGAACCCGGCGAGTACCGTGTTGGCTTGAAATTCAATGACCGCCATATTCCAGACTCACCCTACAAGGTGTACATTTCTCCCGAACAAGGTGACGCTCACAAGCTTGAAGTCCAACAATTCCCACAAGGAAATATTCAAGCTGATGCGCCCTATCAGTTTATGGTTCGCAAAAACGGTGCCAAGGGTGAGCTTGATGCAAAGATCGTTGCCCCATCAGGTACAGACGATGATTGCTTCATCCAGGTAATCGACAGCGAAATGTATTCAGTCCGTTTCTATCCCCGCGAAAATGGAATCCATGCAATTCATGTTAAGTTCAATGGAGTCCACATACCCGGATCACCATTCAGGATTAAGGTTGGCAAGGACGTAGCTGATCCAGCTGCTGTGCATGCCACTGGATTGGGCTTGGAAGAAGTAAAAACAGGTCACAAGGCCGATTTCATTATTAATACATGTAATGCTGGTGTTGGTTCGTTATCTGTCACAATTGATGGCCCCTCGAAGGTGTCTCTCGATTGTACGGAAGTCGAGGAGGGCTACAAATGTAGGTACACACCTCTTTTGCCCGGTGACTATTATGCTTCAATTAAGTATAACAACATGCACATCGTTGGATCACCTTTCAGGATTAATTGCACAGGTAAGATTCTCTTGATTGATTACACCGTGATTGTTTCTTAACTTTTCTCTTTACTGGATTTGATTTACAGGAGAAAAACTCGCCGATGAAGGTGCCCAGGAAACATCCACAGTTATTGTAGACACTGTTGCAAAAATCACCAAGAGCGGAAAGAACCCAGGCGTTCACATCCCAATCTTCAAGTCTGACGCGTCTAAAATCACATCGAAGGGCATGGGCCTGAAAAGAGGATTCATGGGAAAACAAAATCAGTTTACAATCGGTGCTACAGATGCGGGTAGGTGTTTCATTTATTTTCACTACCATACATTCTTTTTTTGCCCTTTTCTTTGAAATATATTTAAATATTTTGTTTCATTATTTCATCAGGTAACAATATTCTCTATGTTGGTATGTATGGTCCAAAGGGTCCTTGCGAAGAATTCAACATCAAGCACACAGGACTCAACAATTACAATGTTAGTTACATGGTGCGAGAGCGTGGCGACTATATTCTCATAGTCAAATGGGGTGATGAACATATTCCCGGATCTCCATTTAAGGTTGAAGTTTAAGTTGACACAAACAACAACAACAACAGAAAAAAAAGTACATCGTATTAATTTTGTATTTTAATTCATAAAAATTAAGGAGCTTTATTATACTCACGAAAATAAAACTTCCAGCTATTTTTATTTTGTCAGTCATTAAACATTTTGTTTATCAATTTCCTTTTTGCAATAATCAATTATGTTCCCGTTAAATCTTGTCCTTGATTTATATTATTACATATTTTGATTTAAAAATATTTTAGTTGTATTTTTTTTGTAATCAACATTTATAATCTTAGTATTTACTGTAAATATCCGAAAAAAAGATTTAAAAAAAAAACGTTATAAAAAAATGAACAAAACTAAAAATAAAATTTAAGAAATGAAATTTAATTATAAATATCGTTTTATTTCATTCTTTGTTTTTTATAATAAAGTATTTTCTTAAAAATACCAAAATCAATTAATATTTCTATATAATAAACTATGATATCAATTTTCTATTGTTTTGAGAGTTATAATAAATATATCTAGATTGTACTCTTTTCTTCCATCCTAAATATATTAAAACAAAAATATGAGTTTTAATTTCCTATCAAAGTTATAGGAAAAATGTTATTATATTAAATGTATTATGTTTTGTCTCTTTCAAATTATTTTACAAGGTTTAAATAAAAATAAGAAAATAAAATATAATGTTTGTGTTTTAATCATTTCTGAAGTTTTGTTTTTTCCTTTTTTCCAGTGGGAAACAACGGATTGGAGATAAACTAATATTTTAGATTCCATAATACGTTTTAAATGGCTCATAATGCAAGTATTCATAACTATGATGGAGTAGACCAAAAAACGATTTTCGTGATGACGTCTATCGGTCTATGTGACTACGTCCACTGTTCGTCGATTTTTTTTTTAATTTTGCACAAAGGTGCTTTTTAAAATAACAAACGATATTGCGTTCCAAACAATTTTAAGTTTTTTTTCATATTTTCTCATAAGAAACTTATTCATTAGAGTGGAGCCTGGAGCGTCAAACTTTTTTTGCGATTTTCGATTTCATTCAAAGGTGTTTTCTCGTCATATTTAACATTGAAGGTTTTAAATGAACAACAACCACTTGTGCTGGCTACCACCGAGTATTACATTTTGGTTGGAATTTTTGCAATTTCATGGCTGGCACACCAATCATCAGATTCCATTTAGTGGTGCTTAATCTATAGTTCCAATTTAAATTTATAAATTGTTTTTGCCGCCAACTGGATTCGAAACTAGACCAAGCTACCTCAGAGGCAGTTGCACTACGCATTGCACCACCGAGGTCACCTGATCGTGCCCATACAAATGAAGGTTTTTCTAATTTACAATTGCATGTTATTCATTCGGGTTCTTTCTTTTTCTCCTCTATGTTATCCGTTGTTGTTCATTCAAAACTTTCAATGTTAAATATGACGGAGCGAAAGCTATGCAGAGCCTAACTGCAAGTTATCACGAGAAAACACCTTTGAATGAAATTTAATTCTTGACCAGTTTCAAATCTTTCATACAATTTCCTTCCTTTCACATATGTAACGAATTGAAGCTCAAAGCTTTGCAAAATTAGCAAAATTGTCAGTTTATTCGTTTTTATTATTACATTACATTAGACGCAAAAAAAGATAGATTATTCAATTTCATATCAAGAAGATACTTATAACTTTAAAGTGCGTTGAGTCGTTATCGAGATAATTTCTAAAAAGCATCTTAGTCACTTTATTAAAATACCAATCCATAGAAAAAAATTCCGAATATTGTTGCATTCAAAAAAAAATGTTTTTCTTTTTCCATGAATTGATGACGAAAAAGGGTTGCTTTTGTTTTTGGTATTGCTATTTTTTTTTTCTCTAAAAAATAAAAGATAGTTTTGTGTGAAAAATTAAAATAATGGAAAGCAGGCATCCGTTGATCAAAAATTTTAAACCTTAATCTTGAATTTATTGCCGTATGGAAGACTGCATCCCTGCCTTCAGTGTCAATTTGAAAGTATGTATGATAAATATTTGTATTTTTTAAGCTACAAATTGAAAACTATGAAAAAACTTCAAGACTGGAAAAGTAAATCCCTTACCCCCATGTTAATAAACGGAGCTGGCGGCGAGTTATCATTAACATTAAGTTAATAGTTAAATCAACAAGGAAGGTGGTTTAGCGAAGGGTTTAATAAGAAAGTAAATATACGTTTTAATTCATTCAGAAATTAAATCATCTGCTTCGAATTAACGAACATTTATTAAAACTTTCAATAATAAAATTAAAAAAAGTACGTATACGCCCCAGTGTTTTAACCTCGCCTCGGTGTCACAGCGTCATCGGCCCAGACGAAAACCATGAGGTGATTTTAAGTTGAAAAACTCAAAAGGTAATTTCCTCGTTTTTGCTTCTTTTTTGACTTATAACCGTTTTTCATAATTTTTGGTCTCGTTTTTTTAACTGGCTTTAACTTTGCCAAAATACAACCGATTCTTGAATTCCGTTTGTATTAACACAAGATCACCTAGCAGTTTTTACCTCTTTTGAAACTTTTTTCCATGGGGATAACCGGTTTTCCGTAGTTTTTTCCAAACCCTCTTTATTGCACTTTTGTATCGTTTTTGTTTTTGCTTTGGTATAATTTTTTTACAAAACAACGTCAATGAGTACCATTTATTTTTATTATGAAAACCCAATTCGTTATATTAAAAAACTTAACCTTTTTTAACAAAAAATTAAATTTAAAATTATTACTAACGTTAAACAAAAAAAAGATTCAAGACAACTTGAATTTTTGAAAAAAATCGAGTTGTTGTTTTGACCATGTATAATAACGAACATAAGGAAATTCTCTTCTTATGGTTTTGACCTAAAAAAGAGGACAAAGAAAATAACAAAAATTACTTCTATTGAGTAGGTAATTTAATATAATTCAATTTAAAAGCTGGAGTGACCTCAACTCCGAGACACGAAATTGAAATCGTTAAAAAGTTTTAAAAACAAGTTAAAACATAAATTATTATAAAGGAGAGTGGGCAAAAATATATGGGACCGGTCTATCTATAGTGCCCAGAAACGAGACCTATGAAAATGATTAGGTATATTATGGAGTATACCAACGTACGAGTATTTTTTTTTTTGTTTTAAATAATGGGAGTTGGTTAAAATAAGCGACCAATAAAATAATAAAAACACTGCAAATTCGAGTAAACAGACGAATTGTTTTAGATTTTGAGACTATATATGTGACCAATTATTTAAATATTATAGAATTGTAGAATTATGATTGGGCTTTTTTGGTCAATTATTATTATTTTTAAATAAATAAATGAATCAAATTTAAAATTTACTTTAACTTTACAATGACTTCTTAACACAAAACATAAATATCACTGTGATATTTATGGTTTGTGTTAAGAAGAATATCACTGTGATATTTATGTTTTGTGTTAAGAAGTCGTTGTAAAGTTAAAGTAAATTTTAAATTTGATTTATTTATTTATTTATATGGCAATTTATGAATTTATTTAAACAGTGAAGTTGATAATGTTAGGGACGTGCAATTTAAAACAAATTTAAATATGCTATAAATTAAAACACAATAAACGCCCCCTAAAGATGCTGAAAAAATCCAGCGAAACGTCGTGTCGGTATAAAATTTATATACGTGTTTTCATTTGCATAATTAAACAAAATTGACCAAAAAAGCCCAATAATAATTCTACAATTGTTTTACATTTTTTAATGTACTGCCTAAGCCCCATGGTTTACAGATCTGTGTCCATATTCAAAAATGATGCTCTTGAACTTGGCTTTCCAACGCTGTTAATCTCAATTGTGGGCACTAGAAATTCGCTAAATCGAATAGAGTTTTATACTGCTAAGCGAATTAATTCGCCAAACATGATGATGTCATTGCAATCTTTGTTGCCATATACTGCCTTAACCCCATGGTTTACAGCTTTGCGTCCATACAAAAAAATGATGTACTAGGTCTAAGTTTTTCAACTATACAGGGTGTCCCGTAAATGATGGTCTAAACTGAATATGGTGAGGGACCAGGTCATGACCTTTCAGAATTTGGTAACTTATTCATACCGAATCATACCGGTTTTCGAGTAACGGCTATTTTTCGAAACTTTACTTTGAACCAATTTTTTGTTCACCCTGTCCATAATTGAATTTAGTTTTTTACAATTTTTACCCTAAAACTTCGGCTAATAGTTTGACTTATTTTACTGAATAAAACAATGTTCATTTACATCACCATTTGCCTACAAACTAAAAGATAAACTTGAACTTTGACCAAACTTAATTTTTGACCTCAATCTTCTTAAGAGCTCCATGAATAAAATTCGTATGACACAATACAGGTTTTATCTACCAAAAATATCCCGTTTTCAGGCCCGGGGACCCGCACTCTTAGGGGCCCCCTGAGCCGTCGCGTCACTAAAACTTGTCCAACTAATTTGGAAACGACTAAATAGCTTCTTGAGTATGTCAATTGAAAATGAAGTGCTTCGAGATATAGATTTCGATGAAATAATTCAAGATTTTGCAAATGAACAAAGCAGAAAATTATCTCTTATATAAAAATTATAGCAGAACTTTTATTTACCAATCCTATTCTATTAAAGTTTACCTACTTTAATTTTGTTTTGTTAATACTGTCAATTTATAAACTTTTCAATTTTCTATTAATCAATTTCTCTTTGTTTAGTTTTCGACTAATATGTATGTATGTATGTATAAAGTCCTAGGAATCATTTTTAATTATAAAATTCGGAGCAACGGTAAAAGATACTCTAAGGAGCTACCAAGGCCGTAGCCAGACAAATATTTCGTGGGGGTGGGGGTACATGCTTTTTTTTTTTGTAATCTTGATTTTAGAATTTTGTTCGCTATCCATCCGCAAGTGACTATCGAAGGCACTTTTTATTTGAGTGTCTCTTTGTGGAAAACATTATTTTAATCCAGAACAAGGACTGACATTAATTAGGAGGTCTGCAAAATCAACATTTTTTGTATTTTGTATAGGTTAGGTTGAAGTGGCTGCCAGCAAGGGACTGACACACTTAGACCATAAGTTGGTCCGTTGTGATACCACGTGAATCTAGAGAGATTTTCTCCCCGCTCGTTAAAACCAGTTGGAGCTTCTAATGAAGCGTGCGAGACTACTTATGTCTATGTTTGTCAGATCACTAGGATCATTGAAGAAGAAGTCTCCGAGATGGAGCCTACGTCTTTTAGATAGGGCAGGGCATGTGCAGAGAAGATGAGAAACAGATTCTTCCTCCTCTTCATCCATACAGCTCCTACAAAAATCGTTTGCGAAAACTCCAAGCCGCTTTACGTGCTTGCCTATAAGGC
Organism: Melangyna quadrimaculata; assembly: GCA_949320155.1. Classification (NCBI taxonomy): domain Eukaryota; kingdom Metazoa; phylum Arthropoda; class Insecta; order Diptera; family Syrphidae; genus Melangyna; species Melangyna quadrimaculata. The sequence goes on from OX439483.1 coordinate 405,088,848, forward strand.
AGTGCCCGGTTATGACACCAATTACGGAGCTGATATGCAATCTGTTCAAAGATATCAAACACCTAGAGCGCCTCACATCTAGCGTAGGCCAGATCTGTTTTGTCGCCAGGCAAGTGGTTAAGTTGTTCCACCTAAGGTTTGTTCTCCTTAAAGCATCTTGCTTCAGCAAAAATTTGCATGTAGCTATAGGCATACCGGTGTCTACCTTTTCAGGTAAAATAGGTAGTCTTGTTCCAACTTTGGCGAGTTCATCAGCTTTACAATTACCCGGAATGTCCCTATGGCCCGGCACCCAACAAAGGAGAATTTGGAACTGCTGCGCCATCTCTATAAGAGATGATCGACAGTTAAGGGCTGTTTTAGAGTTTGTAGAGACACAGTCGAGAGATTTTATGGCAGCTTGGCTGTCTGAGAAGATGCGGATATCAGAAGTCAATATCACGTTTTCTTTAAGCCAAGATAAAACTTCTTTTATCGCCAAAAATTCCGCCTGAAACACGCTACAATGGTCTGGAAGACGAAATGCGAGACTTAAATTTAATCTTTCTGAGTACACGCCTCCACCAACCCCATCCTCGGTTTTTGAACCGTCCGTATAAAAGTGAATCGAGTCGTCTTCCAAGAATGTCACGTCCTCCCATGTGGATCGGGAGGGTATGGCAACTTGAAAATTTTTATCGAAACGGAATTGTGGGATGGTGTAGTCAATTATACTTGGAAGTGATCTGTATGAGTTCAGAATAGCTGAGTGGCCTATTTCATTATTGGTCCACTGTGAAGAGGCTTTAAGACGGATTGCCGAACTCGCTGCTGTTTGTTTACTAAATGTATCGAGGGGTGTCAGATGAAGAAGAGTGTCCAGGGCCGCGGAGGGAGGGAGCAAGCTGATCTTTGGACTTTACTGAGTTTATCGCGGTTAACCGCTATATCTAGAGCTGTCCACCATACTGCCACCCCATATGTTAGAATCGGTCTAATTACCGAGATGTATAGCCAGTGAGTAATACGGGGTTGGAGCCCCCATTTATTTCCAATGGCTTTCTTACAAGAGAAGAGTGCTACTGTGGCCTTCCGAACTCTTTCTACTATATTAGGTTTCCAACTTAACTTCTTATCTAAAATAAGACCCAGATATTAAGCTTTGTCGGAGAATGTTAGTGGAATTCCTTTAATGGTGGGAGGATCTTTGTGTGGAATTTTATATTTCCTGGAGAAGAGGACAAGATTAGTTTAGTGGGGGTTGACACCCAGTCCACACCGTTCTGCCCAGTCTATTAGCTTGTTTAAGGCATTTTGTAAGAGATCCTTTAAGACAATAGGATACTTACCTGATACGGCGATAGCAACATCGTCCGCATATGCAATCACTCTGTAGCCCTCCGCTTCCAGGCTTGTAAGCAGTTCGTTTACTATAAGGTTCCAGAGAAGGGGAGATAGAACACCGCCTTGTGGCGTACCTCTACTGACTGATCTTTTTGCAGAGAAATCGCCCAGTTTTGAATTGATAATCCTGCTTGTCAGCATTTGATTGATCAGTTCACCAAGCGAACTGTCTACCTTCAGACATGACAGTGCAGATGCGATTGCAGATGTGTCGACATTGTTAAAAGCGCCTTCTATATCTAGGAAAGCAACCATTGTATATTCTTTATGGTAGAGGGAATATTCGATGGTGCGTACCAAAGTATGTAGTGCCGTTTCCACCGATTTCCCTTTGCAGTACGCGTGTTGAGACTGAGACAAGAGTCTCGTATCAATACTGGTACGTAAGTGAATATCAATCAGTCGTTCAAAAGTTTTGAGAAGGAATGATGATAGACTAATAGGTCTGAGATCTTTCGGATTAACATGGGAGCATTTACCTGCTTTGGGTATAAAAACAACTTTTACTTCTCTCCATGAACTAGGAATATGAGCCAAGTTCAAGCAGCTATTAAAGATTATTTCTAAAATAGGCAGCATTATACATGAGCTCATTTGAAGTTCGGCTGGTATTATGCCGTCTGGTCCTGGAGACTTGTAAGGTTTGAAGCTGTTGATAGCCCACAACAATTTTGCCCTTGTTATCAAACCTTGTGGAAAAGTTAAATTATTGTTAGATCTAATGTGATCAGTACTGTTTAAAGTTTGGGAGCTACCTGGAAAATGAGTATCTAATAGCAGATTGAGTGATTCTTCGCAAGTATTTGTCCAAGAGCCGTCAGCATTTTTCAAACAGCTGGGCATTGCTGGACTGGTTGAAAGGATTTTTCTAAGTCTTGATGCTTCTGAGGTTTCTTCTACTCTGCCACAGAAGGCTCTCCAAGAAGCGCGTTTAGATTTCCTCAATTCTTTTTTATATGATTTTAGGGCCTCTTTATAGGATTCCCAATCTGAAACTGCTTTTGTGTTTTTTGCTCTATTGAAGAGCTTCCTACAGTTTTTTCTGAGAGGCTCAAGCCCTGAGGTCCACCAATGTGGTTTTCCTTTTCCCCTTATTTGAATAAGTGGACAGGAGATGGCCATTGACTTATTTAAGGCTAACGTGAGGTCATTGACTTTGGTGTCAAGTTCAGTCGTACTAGAGGGAGGACTTAGAAGTTCAGGTTTGATTAAACTATCAAGTGTTTTCCTGTATTTGGACCAATCAGTTTTCCTGAAATTTCGAAATTCTGGTCGGGTAGTGGGAACTTCAACATTCAGACTAAACTGAATGTATCTGTGATCGGAGAACGAATGTTCTTTTGAAGCTTTCCAATTCATAATAGATTGATGAATAGTGTCTGAGACTAGAGTTATGTCTAGTACCTCTTGTCGGTTTTTAGTAACAAATGTGGGTTCGTTCCCAACGTTACTTACTAAAAGGTTAGTACTTAAGATATAATCGAAAAGAGACTCACCTCTATCATTGATGTCAGTGCTGCCCCATACTGTATGATGGGCGTTAGCGTCACTTCCAATTATTAGGTGGATTTTCTGCCGTTCTGCTTCAGTGACTATACTTTCCAGTGTATTACTGGGAAGAGGGCCAAGGTGGTCATGGCCAAGATAAGCTGACACTAGCCAGTACATGCCGTTTGTCGTTTTTAGCCTGGCTGCGGTTATATCTCTGTCGCTGAAATGAGGGAGTAAATATACATTAATGCTACTTTTAACGAGTATGCAAGATCTAGGTTCACCTTTATCTGACGCATACAGTAAGTAGTATCCAGGAGTTCCGAGTCCCTTAACCAGGGATTTGACAATCCATGGTTCTTGGATCAGAACGATATCTTCATTCCCCCTGGATAGACGGAGAAGAAGAGAGGCCGAAGCCTTAATGGAGTGTTGGAGGTTAATCTGGACTAACTGCAGCATTTTGGCTACATCTACATTTAGGCAGACCAGCCTCTACAACCGTTTTATTAACATCTTCCGAGTCAGAAGAGGAGCCCAAGAGCTCATCCTCACTCAGAAGAACCATGTTTAGGGAGTCTTCAGTCTCCATTTCGGTCTGACTGTCAACGTGTGTAGAGGAATGAGCTGTAATAGAGGATGTCCTGGATGCATCCTCTTCCAAACTAGGGAAGGTAATAGATGCAGCCGGGTCCCCAACCACAGGTTCAGCCTCAAGAGGGTGTGGAGGCTCGCATTCCGCGATCACCTCATCTTTTTTTATATATTCGTAAGGTAATTGTCTCAAAACCAAACCGAATCACACCTTGAGTCTGCGCCAAGGGGGCAAGGGATTCCTTATTGACCACGACGATCGCGCTCCTATAAAGACCCCTTGCCTCCTCCAGCTTTGCGACTTTCCAGTTATGAGTCGGCAGGGATGGATTGCTGAGTTTGATTACCTGGAGAATATCATCCACGCAGGAAGGTTCAGCTGGAATCCAAGTGCGAGCTCTTGGTCTGCATGGGATGTCCTCCTTAGCAACAACCTCGAGTTTCGCACCTGGCCAGATTTCACCTAGCCTACTAACAGCAAGCTTGTACAGATCACAAGATCTCTGATCGTCACAAACGATGAGTTTGACATGTCCTTGATGCCAACCGCCATCGCTTGTGATTGGAGGTGGTCCCGGGTTCTCCTTCATAACACTTAAGAAGCCAGCCGAGAGCTTCAATTTTGCCACCTGCCACCGATCAGAAGAAATCGTGCCATCTATATCGCTCCTGTCGATAACCGCAATCACGATTTTACCCTTTAAAATGTCCCTATAAGAATTAGCGGGTTTAGCGGGTCCGCTATTTGGATTGAGGGGAGTGCTGGTGTTAGGCACTCTGGTCCGTTTGGGTACCGGTGTGGCACCCTCCATAGACCTTTCTCGCTTTGACGTAGAGTCGCCGCTGGTCTGTGCATTAGCAAGAATGCGCTTTGCCCACTCAATTCTAACGTCATGCTGCGACGTACCTCCGGGCTCATCAGAGCTCTTCAGTATCCTCGAAGCATTACGTTTATCCTTATACAGATTTTTAGATGGTCTGTACCGTGTTTTTCGTTTTGCCGTACCCGGAAGAGAACCCCCCCCAGCACTGGAAGGGCCATGCTTCACAACCACAGCAGCACTTGGTTGGATTTCCTTTCGGGACGGTTGCCGAGGTTCACTCGCAATAGTAGTAGCGGGACCATTATTCACAACCCCACTACTACTGGATTTAGGTACAGCTACCTTTTCACTTCCCTCGCTGCGAGGTGCATCAGATGAGGGATCACGATTAGCCGCAACCTCCCCACTGATACACAACACAGGAGAAACGACAAACAGCGCTGGCGCCGTGCTGCCGCCCGGTTTAGAAGAAGAACCGGTCTCACAACTATCTATCCTTTTGTTTTTTTGTTTGTTTTTGTTTATTTTGTTCCCACGAGAGGCGAAGAAAGGGTGGTCCATCTGTACAGAGATTCGCATATACAGATAAGGCTAGTTTAATCCGGAGGTCGCCAGGTATCCGGATACTCCGTTAACGACTGAGCTAGTATTTTTAATTTTTTGTATAACTGTTATTGGTTATTTTTGAGGTTATAGAACATTTATCGTGAATTAATTTTTTTGAACAATAACGGCATGTGAAAATCTCACATGACCCTTCTAAATTCCTCACTAATTACCAACACAACACATGTCTTTTTTGATGCCGGGAAGAACCAAACTGTTTTTGATTAGGTGTGGAGGTGTGGTATGCCGTATGCCTATTCCAAAACAGAATAGTGGATACAAAGGAAAGTGAAGAGCGTCATCAAGCGAAAAATAAAAATAAATCGGGTGGCACAACGGCTCATGAAAAAACAAGCGCCTAGTGACTAACAACTCGCAATCATTCCTGTGTGCGCCTTTCGACAGGAATGGAAGGGACCTACAATTTTATGCCGAATCCGAACGGCTAGACGAGAAGCACTTATGCGTGACAAGTGATACTCTTGGAGGATTTGTCAATTCCTCGCAAGAGGCAGTAGCCCTGAATAAAAAAACTTTTTAGTTTTTAGGTGGACGAGGCAGGGAAGCGATCCCGAATCTCCAGCGTGACAGTCGAACGCACTAACCATTACTCTACGGGCTACTACAAGCGAAGAGAAATAAAAAACTTATCGATAAGAAAAGATCGGCTTAAAAAAGTATTTAAAGCCGATCTTTTCTTATCGATAAGTTTTTTTTATTTCTTTGACCACACCAGACCCCTGTCATCCCCCCTGCTTGCAGCCTTGCCTAGAAGGTCTTATTCATTTGTTCCGATTGTAAAATTTGTATATTAAGGAACGATTCAATTTTAATTTAAACTAAAGCCTAGTACTCAGTTCAAGTGAAAATGAAATTTCTATATTAAAGTGACATCTATTTCACAACGATGAAATTCATATCAAGAGCTGAGTACCCAAAATGTGAAAGCGAAATGTGAACCGGTTCAAAATTAATTTCATTTCATAATTTTCATTTCCTAACGTACGACCACTAGGAAAAAATAATAGAAGTGTGGAAAAGTGTGACATTTGTCGATAAATTAAAATAAAAGTTCTAATAATTGAATAAAAAAGTCTAAAGAATTGTTTTGGATCTTATGATCGTTTATTTTTGAATATTAAGTGTTTCCGACAAGCCAAAAACCAAACTATGGAATTAAAATAGTCTTCTCAAGCATTTCAAGATTCTGTTAAACTGTCAGACAAATCAAATTATTTTTTCATTCAAGGTGAGTACTAAAAATTTTAAAACTGAGGACTGAAAATTCACGTGGAGAATTTATTATGGTTTCACAATGGTTATTACGTGAATTTCAAACCGCTTTTATTTTTCATTTCACACAGAGGTGAGTACTAGTCTTAACAAATAATACTTTTGTCATTTTTGTTCTTGGTTTGTAAAATTTCGTTACTTTTCAGTATATTCGAACTATACAACTACGAACAAACATTTTTATTTTAAATATATATAAGAGGAGATTAGAATCACGCCCCACGTTGGGCGCCAATTGTAGAGCGTGATTCACTTCTTCTCTTTTGTATTTTTAAAAGAAAAAGGTTTGTTCATAGTTATAGTTCCAATATTTTATTAATTTTTTTTGAATATGTTTGCACGTTCCATTTTTTTCAGGACAACGGAGTTATTAAACTAGAATATTTTCTCATATGATCTTTGCTCTATCATACAGCAACTTGTAAGTTTATTTTTTGTTAGCTAGGGCTAGGATTCTTATGCACTTAAAAATCGGAAATATGCGCATAAAATATACCCTTAAAAATGGAAAATATGCAGTAAAAAACGGAAAATATGCACTTAAAAAACATTCTTTTAGATTATTTTTCTCAAGAAAAAAAATTAAAAAAAAAATATTTTTATTAAGTTTTTATAAGGATTTGAATTCAATCTGACGTAAGATTGTCGACAGGAATGGAAGGGACCTACAATTGTATGCCGAATCCAAACGGCTAGATGAGAAGCACTTATTCATGACAAGTGCTATTCTTGGAGGATTTTTCAATGCCTTGCAAGAGGCAGTAGTCCTGATAAAAACTTTTTAGTTTTAAGGTGGACGAGGCTCGGAAGTAAACTTAGACCTCCAGTGTGACAGTCCAACGTACTTACCATTACGCTAGGGGCTACTACAGACTTAATATGTACATTATTTTTTTTTTTTTTTTTTTTATATTAAGCGCGTGCAAAAGGGGTTGTGACTACCCTTAAGATGATATACACAGCACGAGCGATTAGGTAGATTGGAGGGGATTTAAAAGGAGATACCGATGCACATTGGTTTTGAACGTCTGTAGATCACAATGGGAGGGGAAAATTGAGCTGGGTAGAGCATTCCACATTCGAGTAGTGCGACTAAAGAAAGAATCTCTGTACTTAACAGTACGTCCGAAATTGGGCTCAAGGGTAAACTGATGGGCATTCCTAGAAGCGCGAGTATTACGGTTGAATTGTTTAAGGGGAGGAATGCAACTGGCTATTTCACTAGAGCATTGTTTATGGAAATAACGGTAAAATAACGAAAGACATGAAACATTTCGACGGTGCTCAAGGGATGAGAATGTTTCCGTTATAGTTCTTTCACCTATCATTTTAAGAGCTCTCTTTTCAATTCTATCCAATAAACTCAAGTAGGTTATTGGAGCACCTGCCCAAATGTGAGAGTTATACTCAAGTTTTGGACGAATAAAGGCTTTGTAGATCACAGCCAGATCAGAAGGGGAGAAAAATTTCTTGCATCGACGGAGAAAACCTAAACACTTAGCAGCATTTTTGGCGATGTCGAATATGTGGTCGTTCCATAAAAGGTGGTCTGTGACACACATACCGAGAACTGAAAGCTTTTCGGTTTCCTCAATGCAAGTGCCACTCATGGATAGTGGCATGGGGGGTGGGTTTCGTTTTAACGACAGTAGACAGCATTGAGTTTTTGAAGCATTAAATTCTACACGGTTTTTGATTCCCCATTGGACAATGCTGTCGAGATCAGAATTTAGTGAGCTTATCATACGCTGCCGTTCAAGTTCCACATCCGAAGGACATGGATGAGAATCTGTAAACGAATATGAGAAGCTGAGGGTACTGTCATCAGCGAAACAATTTAATGGATTAGAAGTTTCAGATAAAAGATCGTTTATGAATATAAGGAAGAGAGTCGGAGACAGAACGGAGCCCTGGGGCACACCAGCATTTATTTTGTGAATTTCAGACTTGAAACCATCCAATACAACTTGTATCGAACGGTCCGAAAGGTAATTTCTAATCCAACGAAGAAGAGATTCATCGATACCAAATGCACGCATTTTCGATAAGAGAGCTTGATGCCAAACTCTATCAAATGCTTTGGAAATATCAAGCGCAATAATCTTACTTTCTCCAAAACGATGTAAAGATTTGTGCCACTGTTCGGTGAGATATACCATCAGATCACCAGTGGACCTATTGCTACGAAAGCCGTACTGCCGGTCATTAAGAAGCTTTCGTTCTTCGAGATATTTCTTGAGCTGAAAATTAATCAGCGTTTCCATGACCTTGGAAAGAAGGGACGTAAGCGCAATTGGCCGATAGTTGGAGGGGGAAGAAGACACGCCTTTTTTAGGGACAGGCTGGACAAATGCTGTTTTCCATCCACTCGGAAAGAGACCAGTAGAGTAGGACAGATGGAAAAGCTTACGCAGTGGTTTTGCCAGCGTTGAAGAACACCTCTTCAGAACAATGGGAGGAATACTATCCGGGCCAGCGGATTTGTGTATATCGAGATCTTTCAGAACTCTGGCAACTGCACGAGTGCGGAAGAAGATTTGTCCCATAGAATCATTTGCGCTCTCAAGTACAGGAGGAGTCATATCACTTTCAGGCAGCGACGAATTAACAGCAAACTGTGCTGCAAGCAAATTGGCTTTATCGATTGAGCTGACAAAAGGAGTATCGTTGAAGACGAGCGTTGGAACCGAGGACGAGGTGGTGTTTCGTATGTTTTTTACAAATGACCAAAAATTTTTACTACCTTTGGGACATTGTAGAATTTTTTGCCGTAATTTTTGATCATGTAAAAATTTGGTTCGTCGAATATGAACGTTACAGGTCTTTCTAGCTTGTTGAAACTTTTTCCGGTTTTCCTCTGTAGGGTTGGCTTTATAACTTCGGAAGCTTACTTCTCTAACCCTAATAACCTCTTTACAGCTCGAATCAAACCATGAGTTTTCTTTGGGTTTGATAGGTTTCACCCTATTCGGGATAAAATTTCTCATTCCACAAAGAATTAAGTTTGTAATCATATCTGCACTGGAATCTACGTCACTATCGAGGAAGCATAGTGACCAGTTAAAGTTCCTGAAGAAAACATTGAGACCGTCCCAGTTGGCTTTCTCATACTGCCAAACGGTTCTCTTGGGAGTTTTTTCTTTAACTGTGTTTTGGTGGTACGAGAAATTCGCAGATATGACACAATGGTCTGATGTGCCTAGAGGCGATAATACACTTATAGTGTATTTATCAGGGTCAGAGGTAAGAAACAAATCTAGAGTGTTGGCGGATTGACCTGCAACGTCAGGAATCCGAGTAGGCTCGTCGACCAGCTGAGTTAGGTTGTTTATCTCAGCAAAAATCTCGACATACCTTCCTTCGGGTGTTGTCTGACCCGAATAGCGTAGCCACGGAGAATTATGTACATTGAAATCGCCCGTAACAACGATTTCACTGCGCGGAAAATGGGAAATAATTCTCTGGATGGAGTCGGATAGTGCATCGAATTCGTTGGAAGTCGAATTACTATCCAAACTAGGACTACGATAAATAAAACAAGTATGGATGATGCGCTTATGGATGGTGAATTTAAACCACATGAAATTAAAGTTCGTATTCAAACATGAACCATATTGTGGTTGAAGCTGATAAGCTACATCACTGCGAACATACACGGCGAGACCATGATGTGGAAAAAATAGAGGCACTAAGCTATACCCATGTAGGCTGAATTCCGAGTGATCGGTATTTTCCCCTACCTGGGTTTCACTTAGTGCCAAAACAGCTGGCCTGTTTTTCACAGTATGGACATATGCAGCACAAAAATTCTGCCTCAGTCCCCGAATGTTGCTGTAGTCAACCCTAAATTCACCCACCATTACAATAAACAGACATAAAAAACCAAATCAGACAGTTATCTATGCTGATATCAAGTTTGGGCCCCAAATGACTTCACAGTACAATACTACTAGTGTTATGCCTAAAAAAGCAGTGTACTGATCCGCCCCTGGATACACAAAATTAATAACAGCAATTTATCTGATATGCTTCGGCTTAGTCCATCATAAGAATTGCATGTAATGATACATACATATACTACATATAATAACTAAGCCAAAGCACTGTGAGTGAAGTGGAAAGGAGAGATTGGGAATTACCGCTGTGCTATGCCTGTTTGTGGTTTGATCATCTTAAACGTCGCTACACGGTTGCACTTTTGTTGTAGTTTTTATGCACTGCCACTTGCACTTTTTTTTTTTTATTTGTAACTTGTTTAAGTATGTATGTAGTCTATTGATTCTATTTATTTGCGCGGCGCGATTTGTGTTGGTTTTGTATTTCTAATTTTTTTTATTTATTATATTTTAGAGGGAATGGATATTTTATTTTTTTATAATAAGCGGCAATAGGGGGAAAAAAAAAACAGAATATTGCAATTGATAGGGTTATTGACTAGGAAGTTCACAACGTAATTCACACTCCTACACACGTCCACTCACGGTGGGTTGCAGATCGGAACTCTGCAAATTTTATTGTAGAATAGCCTTGGTAGATAGATAGATAATTCGACTTATTATTTTCTTTTAGTTTACAATTTACAATAGCATTGGTTTTTCGCAAAAAAACAGTCTTATTTTTTTTTTAATTGCACCAATAGGGCATTTAAAAGAATTTTTTTTTGTAAAAATTTCCATCAACTAAATCGATTTGTGATCGTGCCAAATAGAAAATTATAGTTTGAGCAAATAAAAACAATTTCGCCACCATCGAATTGGATCTCTTAAAAATGTTTTGCATATTACGTAATTGCTTCTATCCACGTTCCCCATCTATTAAACCAACTCCTCCCCCTAGGTTTTTCGTCATAAATATAAACTTGATACTATATTGAAAATTATGAATGAAGAATATGAAAATATGCACTCAAAATATGTATTTATTATGAAAATATGCATTTATAATAAAAATATGCATTTTGCATAAGATATGCAAAATATGCACTAACGATTGAATGCCATTTTAAAGGAAATCGCATGATTTGTAAAGATAATTTGGTCTTAGGCTTCAGATTGCTGTGAGAAAAAACATGCATTTGCATAGATATCCGAGCCCTAGTAATGACTGATGATAAACTTAAAAATTTACAATACATTTTCTACAAAGGGCCCCAATTTCCTATAGGGCCCAGGGCCCCAAATTGTCTAAAGACGCCTCTGCCCGTTTTATTGAAGTTTTTAAAAAGGTATAGAACTTGCTAAGCGGTGCTCAGATAGAAAGTTATAACCGTTTGAATCCAATAAAATAGGTTAAAAATAAAACATTTTTGTTCAAGTGTATCGATAAAATTAAAATATCTTTTCAAATATAATGCCGACAAAGCTGAATTTTGGTGGAGAGCTTCATTTTGATGTCTTACGCATTTTTTAAATAAAAACCTTACATTTTGGCAAGGACCTTCGATTTTGTAGGGTGAAAGGGGAAAAGTCCAGTATTTTTAAAGATTTCTCGAAAACCATCAGGTTTTTTAAGAAATATATTTGGAAAAATTGTAGCTCATAATATTCAACAAAGAATAGATAACTATAATTTTTTTGTTAGACTAATGGATTTTGAGACAAATGAGTGCAAATGCAAGGGTGTGGAAAATATTTTCTCCCTGTTTTTTGCAAAATCTCTTGCTCTGGTGAAAAAAGTGGTTGATATTTTTTGTGCGGAATTTTAATAGCTACCTTATTTCCAAAGACAGTTGTTAAAAAAACCTGATGCTTTTCGAGAAATTTTCAAAAATACTGGACTTTTCCCCTTTCACCCTACAAAATCGAAAGTCCTTGCCCAAATTTAAGATTTGTATTTAAAAAATGCGTAAGACAAGCCCAAGTACTAAGTGTAGGAACTTCAAAATTGTATGTAATAAAAGAGCTGAGCGCCCTAGATAGAAATAAGGGGGCCAAATGTGTGCAAGATTGAAGCTTTGAGCGCGTCTTGCAGCCATTATGGCTCTACGGAAAATATTTTGGACCTCATTATAGTCATGTCTAGGGCACTCAGCTCTTTAATTAAATATTTGGTTTTGAAGTTCCTACACTGCATTTTCAATGCGCTGCATTTTACATGCAGTATTGCATACAAAGCCCCAACTCCGACATGCAAGAATTTAATATTTGCATATTATAATATTAAAACAGAAAAAATGTTTGCTATCGCTCACACCCACTTATTTCTACGGGCTCTAAGTCTAAACATTTGAACTGTAGAATTTTGGATTCACAGAATTTTGAAATATAGAATTTTGGCACATACAGACTTATGACGTATTACATCAATTCATTCAGTGGTTAAGGCTGCAGATCGAGGTACAGAAAGACAGACCGACAGACGGACAGACAGAGACAGAGAGACAGTATTGTTCTCTATCATCGTTATGTTAGGAAAAATTGTTATCTCGTTATTACGAATCCAAAACTTGCCTTATACTACCTACATACGTATGTACATACAAATATATATATTATATGTACATATAGACTAAGAGCCCACAGCAAATTTTGGGAGTGGATTGATAATCAAAATATGAGTATGAGAGTTTGTAGATGCATATATCGTGGTATCAGGCAGCCTTTGGCGGGGGTGGAGGTTTGAAAAAAGTGATTATACAATTTTTTTGTCAGAGGTATCACCACTTCAATAAATTTGAAAAATATATACCGTGATGCTCTGTCACTTTCTTAAAGTCCAAACATCATAGTCATAATTTCGAAGGAGAAAGAAACTATTTAAAAGATATCTCGAAAAACTAAGCCAATCCAGTAATTCTGAGGTCGGATTAAAATTATAATAATTTTGGGTAATTCAGTGCTCTTTTATTTTTGTACACTTTATAGAATAGAAAGAAATCGATTTGAACAGCATAATTTCGAAGAATCACCTGGGAGTGGTAATTTGTTGTTTTATTCTTTACTTTGAGAACCAATTAAATCTAAGTTAAAGCATGTTACAATTTATTGATATGTCGAAATGGGATTGACTGTAATTTCAGAAATCGTTATTCTTGAGAACTAGTACTCAGCTCGAGTGTAAATGAAATTTCTATATAAAGCCTAGTACTCAGTTCAAGTGAAAATGAAATTTCTATATAAAAGTGACATTTATTTCACAACGATGAAAATTATAACGAGAGCTGAGTACCCAAAATGTGAGAGCGAAATATGAAGCGGTTCAAAATTAATTTCATTTCATAATTTTCATTTCCTAAAGCCTAGTACTCAGTTCAGCCTAGTACTCACCTCTGAGTGAAATGAAAAATAAAAGCGGTTTGAAATTCACGTGAATGAGCATCGTGAAACCATAATTAATTATCCACGTGAAATTTCAGTCCTCAGTTTGAAAATTTTTAGTACTTACTTAATTATTGTTTCACACTGCTTATTCGCGTGAATTACAAACCGCTTTTATTTTTCATTTCACTCAGAGGTGAGTACTAGGCTTATCCACGTAAATTTCCAACCGCTTTTATTTTTCATTTCACTCAGAGGTGTGTACTAGGCTTGAGGACTGAAATTTCACGTGGATAATTAATTATGGTTTCACAATGCTTATCCACGTGAATTTCAAACCACTTTTATTTTTCATTTCACTCAGAGGTGAGTACTAGTCTATACGTGGGAATATATATGTACATTTTGCAAACTACGAATTTCTTTTCTAAATTTATTTTATCAATCGTCAGCAAAACTCGTTCTTTAAACGAACAAACGATGCTAACGAACCTCCAAAACTACCGACGATGCTCAGTAAAAATAAAAAAAAGAAAAATAAAAAGATTGTCTTATTTACTTTTATTGTTCGCTTTTATCCTATAATAATAGGAGTTTTAATACAAATTCAAGAACGAACGTGATGCTGAATTCTCAAAGCAGCTTTTTTTATAAAATGCATTTGCTTCGCGAGTTTATGTGGAAAAGTGAAATAAAAAAAAAAAACTTAAAACAGACAGAAATAAGATTATTCTTTGTGTGCGTGTGGCTCCTTCTCCTTCGAAATTGAGAAATCCAAGCGAAGGCAGACAATGACAAGGAAAAACAGAGCAAAGAAGAAGCCAACAGCCAATAGCGGCTCCTGCAACATGGTGATTCGTGAGAAGTTGTACTTCAAGTTGAAGTCATGAATGTGATTCTCGACGAGGTTCTTCTTGGTAAATGAGATCACTGGACGTCCGAAAGTGTCAAGGTAAGTGTAGTGCAAGCTGTCGGCCTGACGAGTCACCGAATATGGAGTGATCAGCTTGATGTTGGTGGCTCCTTCGGGCAGAATGATCTTAACTGTTGCTTCATCGACGACCATGTCATCGTAGATGTGGTCGATGATGCGCATCTTTAGCATGAAGTTCTCGCCCGAGTTGAAAAGGTATTCGAATGAGGGGACATTGTAGCCGAGAGTGTAGAAAGTCCTCCAGCCTCCGAAGAGTGGGAAGCGTGGGCGCAGGTCCAATTCAACGGAATCGCGGAGAACCCTCATGTTGGAGGTGGAGATGTTGCCATTGGTGTCGCGGTAGTAAACACCTGTAGCCGATGCTGGCAGCATGGTTTTGTACGACTTAACCGCAGCCTGGCCACTTCGAGCGTCCTTTTGGAATTCGTATCGGGAGAAAGAGCCCTTCAATTCTGCTCCAGAGTGAACCATGTCGATGTTTTCAGTGACGGCAATGTTACCCCAGTGGGAGACTTCTAAGGTGCGCTCCAAACGTGTCACAGATAAGAAGGGGGTGTGGTTCTCAAAGTGAACAACGAGTTCCGCCGGAGTAAAAGCTGTTGAAAGTTAAGTTTTTAGTATCATATAAGCTTCCCGCATATTTTCGACTTACCTTCGATGTTCTCGAATGGTCCATAGCTGATTGTGCTTCCCGAGACAGCAACTGGTTTTGTTTGAGTGTAGGATTCGATGCTCTGTGAGCTCAAATGAATGGTTGTCTTCTGGGTCAGCGTCTTGTAGGGACTGTAGAAGTAAACACCACCGAAATACCTCACCATTTGTTTCTCAGCTTGAGTGATCTTAGCTGGATGGGGAGTCAAGGCTTTAGTTGATACAGTTTCCACATAAACCACCTGCGTGGGAGCGGCACTTGGGAATGCCAAAAGGAACTCAACACCATCGCTGGTCTCCCTCTCCGAATATTTTAATTCTTTTTTCGATGAATCCTTGGCAGAAATGAAGGCTAAATGTTGCCGATCATTGCGTGGTATCACAAGACTGTAGGCGGTAATGCCTTTCTTTGCGGAATGTTCCAAGATGATTTTATACGAAGTCTTTACGAGCTGTGATGTTAAATCGATAGTGCGTTCCACGTTTTTATTAACAACTTCAGCATCGATTGCCCCATGGGTAAGGGCGATTGCTGAGATTGCAATCAAAACTATCGAAAATAGTTTCATTGTGAGCGAAAAATTCAATAAAAACTACAAAAAACGCCGGTATATATTTTTTTCTTATTTCCTTAAACTAATCAAGAAAAGCCAACACACCGCTTCGGAAAGAAATGACACATCAGTGGAAGGGATGAGTACGTTCAGTAGAGTTATAAGCATTGAACGGGTTGTTGTTCGAATAAACGCATTCGAAAATAATTTAGCATATCTGCAATAAGACCTCATTCACACGAAGAATCTTTTATCATTTGCAACTTCTATAGGGGTATTCACGATCCGATGCAACTGGTCTAGTATCATTGCAAAAGTGTAAAGTTCAAAAATGTTCTTGCTCTATAACAACAACACTGCCTTAAATCTTGCAACAGTTTTGCATTTTTGCTATACCCTAACCCCATTGCAACATGGAGTGTAAAATTTATCTGGTGTCGTTGTCAGTTTGGAAGAAAATTCGTAATTCGTGTTTTGGTGGTTCGTGTATAACAACTTGTTTGACAGTACTTGCCCGTGTTGCCTCGGTGTTACACCCTGGCGCATTGATCACAAAATAAATTACAATTTACAATAAAAAACTGACAAATTTCTATCAAAACTCACAATCATAATATGAAATACAGAAAATGAAGATGAAGAAATTTATATATTAAAATGTTAAAATTACTTCAGTTTTAAGTGGAGTGAATGAATATAATTCAATTCAAAAGTACAAGGGACCCCAACTCCAGAAATAAATTCACGGTTTCGCCGAAAACGAAGATAGTTAAATTACAGTTTTCTCCCACATTCCACCACGCTCAAAGTTGCTACATTTAAATAAATTCATTTTTTTAAAATGAAAGTCCCCTTTCACACAAGGAAACTGAGTTGCCAGCAATTTTTAGATTGTGGCGAGAAGGTCGTAAGGGGAAGAAACAAAAATCTCCCCTCTCACATTTCAGAAAAGTACTACTCCTTTTTGATTCCAATCGAATTATTTTCTGTTGTTCCAAGCCTAATTTGCGAGATGTTTATGTGTGTGTGAGTAAATTGTCTGAAATTTATTTATATTTTGCACGTTCAGTCAAGTAAAATTGATGTCTTTTTCGATTGGATTTCGGAACAGTACTACTCTTTTTTGATTCCAATCGAATTATTTTCTAGTGTTCCGAGACTAATTTGTGAAATATTTATGTGTGTATGCGTAAATTGTCTGATTTTTATGTATATTTTGCACGTTCATTCGAGTAAAATTAATTTGACAAATGTGTGTTCTGGGTCTACTCCTTTATAAAATTCGGAACAGAAAATAACTCCGAAAACATTACTCGGCACAGCCAATCGAATTATTTTGGAGTAAGTGGATTCAAAAAGGAGTAACTCCGAACCTCCAACCGAAAACGACATAAGTTGACAAATAATTCGATGAAAGAATATGTATATGTGTGTTCCGGGTCTACTCCTTTATAAAAACCGGAACAGAAAAAAAACCTCCGAAAACATTATGGTGGATTTACATGTATCTGCATTTGGTTTCTGCACAAAAAAAGGGATGCCAAATACAAAATGTATATTTGTTAGATAGAGAGAACAGATCAAAATGCAGAAAAACTTCGTTTCTGCATTATAGGAAAGTGCCATAATGCAGAAATGAAGACGAACATGTAAATCTTGATGAATCTCTTTCACTCGCTCGGATTTTGTGTATACATCTGTCCTGCTCTACTTTTCTGCATTATGCAGATGAAGATACATGTAAATCCACCATTACTCGGAACAGCCAATCAAATTATTTTGGAGTAAGCGGAGTAAAAAAGGAGTAAAGGCTCTCCCAAACCAATGCGAAACATTCGTTGCGGCGAAGAAACATTCGCAAGTCAAAATTTATTTACATGGTGATATATGGAGTGCCCACACCAACGTGGCGGAGAAACATATGAATTCATTTTGACTGACGAATGTTTCGCGCCGCAACGAATGTTTCGCATTGGTTTGGGAGAGCCTTATAGCCTTTTCACACCAAAACCCGGTGTTCACGAAAATATCGGTTTTGGCTGAAAATCTAGATCGAAATACACAAGTTTTCCCATACATTTATGCTAAACCACAAGTTTTGATAAAACACAAGTTTTAAATAAAACCTGTCCAAAACATGTTGGATTTGCAGGATTTAACTAAACAACACACCTTGTGAAACATTCAGCACTCAATTAAATGTCATATAAGTAGCTGACGGGTTGCTGCCAGGAAAAAAATTTTTTTCTGCTGGAACACAAACGACCGTGACGCAGTGTCGCGCATCCTAACTACTACGTGAAATTGATCGGTTAAGAAATAAAATATTTATAACGAATCAGGATTGATTGTATTTCCATTATTAAATTCCAATATTATTAAATTGTCTTTTAAATGCACATAAGACATTTGATTTTTCCCTTTTCTGTGGCACTGAAAATTTTCAAAGCGGCGCGGCCCTTCCTCGAAACCATTGTGTTTAAGCAAAACAAATGAAATGTCAAATGAAAACTTGTAAATTTTCGGTGTGAACGCATTTCAAGTTTTCGTAAACCAATTGCCGAAAACCTGGTTTTAGGTTTGGTGTGAAAAGGCTATAAACTCCAAACCTCCAACGACATTAGTTTCTAGGAACTCAGTTTCCTTGTGTGAAAGCGGTCAAACTTCTCTGTTAAAACATCCGCTGTATAATCCACCTTCGCTACTGAATACACACACTTGGTATAAACCAATGCAAAATTCCGAAAACCGACATAGCTTCTCCGAAAATGTGACATTTTCAACTTTTAACTCGTGTTTGTATATATAAAAACTCTATTTACCATTTATCAAAAACAAAATGTTAATTTATAACAAATAAATTACTTAAAAAACAAATAATTTTTAACCATTAAAAATGGATTCACACGATTTAACTGAACATTTATCGGAAGACATTTTGTCGCGTTTCGAAAGCGGATCTGACTTGGGTAAAAAAGTCTTCCATGTTTGTTGTTTATACCTACTTCTTGTTTCAATTGTTTTGTATGATTTTTTGATCGACTACATCCCTTTTCCTGCTTCCATAGATGGAATTATTTCCGGTGAAATATTTCAACAGGACAATTTATTTATGGGCGATCACGATGAAGAAAACGAACCCGATGACATTATCATCCTGCACATGGACATTCGGGAGCCACTAAGTTCGCTTAAGTAAGTAACTGGGCATATTGATACACAGGTACCTATATAATTTAATTTTTGTTCTTTTAGGACGCTCCTGGAACAAAAAATTGGCGTAGAATTGAAAAAGTACAGCTTTTGGCTTCAAGATGCACAAATTGTAAGTAAATTTTGATAATACTAAAATAAGTCAACTAATTAGTTTTGTTTTGTGTCGAACAGCTTGAGCCTCACAAAAACCTTGTTGACCAGTGCGTCAAAGGTGAAGGCCTGGTACAGATCAACGTACAAATCCAGACAACCAATCAGCGTATCAACATCGTTGATGTTCTCAAGCCTACTGATGCTGCTTTGGGTAAGAAAATTGAATACTTTGTATATATATATTTTTAAGATTTAAATTGTGCTGTCAACGAACTTGAGGTTTGATGGTATTGCGGCCGGAAGTGCAACAAGTCTTTTAACGTATTTGGGATAAACTTGATTTTAATCTGGACCACTAAGCAGTAGTATCTTATTAAAAAGGTATTATGGCCTCAAAATGCAAGGACAGCTCACCAGTATTCCAGAAAAAAACTTAAACCTTATGGTGTTAACTATTGACTCCTCTTTATTCGTTTAATTGCTAAACTATTGACTTTGTTTGAAATAAATCTTCTCGTTGATACAGAGACTCTTGGAACCCAGACTAATTTATCTACAAAAAATGGTAAAACCGACATAAATGAAGACAGCGATTCCGCCGATGAGGCAGCAGAAGAACAAGAATCCACAAACGACCAAAAACAAAAACCATGCCTGAATTGGGCTTTGGACACAAAGTTCAGAAGAGAACAAACACGATTAAAGATTCCCGATGATCCAAATGACTGGACAGTGCCTCATGTGAAACACTGGCTCCAATGGGCAGTGCGTCAGTTCAATTTGGTAAGCATTTTTTTTTTTTTTTAACCATAAATGACAATTAAATAAATAATTTCATTTTTAAAAGACTGACATCAGCCGAGTCGATTGGAACATAACCGGTGAACAGCTGTGTTCGTTGACACATGAAGAATTTCGCAAAAAAGTGCCCAATGATCAAGGAAATGTATTCTGGACTCATCTGCAGCTCCTAAAGGAATGCAAATTTGTATCTGTTGTTGTGTCCGTGGTTCCCAAAGCGGAACGAGAAGAATTCTCAGATAGCGTTGGTTCGCCGACACATAGAGAGCAGAAAATAATGCGAAAAGCCCCAAGTTATAACAACAAGAGTGTTTGTGTAGTTAACGGACAAGGGGGTATAGGTAATAATGGCCAAATGCAACTTTGGCAGTTTTTGTTGGAAATCTTGACCGACTGCGAGCACACTGGCATCATCCAGTGGGTTGGCACAGAAGGGGAATTTAAACTCTTAGATCCGGAGCGCGTTGCCCGACTGTGGGGTGTGAAGAAAAATAAACCAGCGATGAATTATGAAAAGCTATCGAGAGCCCTGAGATACTACTATGACGGCGATATGATATCAAAGGTTTCTGGCAAGAGATTTGCTTATAAGTTCGATTGTGACTTGAAAATGTTGATTGGTTATGATGCTGAAGATCTCTCAAAATTAGTCAACGAAAGAAAATACGTTGATGAGTATCTGACAGCAAATGAAAAAACCGACGAAGCACAATCTGATGATGATGAGGATTACGATGACGAATGAGAACTCATATGAGATTATTTTATGATAAACAAAAAAAAAAAAAAATCATACAAAAATATTATGTTGAATTTCACTTTATATACAAAGAAAATTAAAATGGCCCACTTATTTGCCTTAAGACAGAAAATAACCATATTTTATGCTTGTGTAGATTAAGGTTTAAACATTTTCATAATACAAAATAAAATTTAAAAAAATAACTATTTTTTATGAAATAAGTCCTGCTTGTTTTATGTTTTGTGTTTTTTTTTTTTTAAATTCGAGTTTTTTTTAAACTGGTTTTAGTGAGGTGCAAATAAAGAGCAGAGGTTCCACAGTTTCTATGCAATCGTATCGTTTATAAATGCTCCCACATCAGCATCATCTCCCGTTATAATTTTGGTAAGTTGAGAAATTTGCGAAGCGAAGATTGCAATGATTTAACAGCGATGCATGTATGAATACACTTTTTTAAATTTTTGTATTTTTCAATCAAACTTACCTCTCTCAGTTTTGAATTTTAATCTTTTAAAAGTTTATCGATAGCTCACGAAGAAAAAAACAATAGTAAATTACAAAAAAAAAAAGATTTTTTTTCATGTTTTATTGATTATTTATAGTCTAAGAGCTAATAGCAATTTTTTGGTTTAGAGGTATAACCAAGGATTATTTTGTCGCCAGGGCTGGAAGCGGGAGGTTGAAAACCGCGATTTTTGAGATTTTGGTTAAGGGTATAAACCACTTATCCCAGACGATTTGAGTGTCGCCCGACCCAGTCACGCCCCCCAAAAGAGGCAAAAAACCAGATTTTGGTTCGGAGTATATAACCACTTAAAAATATATGTAAATTGAAGCGAATTACGCACTGATAAAGAATTTCGGGGTCCCAGACGATTTGAGTTTCGCCCGACCCAGACAGAGACGCCCCCCAAAAGATGCAAAGAAACAGATTTTGGTTTGGAGTATATAACTTCTTAAAAATATAGGTCAATTAAAGAGAATTACGCACTGATTAAGAATTTCGGGGTCCCAGACAATTTGAGTGTCGCCCGACCCAGACAGACGTCCTCCAAGGGCCATAGGGGCGAAAACAATCTTTCTATTTTGAAGGTATATATCAAAAAATCAGGAAAAGTCTCCTCATTATAAATATGTATGTCCCAGTCGCTTAAAGTGTCGCCTCACCCTACCAGACGCACTCTAAGGCCCATAGGGGCGAAAAACAACTTTTGATTTGGAAGGTATAAGAAAGATATAAGAAACACTCATATAAGAAAAACTCGCTTTTAAGAAATGCAGTCTAAAACACCGTGTCTTCCCTTTGAAATTGATCGTATGAAAGAAACTCGCATATAAGAAAATACTGTATATCGTTTGAGATTTGTCCTGATTTGTTGATATATAATTTATATGGTTAAACCTTCGAAATAGAAAGTTTGTTTTCACTTTAACCGTCTGGGACATACATATTTGTAATGAGGAGATTTTTCCTGATTTTTTGATATAATTTATATGAAATATTAATTTGGAAGGTTTTTGCGACCTATAGTGCAGATGTGTTTCGCTCTGACAACAACAATTGAGCTCTTCAGTAAGAATTGTTGTAGCCTTTCTTAGACACCGACGTATTTATAAAAAAAGCTGCACTGATGTGCTGTTAAATTCTTGCACCTAGATAGTTGTTGTAATTGTGCGTGGTCTGGCATTTTGGGCCTTGAAGTGCGTCTGTCTGGGTCTGGCGATACTTTAACCATCTGGGACATACATATTTGTAATGAGGAGATTTTTCCTGATTTGTTGATATATAATTTATATGATTCAATTAAAAAGTACAAGTGACCTCAACTCCAGAAATGATTGTGTTTCGCCCAAAGTATAACAGTGGGCTCTTCAGTCAGTCTGTTGTACCCTACTAAGACACAAATTTTGGTCGATGTTTGCCGACTCTTATAAAAATCACAGCAAAAAGATACTTGTTATTCAAGGGGAATTTGTCTAAATTCGTGCTTTTAATTTAATTTTTTAATTGAATTTTATTCATTCACTGCACTTAAAACAGAAGTAATTTCAATATTTTAATATTTAAATTTCTTCATCTTCTTATTATAATTTATATATTTATATCTTCGAAATAGAAAGTTAGTTTTCGCCCGTATGGGCCTTGGAGGGCGTCTGTCTGGGTCGGGCGACACTCAAATCGTCTGGGACCCCGAAATTCTTAATCAGTGCGTAATTCTCTTTAATTTACATATATTTATAAGTGGTTATATACTCCGAACCAAAATCTGGTTTTTTGCCTCTTTTGGGGGGCGTGACTGGGTCGGGCGACACTCAAATCGTCTATATAAAATCGGGTGGCACAACGGCTCATGAAGAACCAGGGCCTAGTGACTAACAACTCGCAACCATTCCTGTGTGCGCCTTTCGACAGGAATGGAAGGGACCTACAATTTTATGCCGAATCCGAACGGCTAGACGAGAAGCACTTATTCGTGACAAGTGATACTCTTGGAGGATTTGTCAATTCCTCGCAAGAGGCAGTAGCCCTGAAAAAAAACTTTTTTAGTTTTTAGGTGGACGAGGCTGGGAAGCGATCCCAGACCTCCAGCGTGACAGTCGAACGCACTAACCATTACGCTACGGGCTACGCCACTCAAATCGTCTGGGACCCCGAAATTCATAATCAGTGCGTAATTCTCTTCATTTTATATATATTTTTAAGTGGTTATATACTCCAAACCAAAATCTGTTTTTTTGCCTCTTTTTGGGGGCGTGTCTGGGTCGGGCGACACTCAAATCGTCCGGGACCCCAAAATTCTTGATGTTATCGTAGTTCTCTTTCGTTTACATATATATTTATGTGGTTATATACTCTAAACCAAAATCTGAAAAATCGCGGTTTTCAACCTCCCGCCTCCAGCCGCGGCGACAAAATCATCCTGCCAGACGGTTGAATTTAAAATCGTGGACCTTATACCTCAACATACATTATATGTTCGCAAATTTTGGTTATAGACCTCCAAACAAAAAAATTTCTGTCAGCTAGCTTTTTCTGTCAGTTAGATATATTTATAATTTATGTATATGTAATAATGTGTGTACATACATATTTTTTTTGTGTGCAATTACTTAAGTTATCAAATAAAATTTGATCAACTTATGTAGGTTGTGTTTTGCGGATACTAATTAAATTGTATTTATTATTTGACTAGCGCATTGAGTTTCCAATTAAATTTTGTTTCAACTTAAGTTATAAATATATAAAGATAATCTATATAATTATATTGAATATTTAAATTTATTGCGATACATTTATATAAAATCAATTAAACTTATCTTTTAAATTAAATTACATACAAAACAAAAATACATTCATTCCATTGCATTCATTATTGTAAAATTATTTAACTTTAAGTATAATACATAGATGGTAATTTACATGTTAGTATCTATGTCATTAAATATTTCAATTCCTTTTACTTTTGTACTACATATCTACCCACATACTTATAATGAAAATTTATTTAATTTCTATTTTTATAAATGATAATGCACATATTTTATATTTTTGTATATAAACAAATAATAATAATTTTATTATGTATTAAATATTACTATGGCTTGAAATTATCTGGCTTTGTTAAGCAATGGAGTGAGTATAATAATTAAGAATTTATATCAAATTTCCAGAAATCTTAATTTCTTTCGTTTATTTTGTTAAAAATATTGTGATATATTATACATATAAATTCTGATAAAAGTTTGTGACAGAAACAGTAGGCGTGTTCAGGAAAAGGAGATATCAGAGGAGGGCACAGCAATCTCAGTTGAACAGGATTCTGAACAGGATTCCTCAGCAAAAACTCACAGTTTGGCCTGTCAAGATACTGAGAAAAAAAAATAATTTTTATTATTTTGCTCCGTTGTTTTTGATTTTTTTTTAACAGCCATCAATAAGGACGTGGATATAATCATTTCTTTCGTACGTAGTAAATATTTAAAAGAAAAACAAATATCTACTCACATAAAATATAATTAAAACAATTTTAAAACAAATCGATAATTATCAAACTTTTCATAAATCTAAAAAAACAAACAAACATTTACAGCAAAATAAAAATATTGTAGAGCATAATGGTGCCCTGACGGTCAGGGGGTATTCTTGATGGTATAATTATTTTAGTAGGTATACATAATAGACTGATTCAAAAATAAAAAAAAAGTCTCCAATTTTCAACGGAACTTTAGCTTATTAAAGCCTTGTACGCTGGTGATGCGAAACGATATTTTCCTGCGGTCTCCAAAAAGACAACGAAATGCTTATGAAAACAAAGCGGAAAAATATTCATAGAGAGTTTAAATAATTTGCAAATAAATAAAACGAAATTTAACGAAAAAATCAAACAAAAACAGTGCTGTAATGAATGAAACAACAAATAAAAACACGAACAAACCCAAATGTAATTTTTCAGCACACAATTAATGGTCCGGGAAATTAGTTCATTGCGAAAAAAGAGTGGAGACTTGTCAAGACAATCTGGTATAATGATCAATTTCGCTGGTCGAACAGCGTACCAAAGAACGAAAAGCACAACCAAATTTTTCGTTTATGATTTCGTCATGTCATATTTTTCGTTTCGCATCTGATGCGAAACGAAATTTTCTAGTGGTCTCCAAAAAGAAAACGAAATGCTTACGAAAACACAGCGGAAAAATATTCATGGAGAGTTTCACAAATTGCAAATAAATAAAACAAAATTTAATGAAAAAATCAAACAACAGCCATGCTGTTATGAAAGTAACAACAAATAAAAACACTTCCAAATAGTTCAAGAGCCGACAGCAAATTTTGGGAGTGGATGTATAACCAAAATCTAAGTATGAGGGTTTAAAGGAGCATATTTTGTGATATCGAAATCAAAAGTCTGGCATGTTTTTGTCTCAGCCTTTGGCGGGGGCGGGGTATTGAAAATAGAGATTTTCTAAATTTATTTTCAAGGGTTTTATCACTTCAATTATTTTTTTTAAAACACATCATGATGCTCTGTCATTTTCCCTAAGTGCAAAGACTTTAATCTTGGTGATCTAATTAATAGAACTCAAGATATAAGCATTTAAAGCGAACATTAATCGTCTTTTCTTGGAGACTTTGTTTTGTTGATTTTTTGCGTTTCATAAATCTCCAAGAAAAAACGGATGAGGTTCGATTAAAAACCTTATATCTTGAGTTCTATTGGTCGGATCACAAAGATTAAGATCTTTGGACTTGAGGAAAATGACAGAGCATCATAATACCCCCGATCAGAAATTTGTAAAATCTCTATTTCAAAATCCCGCCCCCGCTTAAGGCTGAGAAAAAAACCTGCCGGACTTTTGATTTCGATATCACAAAATATACCCCTTTAAACCCTCAAACTCAGATTTTGGTTATACATCCACTCCCAAAATTTGCTGTCGGCTCTTAAGCCTAGTACGCTGCTGATGCGAAACGAAAAATCCCATACAAAAATGACATGACGAAATCATAAACAACAAATTACGTTGTCCTTTTCGTTCTGTGGTACGCTGTTCGACCAGCGAAATTGATGATTATACCAGATTGTTTTGACAAGTCTCCACTCTTTTTTCGCAATGAATTAATTGCCCGGACCATTAATTATGTGCGGAAAAATGATTTGAATGAATTTGGGTTTGTTCGTGTTTTTATTTGTTGTTTCTTTCATTACAGCACTGTTTTTGTTTGATTTTTTCGTTAAATTTCTATTTATTTGTTTGCAATTTATTTAAACTCTCCATGAATATATTTCCGCTGTGTTTGCGTAAGCATTTCGTTGGTTTTTGGAGACCGCAGGAAAATTTTGTTTCGCATCAGCAGCGTACTAGGCTTTAGACTAAAACCCAAATGTCATTTTTCCGCACACAATTAACTGTCCGGTCAATTAATTCTGTGCGGAAAAAGAGTGGAGACTTGTCAAAGCGATCTGGTATAATCATCAATTTCGTTGGTCGAACAGCGTACCACAGAACGAAAAGCAGAACGAAATTTTTCGTTTATTATTTCGTCATGTCATTTTTGTATGGGATTTTTCGTTTCACATCAGCGGCGTACTAGGCTACAGAACGAAAAGGACAACGAAATTTTTCGTTTATGATTTCGTCATGTCATTTTTGTATGGATTTTTCGTTTCGCATCAGCAGCGTACTAGGCTTTAGTTAAAGTTGAGCAAAATAATAAGCAAAACTTCAGCCCTTTACACTAATTTTTATTTTAGTCTAGGGAAAAAGTGGCCTTTTTGAGCTGAACCCAAAAATGTCGGTATATAAAAACTGTTTTGATAGTATCCGCATAGAAAAAGTGTACTGAATATGCCGGGTAAATGTACCGCTGGCAACCTTGAGGATTTTTTAAGTATGACGTTTTGAAGGGGAAGAGGTTGTTGTGCATCAAACGGAAAAAAATATGGCATATGATTTCAAGGTTCTTTTTAATGGAGAACCTAATGACAATTAAACTAAGACTATAAATAGGACTACTCAAACAAAAGTTACAGTTCTTTTAATGTAAGTGTGACTCTATTTTCAGTACGATATACCCTGCCGTTCATTTGAATAGGTTCACACATTTTCACAAACTAATGCTCTTCTATCTTAAAGGCCTTCCACACTAACCCACTGTGTATTAATTAATGTCAAAAAAGTGGGAACAAATCATGTATAATAGTGTGGAAACAAAATATGAAAGCCCAGCCTACACAACCCGACATTCTATCCCACACGATTTGACATGTGTTAATACATGAATAATTTTAGGAATGGTTCTAATTCTATCCCACATTCTATCACACTTTTTTTTAGGTTAAGGTAATGTATTAATACAAGCAAGTGTGGAAGCAAAAAATATAAAAAGTCATTTCATTCACACAAATTTGGCAGTCGCGTGGAATTCTTTCCCACTTTCAATTTGAAATGTATTAATACACAGTGGGGTAGTGTGGAAAGGCTATTAGTAATTATTGAATTTACCCAACTTTATTTTATGTATATATTTTTTGACATTTTGACATAGAAACATAATTTGAAAAATGCATCGTTATTTTGATATAGTGCTTTGATCATATCATTTGGACAAAATCGTGTTTTTATTAGGTTTTTTATGACTTAAGTTTTTGACGGAACTGGTGGCACGTTTTCTTGCACGTGGAATTAATCTGTGTTTTTTTTTAATTTGCACTCGTTAAAAATATTCAAGGCTTAGAGCCAGTTTGTTCACAGTGGGTTAAATTTAGTATGTGACTGTCATAGGCTTTAATTAACTAACGCTAATCAACGAAAATTGGCTGATTAGTGAAATCCATGATTGGCAACTCATACTTTGAATTTTTTAAACAAAATTTGATCAACAAAAACATTTGAGGATTTCCCAGCTCCATCAACCATGGATTAAAGATAATAAGCTGTGAACAAACTGGCCCTTAGAATATCATGCTTTACCGTAGCTAAGCTTCAACAAAGACCCGTTTTCTCCATTATCTTTGAAGCAGAGTCGTGAAATTTGAAATGCAACTCTGATAATTTCTCGTCTTTACACTTCTATTGGCTGTGCAACTACCTCCTTTCATATTTTATCTATAGCTCGACTACTTTTGGACATAATTGCTTACTAAAATTTGGACCATAACAAATTTTCTTGCGATTAGCAGATATCTTACACCCAATTCACTAAGTGCTTTTATTTTACCGTTTTTCTCTTCCGTTATGTACTTTTCACGACCCATTTTCAAATCAGATCGTGAAAATCAATTAAAATTATCGATTGGCAATCAAAACAAGATGATTAATTAGCGCAGTTTGCCGTCAAATAAAACTATTGCCAGTGAAGCTATTCTTATCAGCCAAAAAAATCATATGATTTTGTCGAAATAATATGATCAAATTATGTTTCCATGTCAAAATGAGTGTCAACAAATAGGCTTGCTTTATATATGTACATAAAATAAAGTTGGGTACATGATTACTAGGATAGAAGAGCATTAGCTTGTGAAAATGTGTGGACCTATTTAAATGAGCGCAGTGTATGTAAATGTTGCGAAAACCCTTATAAATATTTTTATAGACTCTTTTGATTCTTTATTCTAGTGACACTTTTAAGATTTGCACGAGGATAGCATTTCTTGTCACAAGTGTTTTGTTATAGTCCAATACTTTTTTCCCCCTGTCAAAAACGCTTCCTTTTACAAAAGATATTTATCGAATATTAGTATTCTTGGTTTGCATAAGAAATGCAACATTTATATCAAGTTTCATCAACGGGCCAATATTTCCAAAGGGTTTCCGGAATATTTACATATCGTAATGAAAATAAAGCCACACTTAGATAAAAAGGATTTTAACTTTTGTTTGGGTAGTCCTTTCTTCTTAGTTTTAATGTCATTACTTACTTACTTTACTTTTGATGGCGCTCACAGCCCAGGATGGGCTTCGGCCTCAACTAACAAGCCCCTCCAGCCAGCTCTGTCCCTAGCTAGCCGCTTCCAGTTGCGCACACCGAGTGCTTTGATGTCGTCATTCACTTGATTGCGCCGCCTGTTACGGGTTCTTCCTCTGCTGCGTACCCCATCGGGGTTGGATTCGAAGACTCGTCGGGCAGGTGCGTTGCTGTCCATACGCTCCACGTGCCCCAGCCATCTAAGCCGCTGTATTTTCAGCTTTTTGACCAGGTCAACGTCGCTGTATAGCCCGTATAGCTCGTCGTTGAATCTTCTCCTCCATACTCCTTCGATACACACCGGACCGAAAATCACACGAAGAATCTTCCTCTCAAAGCACCCTAGCAGATTTTTATCCGAATCTTTCAGTGTCCATGCTTCTGACCCATAAAGCAGGACCGGGATGATTAGGGTTTTGTATAAAGTCTCCTTGGTTCTCTGAGAGAGGGCCTTACTACTTAAATGCCTTCTTAGACCGAAGAAACAGCGGTTGGCAAGAGTAATTCTTCGCTTGATCTCTGCACTGATGTCATTCTGCGATGTAATAGTGGAGCCCAGGTAGACAAAGTCCTTGACAACTTCGAAGTTATATCTGTCCATCGTGATATTTTGCCCGAGTCGACGATGTTGAGATTCCTCTCTCGATGACAGCATATACTTCGTCTTGTCCTCATTAACCGCCAATCCCATTCTAGCCGCCTCCGATTCAATGCTCGCAAATGCCCCTGCCACAGCTCGCTTCGTTCTGCCGACAATGTCTATGTCATCCGCATATGCAAGCAATTGAACGGACTTTTGATAGATTGTACCGCTGGTGTTGACATGTGCGTTGCGTACAATGGCTTCAAGAACGATGTTGAATAGGTTGCATGATAACGCGTCGCCTTGCCTCAATCCTTTCTCAACATCAAAGGAATCGGTGGTGTTCTTACCAATTTTGACGGAGCAGCGAAATTTCTCCATCGTCATCCTGCACAAGCGGACGAGTTTGGCAGGGATGCCGAGACTCGACATGGCTCTGTATAATTCGTCCCTTTTCACGCTATCATACGCGACTTTAAAATCGATAAAAAGGTGGTGTGTATCGATCTGGAATTCCCGGGATTTTTCTAAAATCTGTCGGAGTGTGAACATTTGATCGACGGTTGACTTGCCTGGCCTAAAACCGCACTGATAAGGGCCGATCAGATCGTTGACAAAAGGTTTTAAGCGGTCACACAGGATGGCCGACAAGATTTTATAAGCGACGTTTAGGAGACTAATTCCTCTGTAGTTGGTACATTTCAGAACATCTCCCTTTTTATGGATGGGGCACACTATACCGAGGTTCCATTCATCGGGCATACTTTCCTCCGACCAAATTTTGCAGATGAGCTGGTGTATGCTCCTAGCCAATTCATCTCCCGCTGATTTAAATAGTTCGGCTTGTAAGCCATCCGCACCTGCAGCCTTGTACGACTTAAGTTTGGATATCGCCAGCCGAACTTCGGTTAGGTCGGGTGGACGGAACTCTTGGCCATCATCGTCCAAGTTGAATGGAGCGTTCTGCCTATTAGCGGCATCTTGGCTGTCTTCGCCATTAAGCAGTCTAGAGAAGTGTTCTTTCCAGATCCTCAGCACTGACTGTGTGTCTACTACCATATTCCCACTCTCATCTCGGCAGGCTTCCGTTCTAGCCTTGAATCCTTGGGTGGATCGCTTCACCCTCTGATAAAATTTTCGAACATCTCCCCTACCGCTACAACCCTCAATAGACTCTACCGCCCGCTTCTCGTGCTCTCTCTTTTTCCTCCTGAGAAGTCGGCGTTCCTCTTTTCGTTTCAGCCCGTAGAGCTCCCGGGCCACTCTCTCAGCAGCTCTTGTTCGAGTCTGCAGCATTGCCTGGTAGGCCTCGTCCTTAGCTGCATGCGCTAGCCGGCACTCCTCATCGAACCAGGGGTTTCGTTGTATTCGCCTAGTGAAACCCAGCACATCAGAGGCGGCACTTCTAATGGCTTGTTGACAGTGTTCCCACTGGTCCTCTGCACTTGATGCTGGTAGCGGACCTCCTGAGAGATTAAGAGTTACGTGGTCTGCAAAAGTTCTGGCAGTCTCTTGCGATTTAAGCTTCTCGACATCGAATCTTTTCACAGCATCTGCTCTGCGTTGTCGCGTCATGGATATCCGCATACGTAGTCTAGCTACCACCAGGTAGTGATCCGAGTCAATGTTGGCCCCTCGGAACGTTCGGACGTCCAAGATACTGGAAGCATGTCTCGCGTCTATCGCAACGTGGTCGATTTGGTTGACGGTTACTTGATCACGCGACCGCCAAGTCCCCTTGTGTATATTGAGGTGTGGGAAGTAGGTGCTTGAGATGATGACATTTCGCCCCGCCGCAAAGTCTGCCAGCCTGTGTCCGTTGCCGGAAGTTTCGTCGTGTAGGCTGTGTCCTCCGACTATCGAACCAAAGATGCCCTCCTTTCCGAATCTTGCGTTGAAGTCACCAAGAATGATCTTCACGTCGTACTTCGGGCACATATCATACGTTGTCTCCAAGAGATCGTAGAATGCTTCTTTGGTTGAGTCTTCTCTCTTTTCATGGGGGGCGTGAACACAAATCAGCGAAATGTTCTTAAATTTGCCTTTGATGCGGATTGTGACCAGGCGCTCGCTTACACTTCGGAAGCCCAAGACTTCTTGCCTAAGTCTTCCCCTTATCACAAAACCACAACCCAAGAGCCGCTGACCCTGTTCCTTCAAGCACCCGCCGTAGTAGATGTCACACGTTTTCAGTCTCCGTACGCCCTCTCCATCCCATCGCACTTCCTGGATGGCTGTTACGTCAGCCTTTAGCCTGTCCAGGTTCTCCACTAATTGTTCGGCTGCACGTGTTCTGTATAAGGACAGGACGTTCCACGTGCAGATCCGAAATTCATTGTCCTTGTTTCGTTTGCTGGGGTCGTCAACTTTAAAATCATCCATATCCGAGGCTTGTTGTTGTTTCGGAACAACTTTTTTTTACGTGGTAGGGAAGTTACCCCGACGCACAACCCCCGACCCGGAGGACCAGACCCTTCGTATAACTCCAAGGGTAGGGAGCCGGATAAACCGCTCCTTATAGGCCTGAGCTACAAATATGTCGTAGTAGCCCATATAAGGTGTTCACTAAGTAGTTCAACCTAACTGGAACTGTAGACGCCACCGTTGATTCCATCTAGAGAATTCGTCCGCTGCCGCCTCGATGAAAGGAGAAGTGCCTTAGTGGGAACACTCCTCCCCCCCCTCTCTCGTTGGCTGTCCCCAACAGCTTTCCACGGGGATTTAAACCCCGTCTCCAGCTGAGGTACTAGACACCCGATGTTCACCACGTGGAGGTGAGAGTAGGAGTTGGTAGACAGAGGTGGATTTTGAGAAAAACCTGTGGACGCTTGTGTCCTCTTGAATGCACATAACTACCCTTTTGAACATCATTAGGTTCTCCATTAAAAAGTACCTTGAAATCATGTTCCATATGCAAAGATTGTACCAAAGTATATTTTCCGGTTGATGCACAACATCCTCTTCCCCTTCAAAACGTTACATTTAAAAATCCTCAAGGATTATGCGTTCTGCCTGCAGTAGCCAAGATAATAACAAGGATAGTTTTGGACCGAATTAAAGACCACCTCGAAGACACACTCGACGCCGAACAAGCAGGTTTCCGCACTGGATCTTCCTGTGTGCATCACATCAACACCTTGCGGATCATCATCGAACAGTGCGTTGAATATCGATCACCACTTCACCTGCTGTTCATCGATTTTGAAAAGGGACAGTGTCAATAGAGAATTTATTTGGCTTGCTTTGCGCAGGAGGGGCATCCCAGATAAATTGATTGCTATTATCAAGGCTACATATGATGGATCCAAGTGTCACGTTTTGCACAAAGGTAGGCTGTCAGAGGAGTTTGAAATCCAAAGTAGAGTTAGGCAAGGCTGTATACTGTGACCAATACTGTTTCTGTTGGTGATAAGTGATGTACTGCACGCAGCTTTGTTAAGTGGAAATGGAGGAATTCAGTGGACTCTGCAATCTCACCTCAAACATCTGGACTATGCGGACGACGTATGCTTACTCTCTCATAGGATCATGGATCTCCATCAAATGGCAACAAGGGTGGAGAGAGAAGCAGAAATCGTAGGGCTTAAGATCAACTCGGCAAAAACTAAAAGGATCAGCCTTGGAACTTCCTCATCAATCCAAGTAAATATTTCTGGACAACCGGTAGAGATGGTAGAGGATTTCCAATATCTTGGGAGTATTGTCTCTACGGGTGGCGGAACTGAACTGGACGTAAACAGCCGAATCAGAAAAGCAAAGGCTGCGTTCGGAATGCTGTATAAAATATGGAGAAACAACTCTTTTAGCTTAAAGACCAAGCTACGACTGTTCCGCTCCAATGTTGAATCCGTTCTGCTTTACGGCTGCAGCACTTGAAAAGTCACTGACGCTGTCACTAGAAAGCTGCAAACCTTCGTTATTACATGTCTACGAAACATCTTGAGGATTTTCTGGCCCAACCGTATCTCCAATGCCGAACTTCATGCGAGAATGGGTCAGGAGCCCATAGACTCCATTATACGAAGAAGAAAGTGGCAGTGGATTGGCCATACGCTTCGAAAAGGCGATCGGTGCATTGCATCTCAAGCAATGCAGTGGATTCCGCTCACACAGGAGGGAAGACAAGTGGGCCGGCCTAGAAGTACATGGCGAAGAACGGTCGAACAGGAATCGGCACGACTGGGGAAAAGTTGGAGAGAGCTGAAATATATTTCAAGAAATCGTACACGATGGCGCGTAGGTGTAGTGGAGGCCCTATGTCCCGTAAGGGAAACATCACGGACGTAATAGGTCCGAGGACCTAAGTAAGTAAGTAAGTAAGTAAGGTTGCCAGAGGAATACCCGACATATTCAGATTCAGCACTCTTTTTCGATGCGGATACCATCAAAACATTTTGTGGGTATACTGAATTTAGTTTGGTTCAGGTCAATTTTTCCCAGACTATTTGTACTTAGAAATTTATAACTTTATAATTTAGCAAGTATTTAAATGAGTGACATAACATCTTTTTTTTCGCTTAGGCGGGAGGGGCAGTTTTCTAAAAAAAATTACTTAAAACAGAAAACAAATTATTAAAAAACTACGTCGACACTTACAACGGCCTGTTATACATTTATGCAAACCCAGAAATCCCTTCTTTTATTTTCTTTTTAAATAAATCTCTTGTAATTAACTGTTTTGGAAAAATTAATTTTCAAACACAAACTGTCGAAAAAATAAAAAAAAAAAAAATTCAAACTATTTTTTTTTTTTTCAAAATGTTTGCTTCAAGTCAATGCTCTTAACACTTAAAACCGAATGTTTCTAGGACTTTTATTTGTCAAGATATTTTTTTTTTCAAAATTCAATAATTGTAAGAGCATAAAATGCACCCACTGCTACTGCATCGTGAGGCTGGAAGAAAACTCTTCAAGGGTTGGAGCCCATTACCACCACTGCCGATGATGTCGCTCTGAAATCATTGATCAAAACGGTTTCCTGCAAACGCAAAACAGACTGTGGAAATATGTGTGGGTGACGCACAGTGGTAAAAATGCGGGTTTTAGGTAGAAATTTGTTCTTAACTCTAGAAACAATGTTGATTTTGGTTTGTTGACGATATGTTTTCAAGTTACTCGAAATATGTTATTCAGATTACAATACTAGGACGTTGCGAGGCAACCGTGTCGTAGCCCTTCATTTACGGTGCAATGCTTCTACTAGGTTAACAAAAAGATTGGGACGCAACACAATTATTTTTTATTAAAATCTAAATCACAAGACTTATCATTTTTACAAAACTCCATAAAAAGGGAATGTACAAAAAAGGAAAAAAATATTTAAAAGCAGGAAAAGTTCTTTTGGTACACAAAAATATCTGTACCTACTTGTCGATTGTTGACTCAGATAACACTGTGCTAGAGTGAAATTGCTTTTAAAGTGACCTAGTGGAAATTGTAGGTACCTATGACTGAGTGCATCATTATGGCAATGGAAAACTTCCATAAACCCTCAAAATTTCAATTTATCGTCAAAAAACAGATTTTGAAACTTTTCATGCTTCAAAATTTGATTACTCAGTAACTTTTCGATCGATTTTAGATTTTTTTTTTTCATTTTTGAAAACAGAAATTTCCATTTTTATTTTATATATAAACATTTACGTTCATACTTAAAAGTTGTATGCAGATTTTTTGGATTGAATTTAAAAATTACATATTTTGTTTACGTTTTTTAGACTTTGAAGAAAGTTTTAAGCAACATTTTGAATTTCTTTTTTCTTTAACTTCTTTTTTGGTTTAACTTTAATTTTAATGATTTTAAAATGTTAAGTCGAATGATCTATCATTTATCGAAATCGGTCAGAAATTGTGGAAGCTATGATTTTTTAAGTTTTTATCCAAACAATTAGCACACAAATTATAAGTGTGAACGTGAAAGTTTATATTTTTTAAAAGTTATTTCTGAGGCCTCATCACGTAAAACAAAAACGATAAGACGATATCGTTTTCAATATTGCTATCTCTATCACTTCAGTAGAGTAAAATAAAGACAGCCATCTCCAAAACGATATCGATCGATCGTTTTTGTTTTACGTGATGAGGCCCCTGTTTTCGAAAATGAAAAAATAAAATTTGAAACATGAAAAGTTAAAAAAACGGTTTTTTGATTGACTTTTAGATTTATTTAGATTAGATTTATTTCAAAAATGAGAAAAATAGTACAAAAGATTTGCATCTTATTATAGTACTTAATATATAAATTCAATAAAAAACATACATCAAAGAAAGTCCAAATTTAATCAAAAAAAAAAAAAAAAAATAAGATTGAAAATCATTGATTAATAAAAGAAAATAAGACATATGTAGATATGTATGTATGCAAATTTAGAAATCCTTTTTTAAATTAAAAAAAAAATCAAAAATAAACAAATTTTAAACTAGATATGACATTACATAAAATTGCTACTGTCAGTGCTCGTAAGATATTTAAATAAATTCTTTTTGAAGCTCCCAGGGTTAGTTGTTGGTCTAAGGGAGACTGGAAGTGAATTCCAGAAACTAATGAAATGAATGAAGAACAATCTTTTGCTTTCTAAAAAGTTAAACGAATGAGGAACTAGATTCTGAGTTCAATTCGAGTGAGAGAACGAAATCTTATTAAGTAGATGGGTTTATTTGAATTAATTAAACTGTGTAGTAAGACACAACTTCTAATTATATACAGACTTCGACTTTGCCTATAAAAAGTTCTTTTCCACGCTCATCTTTAATACCTTTTAAAATCAGTTGGTCACTTACATATTTGCGAACGGAAGCGTCCTTTTCTTGGGAAGTTTTCTCTTCCCAGACGTCAAAAAGCTCTTTTCGCTGATAGGACATTTTTCTTGAAATCCAATGTTTCTGAAGGCGTATGGTTCAAGAACAAAATAGTGAAAACCAGAAAGTGGAACTAGGTGGGAAAAAAAGTTGCCGCTCATCAAACATTTGTTTATAGGTTATGTTTAAATAATTCGAGTTGTTTAGTAAACTAGGTATACTTTTTTACT
Source organism: Melangyna quadrimaculata (assembly GCA_949320155.1). Classification (NCBI taxonomy): domain Eukaryota; kingdom Metazoa; phylum Arthropoda; class Insecta; order Diptera; family Syrphidae; genus Melangyna; species Melangyna quadrimaculata. Next base: position 405,125,364 of record OX439483.1, read on the forward strand.
TGTATCAGCTCTAATGCTTTTTATATAACTGTTATTACATCTGCTAAGATTTTCTGAAAAAAAAAAGAAATATTGGACTTCAAAAATAAGGCATACACACTATACTAAAATTGCTTATTTATGCGTGGGGTCGTTTAACCAGCTTTTGCTTTAAAATGAAAGCACTGTTTCTACACGCGTGCTATTGTCTCAAACCAGATAACTTTTGTAGTTTATTACTTATCAGCCATTCCTAATAACAGTAAAAAGTACAGTTAGTCAAATTATTGTCTAAGAGTTCTTTCCAAATGTCCACCTAGATTGTGCATTTTTACCACTGTGTGCCGTAAGGCGGGACTTAAGTGTTCTGTTTTATGTGCAAACTAGACCTGTGTCAATCGTGATTGATTCGGTCTTTTTGACCCGTTCATCAAAAATATTGAGTGATTGCAATCGCAGTAAACCGAATCAATCGATCTCAATGTCAATCGTTTCATGCAGCTGTTCTTAAAAGGAAATAAATATGTTTCGTTCATCCAACTTTTTCTCATTCAAATGAAATGAGAATTAAACATAGCTTTCATACAAAAAGTCAATCACTTATTTCAATACTAATCGTTCTAAAGAACGAAACTGACTTAAAATGAAGTATTTCACAAAGTTCCATATGGTTCCATTCTCTTTATTTTTGCTAAGGTTCGCTTACACTACAATTTATTCCACAATAAGATTTGTATGGATTTATCACACATGGACACAAATGTTTGTAAGGATGTAAGTAAGGTACGCTCGATCAGACTATAAACATATGAAATATTAGAAATTAAATTGAAAATACAGAATGTATTTGAAAAAAATATGTATTTTTATGTTTTAGTACCCATGCTCTTATTTCTGTTATTAAAATATTAAATCAGTTAACTTTATAAGTGATGGTTTGTAAGCTACAGTATTTAATTATTTTGCCAAAATATTGAAATATATAAATATATGAAATACATATAATATATTTATATAGAATGTTGAAAATTTAATATCAAATTAATAAGGGTATTCATGCAACGAGATAATTTTCCGCTTTCCAGAAAAATATAACTTTCTGCAAGATGTTAACATGAACATCCCCTTAAAAATGCTTGCGTAAACGTGGGAAATAAATGTCACAAATGACTTACCCCAGTGTATTATGTTTTTTTCTACGCTTTCCGCATCAAATTCATGAGATAAAATTGTCTGTTTTGCAGAATATTTTCCCATATAAATTATGACAGTTCATTTCTACCGAGATAAAATTATATGGTTTACTAGGTTTATCTGGGTTTTACGCGTTTGCATGAATAGCCCTAATATGTTTTATAACTAACTTTAAATATGTACATAATAGTTTTAATTATAAAGGTTAGACCGCACTCGACGGATTTGCACTGCAGCGAAACTACACTTCACACGAATTTATACAAGATTGTAATTGTATGAAGTTCAGTTACCGCTAAGTGCAATATAGCTCATACAATTACATACAAATATTGTTTTGCCGCGTTGTGAAATGTAGTTCCGCTGAAGTTGAGTCTTGCCATAACAAATTTTTTTAATTTGTTTACAAAATTTTACAGAAAATTCTTCACAAATTTCAAAAAAAAAAATAAGTATGACAGTTTAATGAAAATCGTTACAAATAAATTAAATTCGAATATAATTCCAAAAATTCGGATTAAAGGTTAGACCGCACACAACTGCAGCGGAACCACACTTCACGACGCGGCAACTGAACTTCCAAATTTCATATAAATTATTGTGAATCGCAGTTCCGCTGCAATGCAGTTTCGCCTAGTGCGCTCTAACCATGAGCATTTTTTTGGTATTTGCGAAATGATCTCTCTTTGTTCCCAAGGAAAACGTAGAATAAACAACAGAGCCGAACAAACCTTTAAGCCCGACACACACAGTACGGTGTGGCGGCGCGGTCGACATTTTTGACCGTCGCGTTCTTTGTCTTGTGTAGAATCACTTGTTGTTGTTCAAACAGAACGCGAACAAATCAAGCGGCGAAGAATAGAACGCGACGGGCAAATTTATTTTGTAAATTTTTACAAGGAACGCGACGGTCAAGCGTCAAAAAAGACCAAGTCAAAACAAACCTCTGAAAACAGCTGCATGTGAGATTATTATTTTGTATTGATTTTGTCAATTATGTTTAATTTATTTTTATTCCACAAATTAAAAAGAAAATTAGATGTGTACATTGACATTGGTTGCAAGTGTAATAATAATAATAATAATTGTGTAAGCAGAAGAAGCACTTCATCTTCGTCGGAACTGCTGCAGCTGCCATATTTTTGTTTTAATTCTGCACTCCGACCAACTGCTCAACAGAAAAACACATACGAAACTAGAACGCCGAAAGCTAGACCGCGTTCTGTCTGACATTATAGAACGTGGCGGTCAACGACGCATTCTGACAGAACCACCAGACCGCGTCCTGTGTGTCCCAGGCTTTATTAGCTAAACCAGTGAACGTGCTTTTTGTTTCGATTCCTGAATGTTTCACTGTCAAAAGATTTGTTTTGAATTTTTAATTCAGATTTCTCTTTTTGTATAAAAGTGGCAAAATTAAAATATATTACAAGTATTTTAGTTGAATACAAAAATTTGTTGTTTTTTAATTAAAGTGTAAAAAAAAGTTCAAAAAGATTTGTAAATGCTTCTCGTTCTCATTTGACAAAATGTAATGTCCCTAAAACTGCCGCGATGGCAGGTCCCTTCCAAAATAATTACATAAAATATATATTTTATGTAGGTATTTATTTTGCCTTTCTTTGCACTCGGTTCCAAGAACCAAGATCGATTTCAATCGATAATCAATAAAATCAAATCAAGCCGAAAATGAGAAAAAGATTCATATCAAAATAGAACCTACAAACTTACGTATGAGTGTTTGCATATATTTTATGAATTATGTATGTATCTGCATTATTTTTAAAGAACGAGATAGAATCGTTCACCCTTGTCTTCGTTGACAAGATTGAGATAGATCCGATTGGGAAAATGAAACGTTCAAAAGAAGAAGAGAACGAAACGATCGTAGAAGAAATGATTTTTTTTTTTGATTGAAAGAACGATTGATTTAAATGAACGAATCTTCGAACAAACCAATACTTGATTGATTCGATCTTTCAAAATTAACGATTGACACAGCTCTGGTGCAAACTGCTCTGGCGAATCTTTCCAAAACGTTGATCACATTCTGGAGCTGCTCGATGATGATGATGCAGTTGAATCAAACATTTCCGGAGATTTACAAATACGAACTGACAATACGCAAGATGAAACACTTGCCATGTTGAAAATGAAGTTGATGATTTTAATTTGGAGCTACCATAATCGAAAAAGAAATTAAAACTCGATTAAATACTAAAAAAAAAAAATAAATTGGGTGGCACAACGGCTCGTGAAGAACCAGGGCCTAGTGACTAACAACTCGCAACCATTCCTGTGTGCGCCTGTCGACAGGAATGGCATTAAATATTACAATTATTTAAATGCGTGGATAAGGTCCACAGGGGAAACCACGTCACAAAAAAACGCGCCTAGTGTGGATAAGAGTCTAGGGTATATCAAACAATAGCCTCCGATAGAAAAGCAGATGAAAATTCTCGTTTTTTCAAAGATCCCAAGTTTAAACACTAAGGGCCAGTAACATACACAGTAACAGTAGTAGCACTTAAGTGCGAAATGTAGGACGCAAAAAGCCAATTTCCGCAGTGCACACTTACACGAATAAGTTGCCCTTAAGTATCTCCAGTTGGGCACTTAAGTGTCACTAACTCAGACTGCGAAAATAACCAAAATGTATCAATATGCTAAATTTAAGTGCAATTTATTCCGGTAAGTAATCACTGTGATACAGGCCCTAAATACACAAACAACATTTTTTTAAGAAATACCTACATAAGTGTTTTTGTAATTTTAAATTTTGTAAATTTCAATAAAAATCTTAATTCCACCCGGTTTTCAACAATTGGCTAGAAATTATAAAGAGCGTTGAATTTTAAAATCAAAAATATTACAAAATTACGTAAAATTTACAAAAAAAATTTAAATTTCTTTTTTTTTTTAATTTTGAGTTTAAAAATTTGTTTTTCAAAAACGATTAACTAAAACAAAATTTTTTTAACACCAAATAAAAGAATGGATATCTGGCTATAAAAAAAGATATTGCATGAGATTAAAAGTGTTGCTATTGTTTTTCAATATTTTTTTGTTATATTCAAAGTTTTTTGTTGCTAATAATAAGAACTAGTACTTTAGTAAATCCAAGATGGCGGCTTTAGCAGGAGAGTAATTTTCGCGACAAAACAATCAAGAATGCCTAATGACCCCCTCTAACGAGTTCTGAAAGAAAAGTGTACAGTTCTATTTTTTCCTTGGTAAATGCTCATTCCGACTGGGCTAGTATTATTAAAACTATTCTACATGTATGAAGATTAATATGTCCGAAAGAAAGCTTTGCTTACTGTAAATGTGTTATCATACGAAATCCCAATCGCTATAGAGCTGTTTTGATAAAATCGGAAACGATATACATATGTATGTACATGTGTATTTATGGTAGGGGCATCCACCAGTTCTAGACAAGCTAAGATACAAATTAAAACTTCTTCTCTGGGGAATGACATACAAATCCTTCCCACCAAATTTAAAGCAAATCAGTCCAACAGCTTGGGCTCTAGCTCGATGTTTATCGGGAACCACAGATTGACCGACGGACATCTTCTCGAAAATGACTGTTTTAGATTTTTAAAGATATTGGATTTCTTGAGATATTTCCGACATTTTTATACGCAATACTATTGAAAGAGTCCATCAGTGATAATATTTTCACTTAAAATAAGATAAATTTAAAACTGTTTTTTTCATGCTCAAAGAAATCAATCAGCTGTTACTTGCACTCACTTGCACCACCTAAAAAGTAGGTGCAGAAAATGTTGTTCTAATCTGTTCTGAAAAAAATTCATGGACAAAGTGACAGACAGAACGTAGAACAGTTTAGTGCAAGGTTTTTACTCATGGAACACACAATCTTGTACCTATCTTATCTTATCTGTTCCGAACAGATTCATTAAACAGATAAACCTAATAATCACTCTGTATATTTATTTTGCTAATTTTTTTGTGTTAAAGATTTACCTACATATCGCTCATTAAAAAGAACAACGTCATAAGTCATTTTCTTTCGCTCATTAAAAAGAACAACGTCATAAGTCATTTTTCTTGGTAGAGTTATTAATTAAAGTTTTATCGCAAATTATGACTCTTCTAAAATAATTATTGGACTGTTTTCATTTTAAAGGTCCCTGCGTAAATGAAAAAAAATACAGTATTTCCACAAAAAAAAATATTTAAAAGTGACAGTGTATAAGGTCAAATGATGCTCTATAGCCTTTAATTTTTCAGTTCTAGAAATGACGTTTTGCCAAAAAATAGTTTATAGAATATGAGTTTGAACTCTATCATTAGGTCAAAATCGATGTGAGCGATATGTTTAAAAATACCTACTTAATTTAGATAATAAGTGACGGGAGAACAAAGAAAAATTTATATTTGTCCTTTTTACCGAATTACTAAACACGTAAGCCAAACATAGTAGTAGCCCGTAGCGTAATGGTTAGTGCGTTCGACTGTCACGCTGGAGGTCTGGGATCGCTTCCCAGCCTCGTCCACCTAAAAACTAAAAAATTTTTTTTCAGGGCTACTGCCTCTTGCGAGGAATTGACAAATCCTCCAAGAGTATCACTTGTCACGAATAAGTGCTTCTCGTCTAGCCGTTCGGATTCGGCATACAATTGTAGGTCCCTTCCATTCCTGTCAAAAGGCGCACACAGGAATGGTTCCGAGTTGTTAGTCACTAGGCCCTAGTTCTTCATGAGCCGTTGTGCCACCCGATTTATTTTTTTTTTTGTAAGCCAAACATATGTAAATTTGATATCTTGCTGAACAGACAAAAAGAACATGTTGAAAAAAAATAACTTTTTGAACAAGACATGAGCGCTTTTCCAAGCTTGCCATGAAATTTTACGTTTCTTATTTATATGCGTGTGAGTTTTGTCTGGTTCTTGTTGAGTGTTTCATTGAATTTTGTTGGAAAAAATAGCAGTAAAGTAGTGAAATGGAAACAAACGACATGACATAATTTGCCCGGTGAGTAAAAATGCACTGTATGATGATTGGATTGGGGTTGGGATTTTGGACATCTGTATGGCCTGTGAAGTCGGCATGTAAAGGGCTCCTAAGAGATAGATATAAACTGTCCCCTTTTATAACCAATATAGATGAATCAGTCCGTTTGACATTTCACGGGTAAAAATTCCTTCTTTTTCTCTATGTTTGTCTTGTCTCGCCGCTCGCCCACTAATTCTTAACCGAATCAACGTGTCCATGAAACGTTGATTCGGTTAAGAATTAGTGAAAATAGATAGAGAAAAAGAAGGAATTTTTACCCGTGAAATGTCAAACGGACTGATTCATCTATATTGGTTATAAAAGGGGACAGTTTATATCTATCTCTTAGGTGAATTACCGCATATTCACGTGTAGGTACTGTAAACTATGTTTAGCAAACACCGCTTCTCTTATTTCTTTCCTGTTTTAGACTTTCGTTCTTCATTCGGTGTACCTTTTTCGGTGTTCGTTCTTCTCTCAACAACGAAGAAAGCATTCAAATCAGTGTTGCCGGAGAAAAATATTATAAGGTAGTACTGCAGCCAAAAAAGGCGAGTATTTTGAATAAAATAGTAGTACAGACTTTTTTAGTCTTCAAAAAATAAGTGTCTGAACACATTTTCATCTCAAGTAAAAATAAGAGCCTGATTATACGGTTCATTTTTTCGTTCGTTTCGTCTTTCGTGTTTTTGACAGGCACGAACGTTCAGTATTAACATGGTTCGCGAAAATATGGACGTACTTCCTTTCGTTGTTTTGGCGTTAATGGAATTTGGGGTTGTTTTGTTTGAAAATAATCAGTATTAACATATAAAAAATATTTTGTAATCACTTCTTTCTCAAATAAACTCGTATATTAGGTATACTCAGTCACTAAAAACAATTTTCCCAAGCATTCATTTTTATTCAAATAGTTTTTCGCTTACAAGGAGGAGCATTGTAGTTGCCAAATCAGAAGCGTCAAAATTCAACCAAAAAAAGGCTTTAAATTTTCATTCCTGCTTTCGTTACTTCTACATTTCTACCTTACCCAAGCTATCAAAAAGAGGAAAGACGAAACAACCGAAAAAACGAATCGTGTAATCGGGCACTAAAATAAATACCGAACTGACAGATGAAAATTGCAAGGGGCAAACGAAAAACAAAAAAAAAAACAAGAAAGAGGGAAATTCCCTTTTATACGACAGTTTTGAAGATAAAAGTTTTGCCAAGTTTGCATTGAATTTAAAGTAAGTTAAATTATTAGGTTGACATTACGCTTTGCTGCAAGTTTAAGATATTTTAAGTCTTTAAAAAAATAGGAGTACGAACGTGAAAGGAGGAGTACGGAGGTGTTGAAAGTAGTACAATACTCCTATGGGAGTACTTTCGTCAACACTGATTCAAATTTGTTCGGCTTTTTATTCAGTTCGTTCTTAACAGCAAAATAAATAGCAACACATTGTTGGCAGTGGCGGCACTTTAATAGTTAGTTCGTTGTTCGGTTTTATCATTTATTGCGTATTGCTCCGCGTACGAACAACAACGAACAACGTACACCGAAGATAACACCGAAAATCAAGCCAGCTGAAGGTTGACCCTCGAAAATTTTGTTTCTTCATCCTCAATTTTGATTTGACTTCAATTTTTTGGTTTCTTCTGCTTGGCGGAAAACACCAAGAAAATTTGGTTACGGTTGAACGGCTTATTAAAATGAAAGTAATACAATGTTACCATCGACCACATGAGGCAATATTCAGTAAACTAGTACACATCGCCCAGTGGCCGATACCAACTTCCAAAATCTGACAGTGGTCTAAAAACAAAAACACTCATTTCTTTTTTAACTTTTTAAACTCAACAAGTTTCTTTATTTTAGTTATTTAAAATAAAAATTTTCAATTTCAAAAAAAAAAATTAATTAGGATTTAATAAGAAATATTTCATATTTCATGTGAAACAAAAACTTTCAAATTTATGCTATCTTATATGCAACACTTATTTAGCAGTAAAACTACTTTTCTAATTATATTTATGTGCAAAATTAATTATTTATTTACAAAATACTTCAATAATTAATTTAATTATGTTTTTATTTTTGAATTGACTGAGAAAAAATAAAATAAAAATAACTTAAAATATAAGTAAACTATAGCTCAGTCGTAATTTCGTCCTGCGGTCGAAAACCAAGTTTAAAAAACTCATCTTCCAGCCACATTGAGCTCTGATTGAGATCCGATATCAGGTTGCCCTTTAATGTGTTAAAGCTGCTGCCGAACGGATCTGATGCCCGTGGCTCTTCGAACTCATGTAGACTTATTAGCGAACCAAAGAGCTGCATTTTGTGCGGCGAATTCGAATGATTGTTTGTAGTTTTAAATGTCGTTTGTCTGTATGGTGACTCTGGCAACGAATCGTCACCCTGTCCGGTGGACTGGACAAAATCTATCAACTGGCCCACCTGGGGCTTATAACGTTCTAGAGCTTGCTCCGACCATCCATATATTCGATTCCAATCGTGTGGTGGGGCTGGGATGAGTTCGATTGGACGATTGAGAAGAATTAGAATCTTCGCAAGATCTCTTACGATCGGTCGATATGAATTCGCAGTAGTTGCATCACCTGACAGATATAATTTCCGTATCTGCCGTCGTGTGTCATTGAGCATGCCAAGAAAATATTCAGCATTCGGACGCATATCGTTGAGTTGACGCAGGAAATCCGATCTGTCCATCGTATTTTCGTTGATTAGTTTTTGTTTGATAGTTTTTCGTCGTCGTTTTCGCTTGACAAGAACTATAGCAACCGCTAATAATGAAAGGCATACAAAGAAGCCTCCAAATAGTCCGGCGAGAGCTGCTAACAGCGGCCCGGATATACCAGTTGGGATGCAAACACGTCCCATAAAGTCGGGATGCGATGACCATTGGCCTGCATAGCCTGAAGGACAGGTCTCGACACATTTCCTAGTGTCAGTTACTAGGTGATTGGGACACTTAATACATCCTTCGATGCTGCAGCGCAGGCACTTTCTGCTCGCTGATGGTGGACAACCTGGAAATAAACAAAAGAAAACAAATTATAAATTGAAGATAATATTTAGTGTTTTGTTTAATAATGTTTTTCAGAAAATAAATGAAAGCTTAATTGCGTAATTATTCCATTAATGTCATTTGGATGCAACTAAATAAATAAAGTCTAACAATTTTTTCCAATTTTTTATTTTCTGGACTACAAACTTCCAACTCAAGGTAAAAATATTACGTATACGCCAAAAGGACGCAACAGATGTCTCAACCTGCAGATTTTCTTTCAAGAAAAAGTATTTATACCTACAACTGTTGATGCAAAAAAAAAAAAACATAAGCAAGACCCAAAGCAAGCTCTATAGTTTATAACAAACAATAGCATGCTAAGTAATGCAATAATCAACGACCTAACGGATCGGATCTAAGGAATTATTTTTTAAGCTTAAAAATTTCATACATTATTCAACGAATTTACAATTGAATTTTTATTTTAAACAATTGCCATATCCCGCAATTCCAGTCCAAGTTGCGATGGTTTAGAAATGATGTGATGCGTCATACGTACAAGACAAGTTGTGACAGTGGTGCCCCATCAAGCAAATAAAATGGAATACAAAATAACTGAGTTAGCCCTCAACTAAGGTAATTTCATTTAATTGAATTATTTTCCCCAGAGGGGGCCAATAAATTGTGAATCATTTATGTAGTACTTTGCCGCAAGCCTACATTGCAGGAATCTCCTGATGGTGGTTGCAGTGTGCTTGTGTGTTACGTCAGTCAGTAGGTAAAGGTATAGATTTATCTCAAATTATGTCGATCTAGATGAGGATCTTCTTGAAACAAATAAAAATGAACAAATTATTTCCCGTCAGAGCATCGCTATCATGATGTGCAATCTTATTTGTCTCATGTGGCTAGAGTTGCTTGCGTGTTTGTTTTGGTTAAACTGGATGTTATCGGTCATTATGATAATTTCATTTTAAATCAGAAATAATCTTTCGGTCTTAAGGTTTTTCTTTGACGTGAAACGAACAAAATCAGGTGAAATCGTGGATAAAAAAAAAAGAATTCGAATAAGATGATAGCGGATAGTTAAAGGGATGACAGGTTAAAGAGAGAATTTATTTACTTTGAAAAGTGAATGAGTTGATTGAGCAAATAACCTACTCGAGCAGACCTGCTTGTTATTGCGAAAACTTTAATTGAGTTAAATTGCAATATTTATAGGTCTATTTGTAAATGGTATTTTGTAGTGCTAATAAAGCTATTCAAGTACGTTATAATTGAATTAATGATGTTTCAATCAGCATTTAGTAAAATTCCATCATTCGTGTGGCTCGAATCATTCGATTTGTCGTGAATAGTAATTATGAATGCACTACTCAACTACTACTTAGGCCACGTTAACAGGCAATCACACCGAATTGATTAAAGCAGGATTTTGTTACATATGAACATTTACATAGAACATTTTCACATGATGATTTTTCTGCAAAATAATCGAACTCAGCTGCATAAAAAGCGTTTAGCGAATTTTATCGAATACTCAACGCCCTTGCCAATCGGACCGAATGCACAACGACGTATTCGGCATAATCTTAAACTTAAAATGATCGGAAGATCGAACAAAATCAACCAAAATAATTGATTTTTTTGTCAATTATCAACCATCCAGCACTGGGAAAGCACCATTATTCGATTTAAAAAAAAATCCTAAATTCAAAAACCTGTGCATTTACATATTAGGTACGTTCCTTTACTTTAAATTTCTGTGATTTTCTTGTGTGATTTTCAGTCCAAAGCCGTTCCCGTACTCAATAATTTGATAGTTTTGGACAAAACACAATGCTCACGAGAGAGTAAATAATTTCCCCTAGCTGTGACTTTCAGTCCGAGAAATTTCTTCGGACTGAAAATCACAGCACAGCAAAATGCCATTTTGAGAGCAAAAGAATGAAAGCCAAACATCGTGCCGTACTTGTCCAGCACAGTAGGTAATACGGAATTTGGTTGAATTTGCGTTCCCGTACTTTTGCACAGTTTTGATATTTTTAAGACTATTTCAACGTTGCTCTCCAAAATCTGACAGTTTGTGATTTTCTGTGCACAAAGTAAAGGATTGGTCCTATTTATTGAACAAAATAATATTTGCAATTTGACTTATAACTAATTAGAAACGACTTTGTGTCAGTGTAGAACGAAACTGCTTGCTCGTTGTCCGTCATGATGTTGTCCACCAAGATTTCCAGCGTCTCAGCTCGGGTTGTCGCTTCTGTGCTCGGTGGACATCATCGTTGATTCGGGTGACTGTTTGTGTGTCCTACTAACTTCTTTGCTGAATGAAGTAGGTACCTGTCCAGGGGTATGATGCTCGACTATGTGTTAAGACGCTCGTTGCTGTGATGTCTCATTCGATGCCGTTTGAAATGTATAGTCCAGTGCATATCCCTAGTAACTTTCTTTCGAATATTTGAAATTCCTTCATGGCCGTCTTTGAGATGGAGAACCAGACTGGGAAAGAATAAGACGGCTTTCACACAAGGAAACTGAGTTGCCAGAAACTGGCTAGTTTGTAGGCGAGAAGAATGTGAGGGGAAATTGTTTGTCTTCCTTATACGCCCTTCTCGCCTAGAAACTAAAAATCGCCGGCAACTCAGTTTCTTTGTGTGAAAGGGGTCTAACTGATGACAGGCCGCAGGAGCTGCTTGAACCTAAGTATCTTCGCCTATGGCTTAGTCCGTTTCTGCGTCTCATCAGTGGGTGGAGTCGGAAGGCCCAGTTGGCTTTTTTGAGAACGTTTCGTGAGGTACAACAAGTTAAAATAGATGCTTAGGTATTTCACGTTCTTTTTCTCGACATTCAGTAAGCATCCAACGGTGCCACGATGGTTCTTAAGTGCTATTGTTCCAGTTACAGAAAGCAACGATAATGGTTGTTGAGCGCGTGATGTCATGCTGGGAGCTTCAGTTCAGGAGCAGATGCAAAGTCGAGTGCTTTTTCCTGAAGCCAAACTGCATGTCCGGGATGATGGCGTTTTCGCAGCAAAACTTCTTAAGTCTCCGAAGTTATACTTCTTCCAGTATTTTACTTATGTTGTTCAGAAGCGAAATTGGCCTGTAATTGAACATCAAGTTGCAAGCACCTTTCTTCGGGATGGCGACGACGATCTTTGCCGTTTTCCACTTTTGGGGGAAGTAGCAGTTGTTGTTGATGCAGTTGTTCCTGATGATATCAGTGAGGTTATTAAATGAGAGCTAAAGACCGACTGACTTATACATTATACAAACTTTTGTTTGTTTGTCCGACCTCTTCAATTCAACTTAAACAAATACGAGGGGAGGTTAAAAAGTTCGTGGAATGACAGAGACGCGAGGTGAAATTAAACAAGTTGGTATTATCTTTTCAATGTACATGTTTTATAATAATATATTTTTCACATTGGTCAAAAAGATAATTTACATACATACATATATTGCCGAATAAAAATGTTTTGTCAATGCCTTTAAAATAGGTAGATATTAAGTCGTATCGTAGATATTGCCCAAGGTAAATATATATATTACAGGTTAATATCATTTGCGTTTTCATTTTTGTTCAGTTCTGCGCATGTTGTCAAAATCAATAGCAAATTTAATTTAACTTCAAAAAATCATCACATATTTGTTTTTTTTTAACGTATAAATCACAAAGACAGTAATTTTTAAATTTCTGAAAACCTGCGCAGTATGACACCTAAAATGTGTACTGTAGATACTGCCGACTTCACTTCTTCATCATCAGCTATTTTTTTCCTTAAATTTATTTTTTTTTTTAAATTTTGGTAATAAATAACGATTAGAAAGGATCAGATCAGGGCTATAAGGAGGATGATTTAATATTCCGAACCCAAATTTCTGTACGGCAGTCTTTTGAGCTGGAGCCTTTTTGTGCAAAAACAGAAAACCTTTTATTTATTTTCCTCTTCTTTCTCTCGTTTATGGCTTCATTCATTATATGCAGAAATTTTGCGTAAAATAATCGGCGGCGTTTTTCCTTATTTAGTCGTTACTTAGTTATCACTACACGAAACTCAATTTTCACCATAATTAATATTTATTTCCGAATGACTTGTATACCCAGCGAAAGCACAAATACTAAGGACTTGATTTCAACCAATTTTTTTTTATAGATTTTCCTATAATGAATACCTAAACATTGCGAAGTAAAAAAAATTCTCAACGGCTCCTCGAAGCACTCCATTCCGCTAATTTTTTGACTCCCCCTCGTATTTGCCAATCAAAATAATCATAAACTGTCTATTTCAGATAGGCGCGTTCAGAAATAAATCACATAAATAATTTTTGGGGTTAGATGGACCTTATAAGTATAACTGATCCAAATTAGATCTGAATTCACCTCATTTCTCTTCCAGCAAAAATCCTCCCCTTCGTATTAAATCTTAGAATTTTTCGTTCCAACGGATACCTCACTACGTTCAAAAATGAATTAGTTTTCCTGGAATTCCGAGTTATGGGTCTCCTCTTAAAATTCAATTGTCTTTTCTACGATAAGCTTAAATGTGAAGATCTTCTGGTTCAGAAGCCCAACATCCGTATTAAAATATTACAAAACGGCTTAAGATAACATGCTTCCTACCACACATACAATCACGTATTAACAACCAAACTTCAAGTCGAATTACCTCAGAACTTCAAGATTCAATTTCATGTGATGTGATGCATGCTTGATGAGCCTTGTTTCTCTTTTTCTTACAATTCGTTTTATCTTATAACAGCTTTTCTAAAGAAAAAAAAATGACGTATGTTCTATAAAAATAATGTCATGCACACAGAACGATCTTGATTGCAATGTCAACAACATTGACCCATTTACCTACTCCACCTTAATAATAATAATGATGTTCTTTGCATAGACGCGATCTGTTGATCTTTTCTGTCGCCTCATATCTTTAACACGGCATGAGATCTATATAAATTGCTTTGTTTGCATATACTTACCAATAGGATTTCAACGAGTGCCACACCATCATCATGCCGAAATTTGATCTCAAAAAGCATGCTATTAAATGTCATACCCCACTATTTTACCAGTAGAATGAACACTTGTCTCAACAAATTTGTTTTCGAAACGCTACTTCATCTTCTACAACCAACAACTACACTATACTCTCTTGGAGTCAATTATGCATGCACTGTTCCTATGTCGCCACTCGCGCTACGCCATCGCCATGCGACCGATGTGACGCCATGCTACGCCGACGAAAACAATTACCGCTGCGGTTGATTATACACTCTTGCATGCACCAATGGAGTGTAAAAGTGATGAACGACCTGTCAGCGTGACAGTAAACTGTGTCAAATAGAAGAATAAAGTAAAAGCAGTAGCCATTGTTGCATGTATTGCGTGATGTTGTCGTCTATGAAGCATACAACAAAGCTTTTGTACTTTCTAATGACAACACTCTAGGCACTTCTCCAAAGAGGCACACAAAAAGCCTAAACATACTACCGTTTGAAGACAAACTATCAATGCCTGTCTTGTGGTAATGGTCACCTCCTGAACTGAAGCAACGTTATTTATGTGATGAACAACAATGCAGTCAGTATAACCGCATTGCAATTAACTGAATGCTTTCTAAAGAATCTTTCCATCTATAGAGAGGTTATAATGTTTATCGAAGGCCTTAACCATCAAGGTCCGAGATTCTTGAAATAACCCAGACCGTCTTGCATCGTCGACCATCGTCCAACTTCCACTAAAAACACCAAGACGTAGAGACTCCAGTGATGATGTAAGTCGATTTGACAGCATAACAAATGACAGCGTGCATTTATACAGACTCCATTTGCTGAAAAACGTTATGCATACAGAACAACAATGCAGCACATGCAACCTAAAGGGACCGTTATGGGGTCAATCGCCTCCTCCATGCCCGTTGTACATACCTACTCGTATGTATACCTACAACATGATGATAATGATGATGATGATAATGACAGAACTGCAATCCTTAGGTAGGTTAGGTACACAGGCCAGGCGTGCAACTTCAGAAGAATATGTGACATTAAGTGGAGAGAGTGCATATAGTTGTTGTTTTGCTCTTTTAATGATTTTACGTGCGCGCACACAGTTTCTTACATCGTGTAGGTACACAGGAATTTGCCTTTCGTTCGGTACATTGAAGGAAATACGAGAAAAAAGAAAAGGATGGAACATCAGTTCAACGACTACAAGCGACAACGCAATAAGGGCCAGATACCGCTAAGTTAAAGTCAAGTGTCAAGATCTACCTCAATGTTCATAGGACAGGATTTTATATTTTATGTACGTTTTTCAAGATGAAAACCATGTCTTCACATTTTCACAATGATGGTGCAGTTGTTAAGGCAATCGCGGTTGCATTTAAGTACATTCAACTCCGATCTGTGGTTGAGATGCATTCGCACTAAGATTGATTGTAAGTACACACAAAACCACTAACGTTTATGTTAGATAAATTAAAAGAATACTTTTTCTATCATTGGTGATTGAGTATGAGTTTCTACACCTTCAGACGTTAGTTTCACAGTTTTTTAGTATCGTAAAAATGGATGCTAGAATGATTCATAAAAAAATAAGGTTAAGTGTTAAGTTAAATAATTTAATTTTATATCGGAATATTTTTTTTATTAATGGTTTAGGAAAGAGATTTTCGGTAGACAATCGTGCTGAATTTGAAGAGATAGAACTAATCGGTGGACAAGCTTAGCAATGGGGTACTCGGGTATTTTGCACCGAGACCAATAAAACATGTAAGGCGTTGCAAAATGCACCACTTGTAGACGAGCTCAGATAAGTTATCAATCCCCACGTTCTTTTGTGTAGTTCTAAAAAAACTAAAAAAAATCAGTGCTACTGTCTCTTGCGAGGAATTGACAAATCCTCCAAGAGTATCACTGGTTATGAATAAGTGCTTCTCGTCTAGCCGTTCGGATTGTTGGTCACACACGCACACAGGAATGGTTGCGAGTTGTTAGTCACAAGGCCCTGGTTCTTCACGAGCCCTTAAGCAATCCAATTTATTTATTTATGTGTAGTTCTTACCCCAATGCAATTTTCCAACAAAACAAACAAATCCAGATTACTTTGGCAAAGATCCCGAACGCGGCCAATACATATATTTCCCAATAAAGACCCATTTCGGCGTTATCTATACTATCACTCTATCTGACATATGGACTTGTATTAAGCCTTTAGGAAATGACATCAACTTCTCCAAGAGTATCTATAAAGTCATGAAAAAAGCGTCTAACTTTAGCCGCTTGGAAATGGTAGAAAACTGTAGATCCTTTACATTCCCGCCGACTTATAACACGCAAACAGAACTAGTTGACAGTTTGCAAAAGTTACTATGATCTGGCTTTCCATGAGGTGTTGCGGTACATTTTTTTGTTTTTAATGGCGCCAAACAATGTTCTGCCTTTCTTATCAGGCTGCTGATCCATGAAGAGTCACTTCCTAAAAAGCGATGGCTTTCAATCACGGTTTCAATTCGCGGTTAAATCTCCCCATTCTCCACGCACACAGGACCAAACATCCGTCACATAATTTTGCTTTCAAAATAGCCCAGTATCAACAATCCCATTAAGCTTATCGTTCAGAGCACTCAGCATCATAGAAGATCTGGCAGTTTTGTAAAATATGCACTTCGTCTTACGTGGAGTTTTGAACTCATTTGTTTTATCAAACTAAAGTTACAGTGGTTTCCTAATTCTTCGGCGGATCCCCACTAAGGGGTTTTGTTCGTGGAATTAATGTTTACTCCGAGGTAGATGAACTCCTTAACTACTTCGAAGTTGTTGCTGTCAATAGTGACGTTTTGTCATATCTGATGAACAAATGCTCTTTTTTTGTTTTTCGATTGTAGGTGCTTATGGTCTTATCCTCATTTACTTCAAGATCAATATGGTTCGTCTGTTTTTTAATCACCGTGAAGGACTCTACTGTAACCGCATGTTGAGAACGGTCGATATTGTCAATATATTCCGCATACCCCAGTAGCTGGACGGATTTGTTGAAGATAGTGCATTTCTGTTCCACAACGAGATTGCAGAAACGTCACTTGATAACGTCTCTCCTTCCCGAAACCATGTGCATGTTTGGAACAATTCGGGAGATCTGTTTGCACATTGCATGGTTTGTTTTCTAGTGTCATGTGGAACAATAAATTCAATTTTTCCGTCGTCGTTTGTCTTTTTCAGAATTTGCAACAGTGTGAAGATTTGATGTATAGTTGGGTTGTCTGCCGGGCCGGAAGCCATACTAAAACTTGCCAATCAAAGTGCTGCAGAACGGCTTAAGAAGCTCAAAGTATCTTCGATGGGATATGCCTCGATAGTTCTTGCAAAACATAGTATTACCTTTTTTTGAGGATATGGCATATGGAACTGATAGTCCAACTATCTGGCATAGTTCCTGTTCCTTCTATCTTTCTAGATTATTTCCTCCCAAAAATTCAAAAAGTCCAGAACTCTTAAATCTCAAAATCCTAGAATAAATAAGGGGGGTGCGTCATTCAAAATAAGACAATTACCTTTATAAGGACCACCCTAATACACACGTACATAATTACAAATACTTAAGTCCATCTGGAAATCATTCATGTGCGAAGATACGAACTGATTGCTAAGTCCATATCCATGCTTACAACTTGTTACTTGTTAGTAATGTCTACAGAGATTGACACTTGAGGTTGTGATCGGTGTTACAAAGCGCAACTTCCAACACATGGTGCTAAAAGTCATGCTTAACCCACATAACTCATGACAAGTTTTAACACAAATCACATTAATGTCATTCTTGACGAAACATTCAAATATCATTGCAAACATAATAACCCCCAACCCCAACCAAAAAACAAAACGGAGTAAATAACATTTTGGTTTCTTTGTAAGTTAGTTTGTCATTTGATGCTAGAGATTCCTCTGTTCATTTTTATTAATGTTTTAAACAAGAACAAGTAAAGCCTTTCGAAGGGATTTTTTTCGGTCCTGAACTGAATCTGTCAACTGTCATTTTTTTTTGCCATCAGCTCGGGTTTCAAGATATTCCCGTGGTAAAATGAAAAAAAAAAACACCTCCTTTTATTTTCATTATTTAAGTGCTGAAATGATGCGAGATTGTTTTTGCAAACAATATTTGTGACGATTTTTCATCTTCAAAGTTAACTTTAAATCTTTCCAATATTTCTTTAACTTATTGAGAATCATTCTAAACACATAGGTAACCCTAACGATTGAGGCATGTGTTTGCTGCAAATCAATCAGCTTGAGGCACATACAATATCACCTAGGGAGAAGTTAAGTCACTGTTTCAAGGAGCAGCACTTGATAGCATAAGACACGTCAATCAATTTGAACAACAACTAGGTAGGTAGGTATAGGTACCTACTGTAAGTCGAAACTCGGTCAACTTTTTCTGCTGTTGCTGTGTCCACATGGTGTGCGCACAATAAAGTTTCAAGGAAACGTTCTGGGAATAGGAATTTATTGTTTGCCACTGCACTTTCCATTAATATATTGTCCAACAACAATTCACAGATGTTGTATATGTAATGTGAGTTATTATTTATTTTAATTAATTTAAAGTGGCTTTAGCCAATCTGAAGACCAGTGGTCATTATTGGTCAACCTGTTTGTTTTCTTTTCTGCTACACATTACCATTAATATATATAAAAATATATCCAGAAGAGATCGTAAATTGAAATGGAAACTTGAGAAGATCGATTGGTATTCGATGTCGGCGTCGGGTAATGAGGAAATCATATTTCCGCACTTTTTATTATGATCGGGTTTATGGGTGAATGTGCAGCGTGTGTGTAATTAGTAATGATGATGTTACGAGTGACGTTCTGGCGATTGGTTTCGAGACCGAATCCGGATGGACATTCTAAGAGGTTATTTTAATGGGGTCTTTTATTGAGAAAAAAAATTAAATTGTGTGTAGTGTCTTACGGAAAAATGAATATTGAATTTCATGTCTGGTCGGGACTGATGTTGTAATAAGAGATCAGTTACCTACATCTGTCATATTAGTGATTCGAATGTATTTGTTTGTTGTTTATTATGCTGACATACAAGAGAATACCAAGATAGTTTTATATAATTTTGAAATATAAACCAATTTTTTTTCTTTGTTTAATTATTTATGTAAGACGGACAAATATTTCAACATGCGAACAAAGTAGGTTAAATATTGGCATTATGCTATTGCAATTTTATTGCAAGGATATTTCTGCACCTTTGCTAAATGTATACATAATTGCAGTAATTTTTTCTTGGGGAAGATCAAATTACTTTTATTCCAATTTATTAGATATAGTAATTATTGATCATATACGAACGATATATTATGAAAAATATAAATGCTCATTGGGAGGATAGGTTTATACTTTTTAACTGGTGTTTGATCAATGAAGGGTACTCCTTGACTTTTGACTGCCCTTCCCTTAGTATGATTGAACACAGTACGAGCGTTAGGATAATAGGGAAGGAACATGCTGTTTCTAGTCAGCCAGACCAAGCGCTCTGATACCCACGGTGGTCTTTAGATTATTATTATTCTTCATCTAAGCACCACTTAGGTGTTGCTTGTGGAGTTGATGTTTACACTGAGGTAGATGATCTCTTATAAATAGTGATGCTTCGTCCGACCCAGTGAAATAAGTTAGTTTTTTTTTTTGTTAAAGTTATTGGTCTTATTATCGTTTACTTTAAAGCAGCGTCCACACTATGCCGATCAATATTATTGACTTACATTGGCGATTCTGTTGATGTTCACGTCCACATCAACTCAACATTGTTGATCAGCTCTATTGATAAACACAAATCAACATAATGTGGACGCTACTTAAGACTAACTTAGTTTCGCATGTTTTTCAATCGCCGCCACCAGCATTAAAGGACTCCATAACGGAACGTTGAATAGGTCAAATGATTTTTATTTACTATCTTGTGTTTTCTAACTTCACATGGTACAACTGCAACAGTATTCCTGGGATCCCGAATTCCTCCATCAAAACATTCCACATACATAGATCAATGGAAATGTCGTTGGTCTCGACTAGATGGTCTTAGCCAGTATTTGCTTCAAAATGTTTCTATGACCAGGAAGCCACATAAGGACTTGCTTATTATTCTGCTGAAAAAGGTTTAAGACGACCACACTTGTACGTTTAAGTATGAAACGTTTAGCACGAATGTGTCTCGATAGTTCTTGCAGGAAATACGATCACAGTGGCGCAAAATTTTAGTGAAGTTAACTCCACATTAACACAATTTTAGCACAAAATACTAGCCGAAATTTAGTGTTCTATAATTAAAAGAAGATTCAAACCTACTTTATATTTTATATATAAAACCCACAGAGCCGAAAAAAAAAAAATTTAAGGAGAATGAGACTAACTTTGTCCACCACAAAACCACCCAAAAAAAACTATCGTCCCCAATGGAGCGAAGGGGGTTTGTTTGTCCACCACATGCTAATGAATTTCCACCAAAAATAATCGTTTGTCCACCATCGTTCGTTAAAAAAATATTAAACATATCTTTTTTAAAGCAACAATCACAAAACCCAAACGTCACCTAACGAGTTGTCAGGCTTCAAAATCACGTGGCGACGCAAATCTTGGTAGTTAACCATCTTGTGTAAATTAATGATACGTTGAATTGAATGGAATGTTTCGAAATACCTAGAGCACTCGCCCGTTTTCGAGAACACGTGGTAAGTTAAAATGCAGTCCGTGTAATCGTGTTGTCTCGATGTTTTCCGGGGAAGAGATCGCTCGCTGAAGTCCACTTTTTATCGTGAAAATATTATTATTTTTCCATTTAACAATTTACGGCCGTTTGAAAGGACTTTCTGACCGATTCAAATACACCCATCTACATTGCGCCACCCTGTATGTACGAAAACCTCAACTCATTTAAGAATCGGTATCTAAAGAACAAATATGATTGTCACCACTAGTTTTAAATTAAGCATTATAAATTCTTAAAATTCACCTCCCAATTCACCATATTTAGTTCTACCCACAATTCAACCAATTTGTCTATGCGTTGTTGTTTTGTCGTCGAATTGGCGTCATGGCCGGCGCGGCGCCAAATGAATTCAATTTACACCAGTCACAACAATCAACAACACCCTCAGTTCTTAAGGAAGACTTGTATATACCGGTCTTTAATAAAATTAATTCCCTTCCCTCGATTGTCTTATTTGCGGTGCCATTTTCTTTTAGATACTACTTGTGGATAGGGAACAAAATTGCGGCAATTTCGTTGTTTGCAATTTGCGGGCAAATATTATTTTATTAAAATAAAAAAACAACAACAATAATTGCCATTTTATTGCAGTTGTACACCCTAAGAGAGAATAAAAAGTCTCTGTAACTATCATCGCAGGGTATCTTTATACGCTATACGACGATCTGATCCAAAACAAAGACCAACTGATGTTGACAGAACTTTAGCCCGCATTTTATTTTGCAGCTTCACTGCGCACCGTGAAGCTGTACTGTATACCCTTGGTTTAAGTGCGCAAATATATACCTACCTACAAACAGAATACCAAAGATCTTACAAAAAGTCATTGGAAAACAAGGAAAAGCATTCACCTGGGAACTTTGAAACTTTTATAGGTATATACGAACCACACCGAGGATGAACCCTCTACCTGTCTGCACCACAACCACACAATAGAATTACTGCTCCCTCCAAGCAGTATACTCCTAATACTTGTATTATACCTCCTCCCAGTTACTCCCATAATACAACATAAGGTTGAGACTTGAGAGGATCGTTTGTTTGATCGATGGAAATCGTGATGCATATTATTGTTCCCGCACGGCAAAGATCCAACCAAACAACATATATCCAACAAACAACAATATGATTGCATTCGATCTCGATAGAGCATTTCACCCAGAGGGGGCCAAAAGTTTACTGGTCCTTCCACTATTTGCCAGCTCCTCACTTCTCAATCTGAATCTGAACCCATAGAAAAGATCATTTCATAATGGAATCACATACTAACGATTATATAATATTGCTAGCTTGTAGATGGATATTGTGCGCTTACTGGAGAAGTAAAATGCAAGACTATGTCGCACGTACTAGGTCTTTGAATAAAGAGCACATAAATCTTCGTAGGGCTATGTGCAAACTGAAGCGATCTCCGATGGACATTGTAATAGCAAAATGGATGACGTCATCCATTTTAAGACCGCTTTCACACAAGCAAACTGAGTAGCCAGCAATTTTTAGTTTGTAGGCTCGAAGGGTGTAAGGGGAAAACAAATCTCCCCTCTCACCCTTCCCGCCTACAAACTAGCTAGTGTCTGGCAACTCAGTTTCCTTGTGTGAAAGCGGTATAATATCGCTATCGCCCGCCACTCTGACCGTTTCAGTTTTCCCTCAGGATTGAATATCAACACGAGCAAATTGCTTGAATTGTCAGATCTCCATTTCGAAAAATTTAAATTTCACTGTTATTCGAGCTTTGTTTGAATGAGAGCTCAAATATGATTTTTTTTATGAATTCCATGCCTCACCCTTAAGTTATATAAAGGTTGAAAGTAAAACTGAATGCGTATCTACTGGTGGTGCCGTACCGTTTGCACATAGAATTTCAAAGTTGCTCTGCGCAATCTAATAAATTCCAAACTTCTGTTGTACAAAGTCGACGAAATAAAATGTAATTTTGCAACTTTTCGACAAGATCGTAAATATTGTTTTTGTTACTCGTGTTGTGTACATACATTTATTCACGAGATTTTAACGCCAAGATATATAATGAACAAATAAGTTACCTAAATTTCTGACTCTTTTTATTTATTTTTTGGAAGCATTTCTTGAGTTCTTGTTTCTCGTAGCAGTTGAATTGTCACGACCATGTTGATTGGTTTGAGGTGATTTTTGTTGGTCAAATTTTTTTGAACCTACTATACTGATACTGATCGAGTAAGAGTAAGGTGTGAGTGCTTGTTTTGTTGAAAAACTTGTACGTTTAGGTTGAATGAGTTATGTAGGTAGGTACTTACTTATTTTATTGTTATTTAACAAATATATATATATTCAAAAATTCTTGAGTGGATAATAAATTAAATGGTTTTCCTTCGTTGTATTCTTTTATTTCTTTCCTAAATTGATGCCACATATCTGACACCCACAAACATTATATTGAAGGCATCTTCCGTTGACAGTCACACTTGTTATTGCGGTTTATTAAGTTTCCATTATGTTCCCTAAGATAAATTTATTGCTCCCGGTGTGTATAAATTTAAAGATGAAGTGTCATCGCCATGTGGGTGGTTTTTAGTTTATTAAAAAAATACATGTATAGTTGAAAAGATATTGATCAAAAATGAAATTGGCCATTTTACAAATACAAATTTATGTATATATAACGGGTGCGACATCAGGGAAACTTCTGTATTTGAAACGCATGCCGTCTAGCGACAGTTAACCGTTTTTTTGAAGTCGCCGTTTAATCATCACACATAACGTGCATTCAGAAATCACTTTAATATCGCGTCATATACTTAGTCGAAAATCAATAATTATATATCTGGACAGCATTAGAGAAACCAACAGTGATTTGAAGTCGACGTTTTGGAAATGTCGGCCCACTCAAAAACATTGAAATTGTTACGCAGTGGCTCCATTTTGGCAATATTTGAGACAAATGCCATTTCATTGTCAGGGAATTTAAGTTTAATTCGCTGTTTTCGCTAATATAAGATTTTTTTGTGGTCCCTCTTAATTTCACCTTTATTTTAATGTATAGGAAAATCTATTTAAAATCTGGTATAAACCATTTTAAAAAAGTCAAAACTTCCAAATTTATAAGCGACTCCATTGGCATTTATTATTAAGTTGTACCAGAAGTGGACTCTGTACTTAAAGAAGGACTATCTTCAAAGAAAAAAACTGGTGAAAGGATGACAATCAGCCAACGCATTGTCCATATGTTAAAAAAAGGAAAAATATGCATTGGTGAAGCAATTACTGTAGTTTAAGAATTACATTTGGAAGACCCTTGAATATGAAGAAGTTTTGAGAATCGGGCGTAATTCCTAAAATAATATTCCCTCTTGCTGAGTTTTTTTTGTGTGTCTTGCATAGTATAAGGTCCTTATTATAGCTCAGTACAACATTAGACCCTCCTCCAATTTGATGATTTACGAAACGGATAGATTCACCCTGTTCTTTGTTAGCTTGAGGTTCGCCTATTTTAGTTGATGACTTTTTTCTTCACTAAATTATGGATTCTATAAACCAATGTCTCGAACTAAAGTCCTAAATACTTGTAATTTACTTATTTTGTTTCACAGGTAGATTTTCCTTTTGTTTGTAAACAAGTGAAAACAGGTCACTGCGAAAAAGCTTCATAAAACAGATAATTAACCAAACATTTGTTTACAACATGATCACTTCATATCCTTCCTTCATTCTGTAAGCGGTTTTTTCCAGATTAGCTAATGGTTTGAAAAGTATTCTTAAATTAAAAGAAACAAAATCTTGTCCATAATCAAGTGAGACAGAGTGTATGTGCGGGTTTTTTATGCATGTGGAATGTATGCATTGTACAAGGAGGCGCAGAAGTTGTCACCCGATGTTCTCTCTTTACCTGTAATATTGTTGACAATTCGGGCCCGATTTATGGCATTTTCTATCACTCTTGTCTGAACTTACGATGGTAGGTCATCACATTCTTTAAGGATATTCTATTTAAGGGCTTCAAGAGTCCCAGGCTTCTTCACAACGAGCGATCTTGCCGGCCAGTGCAAATCGCTAAAACGAGAGATTATAAAGGACACGAAGGCGAAGTGGAAATACAGCCTTCAGAATTATTCTTTTTGACGTGTATTTTGTACTTGTTAACAACATAATTGAAAAATGCAAACATTATAGCATCTTCCCCCAGATTGATGACTTTTGCGCCAAGTTGTACATGTACAACACAAAATCTGATTAAAAATAATTTTCATTAAAAATAAAATAAGAACACCACTTAGTTAGAGTCGATAAACAACACTATTTATGAGCTTTCTGCAGCAATGCAAAAAATATTATAAATCTTACAACTGTTATAATTGAGTTAAATGCGGCCATAGAATTTTGTAGGCACTTTTATTTTAAGCGAATAAGGGGGCGCAACAAAACACCTTATAACATAGATTGTTGAATAATTAAAATATAAAATCATATCTTCACACCGAGATTTGACCCATCCAAGTGGATCAAAAGTCCACAAAAAAGTGGGTCAATATTCCCTAATTTTAGAAATAAAGTGGGTCATAAGTCCATAATAATTCCCTATTCAAATATTGAAAAAATCAGAACAATTAAGAAATTATTTATTTTGTTAAGAATTAACATTTATACTATTTAATACACATAAACTTAAAGCACACCAACTGACAACATATAGGCGTCTGCCTGGCGACTGAGCATACCCTAAGCGGAGCGACGGAGTCGCGTGAGCGGGTCCTTAAACCCGCAAAGCGGGCCACCCAAGGTACTGTTTAGTACTTTGGTAACAGATCGACAACATAGGCGTCTGCAAGACGACTGAGCATGAGCATACCCTAAGCGGTGCAACGGAGTCGCGGGAGCGGCAGAGAGGGCCCATAAAGGGAGTTAAAATGCTTTGAACCCGCGATGCGGGCCACCCAAAGCACTATTGTCAAAGAATACTACCTATAAAGTGGTTCACTGAAGTGGGTCAGAAATCCACAATCAATTGGCCAGAAATCCACAAGATTTTTGTGTGGACTTTTGGCCCATCGGGGTGGGTCGAAAGTCCACAATTGATTTATGGACTTTTTGCCCACATTAGTGGGACAAAAGTCCATTATGGACTTTTGGCCTGTGAACTTTTGACCCTGCGCCTACAGGTAACTGTCAAGTTTCTGTCAATGTCACCAAAGTGTGTTGATAAAAGCCCTCCAACACTAGCCCACTGTGTATTAATACATGTCAAATTGAAAGTGGGAAAGAATTCCATGCGACTGCTAAATTTGAAATGACTTTTCATATTTTGTTTCCACACTTGCTTGTATTAATAGTAGTAGTAGTTGAAAACTTTATTAAACAAACCAATAGTTTTAAATTTACAATCCAATCACATACATAAGTTTAATATGGTTTGGTCAAGGGCCGTCTACCAGATTGACAGTTTATAGTTCAAATATTAAATACTTTAAAATACATAAAAGATTTTTGTTCGATTAAAAGTCTCCTTCTTTTATACTATGTCTGTACCTCAGCCCTGTTTTAACATATTTATATAAAATTTTCCATTCAAGATGTCGACGACTGCATCTAATTCCATCAAAACAGCACCAAAATAAATAACCCGGAATTCTTTTAGGATGGGACACCGCCAATAAAATGATATATACATATCATCTATTTCCTTGAGGTTGCAAAGATCGCATACAATTGGAAGGTCTGGTCGATGTGGTATAAAATTGAAATTGATAATTTCACCTCTTGCTTTAAATTTAACGCTCATCATGTTTTGAAAGTAACTCTGTTCTTTAAGTTCGAAGTTCAGTTGGCTGTATATCATTCTGTATTGTGACGATTCTGCTTTTGATTTAAATTTTTCATAATACCTGTGGCTAGTTCTCTCAAGGATCCCATTGAATAAGTTTCTTAAGTCTGCAGTGCTTATTTCGGATGCAATTCGTGCGCTTACGCCAAGTGCAGTTGCCAGCTCCTCCCACCTCATAATAAGATTTCCTCTAGTACTTTGGGTGTGCTTCTGCACTTGTTTTGGTAACCTTCCCTAATCCATCTCTAATACTTTAATGATGTATTCGAAGTACATCTTAAGGGTAACGAAAAAACAATGGTGGAACGGTTGTTTTTTAAATGCAGCATATAGTTTGGCGTGAAAGCTGGTAACCGAAAAATCCTTTTTAAAAAATACCTCAGAAACTTTTCAACCTCTTCCAATTCACCATAACCCCAAACTTGAGCTCCATAAAGCAATATGGAAGTAGCAGTCGCACGAAAAATGTTAAGTTTCATACTATGATCAATGTGTTTATTGTCAATATAGCGGTTCCACACTGAAGAAACGGCCCTTTTTTCCTCGGCCAGTTTAGTTTGAAAATGTTTTTTTCATCTTGAGGTTTGCAGTGACCATCACACCCAAGTATTTATACTCACGAACTATTGAAACATTTTCTCCCTGATATCTCCATTTCTCGTTGTGTGAATGTCTACCCCCTCCTTCCCTGAAAATCATCATTTTAGATTTATCTAGATTGATAGACAGGTTCCAAAGATTACAGTAGCTTTCAAGGCGGTTCATCGTTCGCTGCATTCCTTTGACAGATTCAGACAAAAAAACTATGTCATCGGCAAAAATTAAAGAAGCAGGTATTCGTACGTTTCCAAACTGAATACCTCCACCGATTACTTCTACAATATCATTTATAAACAAGATGAAAAGTAAAGTGCTTAAGACACATCCTTGCTTAACTCCCATTTGTGTTGTGAATTCCTCAGAACTCGCCATCCCATACATACGCCACATTATTTTCGTACATCGCTTTTAATAAAACTACAAAATTGGACACTATTTCTAATTTGTACAGCTTATAAAAAAGTGCTTCTCGTGTGATTGTATTAATGCATTACCAATTAAAGCCCTTCCACACAAGCCCACTGTATATTAATACATGTCAAATTGAAAGTGGGAAAGAATTCCACGCAACTGTCAGATTTGTGGAAAATTATTATATTAGTATTAATACATTACCTTAACCTAGGTTAGGTTAGGTTAGGTTGATGGACTGACGGTAGATCTTGTTCCCGTCACACTTAGATCAATGTTGATCCTCTGTGATACCCCGATGGATTGGACCATCCCTTTAAAATAAATAACCTATGAAATCATATGGAGCATCGAGCCATTTCGAGGCGTTGATGAAGTTCATTAAGTTTAAAATGTTATCATCTGTTGACTTCGAGATTTCTGCTAAATCGTTGAAGAAGTAGCTAACAGGTTCATAATTTTGTCTGTTTTTTTTCTTATTGTAGCTGGGCCACAGATTCTTTGTAGTGGTACAAGTTGCAAGTGAGTTCCACCTATCATTGGTAAGTTCCACTATTTTCTTGTTAATCGCATGTTTAATTAACCTAAAATAAAGTGTGATAGAATGTGGGAAAGAATTAGAACCATTCCTAAAATACTTCATGTATTAAAACATGTCAAACGTGTGGGATAGAATGTCGGGTTGGTATAGGCTGGGCTATCATATTTTGTTTCCACACTATTCTACATTAATTTTTTTCCCAATTTGTTTGACAAGTATAAATGAACAGTGGGCTAGTGTGGAAGGCCTTTTACCTTAACCTAAAAAAAGTGTGATAAAATGTGCGATAGAATTAAAACCATTCCTAAAATTTTGTATTTATAAACACCTGTCAAATCGTGTAGGATAGAATATTGCGTTGTGTAGGATGGGCTGTCATATTTCGTTCCACACTATTATACATGATTTTTGTTCCACTTTTTTGACATGTGTTATTACACAGTGGGAAGTGTGGAAGGGCTTTTAGAAAAATGTTTGAAATATCCACCACACCATTCGTTGTTCCTCTAGTTTTCATTTATTCAAACAATTCACGTATAAAATCATAATTCAAGCCTTCACAGGATTTTTTTTTTAAATTGATATCAATACGGCAACATAGGTAATTTATTTTTAAATTGTTCCACCAATGATATCAGCAAATCGCAGCAAAATTCCATTCTATGTCATGCCAATCATCACATTCATCCCCATTCCACAATAATAAATTAATTAACTGTTCAATTATAAATACTTATACTATATACAATAATTATTATTATTCAAGCAAAATTTAATAAACAATTGACACGGTTAATGTTGATTAGCGTTTATGAGCTGCCGCAGTGAGTTGTTTACGGTCTTCCCTCTCTGACACCCTAACAGCTCACAATACGTATTTTCATGCCACCAGAAAATAATATAATAATAATAATAAATTGATCTCGGGTTAATTGTAATTTGCAATAATCGAACAAAGCGTGGGTGGGCATTCGGTCAGGAACGTGTAGGTTGTGATCGGTGATCGCTGATGATGATGTGATCGGAGGTCACTTATAGTTTCTGTCTGTGAGCTGTGTTGCACGATATTGTTGCCAAAGTAGGTGACCGGCTTGCTCAGTCGTGCACTAAGATAGTTTACTAATTGTATATTGATTCTTTTTAATGTGCACTTAGATTGTTGCTGTTGTTATAAATTTTCTCCTTGGCTGCTTAGAGATGGGGTAACTCTAGCTGGCGTTGTCCGTCATTTGTTAGTTAGCACAGTTGTTGCAATCTAAATTAGCTCTGACAGCTCTGAGTGGATATAATTTGATCAAGGTCAAGTGTTGTGCATTGTAATGCAATGTTGAAGACGGCTCTATGTAGTTTGGTTAGGCTTAGTTTGAATTTGAT
The DNA here is from genome assembly GCA_949320155.1 of Melangyna quadrimaculata. Classification (NCBI taxonomy): domain Eukaryota; kingdom Metazoa; phylum Arthropoda; class Insecta; order Diptera; family Syrphidae; genus Melangyna; species Melangyna quadrimaculata. Next base: position 405,155,092 of record OX439483.1, read on the forward strand.
TCTAAAATTATTATTGTTAGAAGGTCATTGATGGCAAGTGTACAGCATGTAGACAAAGGGAAACGATAATGCCATAATTGAACATGAGGCTGGCTGCGACTGCATTGAATTGAAAAATTTACATAATTCAATGTCATGGTGGATGACAATTTAATTATTTCATGATTTAGTATGCATATACTGTGAAATGCATCAGTCTGTTGCTGGAATTGATTGTTTCGTGAGATAAAATAACCATTTCACTTTGATGGAATGACAAATTAAATTCCGCAGAAATTTAATAGACTCGTAGAATCTAGAGAGACTTTATTTGCACGTGTCGCTCTAGAAATGATATACAATTTAGTGACAAGCAGTAGAATGCAAATAGAACTTACATCATTACATAAACAAATAACCTACATTTGCAGAAAATAAAAATATTAAAATTAAATTTAAGTGTTCTTGAGTTAGAAGGAACTACACATAAAACACCATGCAGTACAATATTCATATTTAATGTAATTTGTATGATTTTTAAAATTATAAAATAATTTATTTATAAATGAATGAATTCAAGTGGTTAAAGAAAAAAAGGAGTTATAAATAATTTTCAACTTCTGAATGAAAAAAGAACTATGTGAGTAGCTACGTTATTATGTAGGTTAACCTAACACAGTCTTCCATTAAACCGTTAATGACCGCGTACACCCTCTTTACCTTAATTTCTCATATTTTGTATTGTTTTGTTTGAGATTTATTTTGTGTGCTCTTCTCACGGATAAAAAGGTGTTAACTGTTTTGTATTAAATGCATTAGGAGTCTTTCATAGATAAAATGTAGAACTTAAAGAAGTGTCTATAATGAAGGTAGATGTATTCTGTAAATATTAAAACGGCTCTCTGTACTTTCTTAAATTTCTTTATTAATATTTTTCTATATCTATAAATGGTACTTTGTGCTAACGATGATGTGTTCAATCCATAAAATAAACTTTTGTAATCTATGGTGATTTATATAAGCTGTGCAAATATAGGAACTGGAACTGTACTATATTTTAGTATTTTAAAATATTATATCATCTAATACTACGTTTTCATTAGAGCCGAAATGAGGTAATTTCGAAATTTGGCAAAAAAGTGTTTTCATTATCAAATTAGCTAATTTCATTTGACATCTCATTTCATTTTGAATTTGGAATGGCAGTTAGCCGTTTATTTTTGTTGTTTTCTCTTTCTGTTTTATGTTGTTGAGTATAGTGTATTGATATTTTCATGCAAAAGCTTTTAAGAGCTTTTGAAACTGATTCCCGGTGGATGCATTCACCCAATTTCCAACCTAATTTCGTGCAAATGAGGTTGAAATTACCTCATTTCGAAATGTGATTTTGTATGGGAAATTAGGTAATTTCGGATCTCATTTGGAAATTTGCCACGAAATTACCTCATTTGGCCCAGTGAAAACGCCATATTAGACAATTGTATTTAACCATTATATATTCAGTTAGGTTAATCTATGATTTGGTCCCAAAGCATATTGTAACAAAGGCCAATCTAGTACGAATTGACTGAGCATGAGCACTGACATTAAAGACATACAAAACTTACATATGTACATATGTAAATATGTACATATGTACATATGTACATAAATAATTACAAGAGATATCCTAAACGAACAAAAAGAAGGAACAGCGCTCGGGAGTGCACCTCACTTAGAAAAAGCTGACATCTTGCTGAAGTAGGAATGAAAAAAGAGAAAGGCGGTTAATTTCACTAAGGTCTTTTTATATGAAATCTATAGTATTATCCTGGAGTCGATTTTTTTTACGCTGGATTTCGACAGCTGGTGGCGCATGTGTTTGCAACATGTTTTATGATTTTAACAGCGTAGACATTAATGTTTAGAAAGAGTAAGTCTAGTTATATTGTAAGGGAGTAAGGGAGTTAGATCTCGACTTTCAAATTTGTTTCCTCAACAAAAAGTTCTAAGAGAAGTTGGAGGATTTCGACACTGCGTGACTCAGTAGTCTTCGATGTTGATGATATTACTATAGTTTTCGTATCTCCTCCTTTTGACTGTTTGAAAACCTACTATCAGTTCGTTTTTGACATAAGCTTAAAAGGCCCAGTTGACAATTATAGTTCTAACTTAAGACACCGATTACTCTATTTGTAATTTCGGTGTTTTTCATCTTTTTGAAAGATTGGGTGAGGGCTGGGGTAGAGGGATGGGGCAATGAAAGCACGAATGAAAATGTCAAGACTTTTTCTGGTTGAACTTTGACGTTTCCGATTTGGCAACCACAGTGCTCCTCGGTGTTAGCAAAATGCGATTTAAACAAAAAAAATTGAATTGGAAAATTGTTTTTCGTAATTAAATATACGAAGTATACAAGTATATTTGAGAAAGAATTGATTAAAAAACATTTGTACTGATCATTTTCCCACAAAACCAAATTCTATGCGCTGCAAAATAAAGAGGGCAAGTACATACATACTTATTTTTGCAAACCGAGTAATCATGAACATACGTGTCTGTACAAGCAAACGAAAAACCGAAACGTATAATAATTAGTGGAATCGGTAAAGCTGATAGTTGTTGTTTATCAAATTTTTGACGATTGCTTTCTATATCTTAGTCTATAGAATTGATAGAGACAGCTATTTTAAAAACGACATTCAACAAAAATTGACAATCGAATCAGTTTAGCCTATTCCAACCCAGGCTCTAATAGTTGACAATAAGCAAATGAGAGATACACACAATCAAGGGAAAAGTGGCCAATTTCAAGGCCGAACGATCTTCTTAAAATTCAGCCCTATTGTGAGTTCCGCGTGAAAGTTCTCTTATTGTAAGTTTCGGGCGAAAAAGTTTCGGGCAAAAAGATTTCTATTTAATTTTTGGTGGCAAACGAGGACACACTTTATAAAATGGAGAGTAAAACTCACAATAGCTTTTAAAAATCCGGGCGAACAAAATATTTTCGGGCGAAATTTTTCCCGGGTGAAACTCACAATAGGGCTAATTATCTTTTTAAAATGTATGTAAGGTACATATGTAAGTCTTATGTTTGCAGTAGATTTACTGAATTGCTAATTAATTTTAAAAAATTACTTATTTACCTATGTTCCTATGTTAGTAGTACTTAAATAAAGGGATACTAGATTTATGGCTGCTTAATTTTGTTGAAATTTGACGTTCAAGACAATTTTATAGTTTTTGTTTGTTCAGTTTAATGTATAAATTGAAGCACCATGTTTCGAAACAAGTTCAATAAATTTCAAAATATAATATGGCTACAATGTAACTTATTAACTGTTTTGTTAACGCAATACATACATACTTCTAACTTAAAAGCAGAGAATAGAAAAAACATTTTTTCCTTTTAAACAAAAAATTAATTAAGAATTTCATTTACCCACACTCACTTACAAAAGCCTCCGCAAAAGTAAACATCCTCCACAAAATATGGTGCGGCAAATGTCGACGCAGATCTCTTTTGTTTGCTAACCGCGTTAACGTTCAGACTCACAGCCGCCTCATATACGGTGCGACCAACCGACGCAGACAACGACAACGAAGACTACGACGACAGGCGGCGCATGTGCAACCAAATAAATAATAATACTTTGCGACTTAAGGAGATTTCTTTGTTCGAATACACTATATAAGCAGGCAACTACTCCCCCTAGTTGACTGTCAGAAAACCACACACAACAAAATAATGAATGTTCGCGGCCAACGGCTGCAACGACGATCGATGGTGACGGCGACGCCAATATTAGTCTTGCCTCCCAGGAGGCATGCTAAATCCCTCAACAATTTTAAAGAAAATAGAAACAGACCCTCTCTTCCGGGTCACACTTTACGTCTTACCCTTGACATTTGTCAGACTATACTCAATAAATTTAACAGCAGCGACGACACAGTCATAAGACCACTAGTAGTTTAAAGATACCTTCATTGTTAAGCTCTTACGTCTCTAGAAAAACATAGGAATGTACCAGTACACATTGCTCACTGAAAAAGCCTTAAAAGTAAAGAGCACAGTGTCTAGAAGCCAACATTGCGGAACACCACAGCTTTATTCAAATTATAAATTGCCATATAAAAAATATAAACAATATTTATCTTAAAATAATCAACGCCATCGTAATGATAAAATACTTGCAGCTTTGAAAGTCTTATTAGCAAAGTTGGTGTTATTGCAGCTGAGCGTCGTCTCATCGCCAAGTAAGGCAACTAACATCAGACACTAACGTGTCCACAACAAAATATTTAAAAAGTCTAAGTCACATCATGACTTGCATTTTAATTACAATATACATGTTTTGCTGTTTGTTTTTGGAGACAAAAAAGTGTGACCACTATAAATCTGTGATAGGGGAAACAATTTTGCATCATGTTGTAAATTCCACTGGGTGTCTTAATATGATTTGAGAAGAAAATGGATGACTTTTTGTAAATAGTGTGCTAATCTCATGTAGAGCGGGTGGACCAGATAAACCTCAAATGGTTTTATTATAATTCGAAGAAAATAAAATTTCGTACCCAACAACTGTTCCTGGAGCCAGCATCTAAGAGGAAATCAGATCAACAATTGAACAGCATCTGGTGGACACTAAAATAAACATTATTTCCTCATCAGTTATCTATTTTGTGAAATTGTCAAAAAGCTATCGGAAATGTTTAAACAAAGTAAAAATGAAAAAAAAATTCGGGTTTTCACAACGAAGTTCAACTTAACGTGCACAAAAAAAAATTTATGAAATATTTTACAAAATCAAAAAAGTGATAAAAGTGCGTATACGCCCCGGTGTACAAGTCGCTCTTATAGAGAAACGTTTTCGTATTGTCGTTTTAAATAAGTTGGTTTTGTTGCGATGTTCTTTGAATTATTGAAATCATAGCCATAATTCACTTGTTTGACATTTAATGGCTTGACAGATAATTAAAAAAAAAACATATTTTGACGTATAAAGAAGCCATTAAATAACCCTTCTTCTTGACAAAACATTTCACAGCCCCGTAAAAGTCACATTGAACCACAATATCAACTTGGCCATATCGTGTTATCGTCAAGGAGAAAAATTATTGATTTTTACTCTTGTCAACTCTCTGATAACGCTTAACGTTTTTGGATGTCGTGAAGTAGTATGATCGTCAAGGCTTAAAATTTTGGGATATCATTGACCGATTGGTGTCATTCTTGTGATCCTAAACGTCTCATATATCGACACTTGACACATTTGACGTTGATAATATATTCCACAATATGTTGGTTAACGTCAAGAAGTTAACCGTCAAAGTCAGATATGTCATATGTTTGATAGTTCATTTTGCGAACTGTCAAAAGGACGAAAGACGAAACGAACGAAAAAACGAATCGTCTATTCGGGGTCTTCCTTAATATTTCGCATATCACATAACTAAGAAGAACTACGGTCTAAGATGCTACTTGTAAAATATAAGGATGTCGCGAGACTGTGAACACATATTATATTGCTATTGGAATATGACGTATAGGCCTTTGTAGTAAGCCCAACTGGCCCCACTGTAGTTGACAACCAGTAACTCTATATATTCTCATCAAGTGATTGGTAAATTCTAGATTAACTTGTAAATATGCACGCGCTGAATGGATTAATAATGTATTCGGGCGTGAGGTTAAAAGCGCTCAATCCAGCACTATTTATGCTATGTCATTGTCAGAATAAATTAAACGTCTGCATGATCTAGGAAAAGTTTTTCTCTGCGATGGTAATACTCACTGTGTTCTGTTTTTTTTTTTTACTATATATCAACACCAGCTGCAGATGTTGCAATTGTCCATTAAAGAGTCTTAAGGAAATAAAGCCGCCACTGCTATACAACTTATCGCTCCAAATGAAGTCGTTTTAAGTAGGAACACTGATGAGCAGGCGGCGCGGCGCGCGGTGGCATCAGCATCGGGATCGGGTGACCATTATAAGCCTTTGCCGCCTAGACGTGAACGTGGAATCTTATAATGAATTTCAAATGCTAAGCCGCATGCGACATGTTTTACTTTGTGTGACTCTGGCTGTTAGTAGTCCGGCTCTTTGAAATGAGCGTGCGAAAAATCTTAAAAGTCTTTTGGGTATTCGTATTTCGTATACATATCTTTTTCTGCAGGGAATTCTTTGGCTCCAGGGTGTGCACATTGCATATATACAACATAATATGTGTGCTCGTTGTGTACACGGAGTGCTGTGACAAATGTTTCTGTCAAGCATTTCAACGAGCAACTACGACGATGCTGGCGCTGCTGCCAACTTGTATAGAAAGTTAAGTGCAGAAGCTAGGCGCAATGTATATAGTTGGTTATTTTCAATGTTTAACTTAACACTAGGTTAAAATTAATGGGGTTATTTACGAGTACTACTGTTTTTGTTTGTAGGGTAGACTAGCTGTTATTGTAGATATCGTATCGTATCATGAACAAGTTCCTTAATGAGTTTCTACGAGACGAAGGGTAGGTAATTGTCGGTTTTGACCTTTTACTAAGTAGGTTGATAATACACAAATGCTTATACATAGATGAACTTTATACTAAGGGAACTTTTTTTTTAGCAATTAAAGAAAACTAGATTAAGGATTCACCCGATGCTCATAACTTAAGAGCCTCATAAACCTATTCACCAAGCAATAATAGTGAACATATTAACGAGCGCTCACAAATGTTATGAGTGGTCTCGACCACTATTTATGTTATGATCGCTTTCTTTGAAAAGTTGTTTTATAAATTTGCAATAAAACATCCCATCTCCCAAAACAAAACAGAAAAAGATATGCTCATTTGATACACCAAATTCGCCATCTTGGTATTCCTGGTTATTTATATGAAGTCACAGCTCACTTTATTGTTACTATTTCCTGTTAAAGTCAAAATTTTTAGACGATAATAGAAAAACATAATACAGTTATATTAAATTCTTAAAAAAAAAACACTTCCTTATATTTGTATTCATAGATTCAACCTATTTACAAACAAAAGTACAGAATGTTTTGGGTTTCTTGATATTCTTTTGGCATTTGCCTATCCAGCTGCCTATCGTACCCAAGAACAGTTTGATTTTACAGTTTGGGAATGTTTGGTTGGTTCTCATTTTGAACATTCGCTCTCATTTTCGAACATTGGCACTCATTTTCGAACATAGAAAAATACTTATGAGTGGTTTGTGAATAGCTCAAATAACTTTTAAGTTATAAAGCTCATTAACTTAGAGCTGTTTATAAGTGATCGTTGAATACCGGCCTTAATGCTTCAACCACGCACTGAGCGACAGGGCGAAAAGTTCAAGCAAAACAAATACACTGGGGCGAATGTTTCCTTGAAGTCGATTCCAGGTTTCTGTGAGCATCCTTGTACAACAAGTCTTGGCTTGTAGCTACTTGGCAAGCGGCTTCGTCCACGTCTGACGTTTAACGGACGGAATCTGCATCGGTCCACAGAGATCGGCATTAACCAATTCGCCTGGTTTTATCTTTCTTGATTTTACATCTTTCATGAAATTCTGTCGATGAGATTTTCCAAAAGCACATCACTTGCAGAAGAATTTTTCAGATTCCACTATAGAGAGTTGTTTTTTTTAGATCTGATTGCATGATTGTATCGATGCTCAGATGTCTAAGGCGTTTGTGCCATCTATAAATCCTGTGACTGACTGAATCATTCGCAATATCTGGTTGAACAATACTCAAGCATATCTTATACAGTCGAGTAGCTTCACAACGTTGTCCAAGTAAAAGAGTCTGTCCGTTCCTTTTAACTTCTGCACGACCATTGATTCTTGAAGCTCTTAGTAGCACCATGCATGTCAGCTGAGCTGGCGCTGAACAAGTTGAATCCAAAGCTGGGAACAATAAGTACATTCGTTAGTATGTGGCACTGCCTGCACCTTACCAGAGACATCCGATTTGATTTTCACAGCGCCGATTCCAGGAGCATACACCGTTTCCATATTTCCTAAGCAAACAAGATACTGACGTTCATCAAGTGTTCGGAACCTACTGAACGAATTTCTTTGGAAACAGATGTGGCTAGATGCTCCAGAGTCTGTGTACCAGAATGTACTCTTACTGTCTGTAAAGCGTGCCATTAACGCCGATGATGTACCGTGTTTGTTGTCTTTTTGTTGTGCCAGTCAGGTGCGGCATTCTTTCCACCAATGCCCGCGCTTCTTCCAAAAACCACATGTTGAATTCTTCTTTTTATCTGCTACTGTCATCTTTCTTTTGCTGTGAAGAATTAATGCCTGATGGTCTGAAGGACAATCATCTGGCCTTTCCAAAAGAAGCATCTCCTCTTTCATCAGACGCTGGGTCAAACTTTGAAGAGTTTGTACCGAGTGAGCACCGGAATCCCATGCTGACCTAAAATGCCTGAACTGTGATGGAAGACTACAGAATATTTGTGTGATTAAACCTGATTCTGCTATTCGGAGCACCCAGTTCCTCGAGCCATTTGCTCTATACCAGATATGTGGCTGGCCATGTTGTCGTCTTCCGGCTTCCGATAATCGTAAAATCTTTGCTGCAATGTACTGAGTGAGACTCCAGATCTCTGCTCATATATTGATGAACGTTTTGTCCATATCTTGGCTGCAAAATCAATTGTCACCAAAAATTTCAGCTGTTTGAAATCCATGGACGAAGTGATTATAAGTTGTGCCTTCTTATTTTTGTGAATCCAAACAGCAAGGACGAACTCCTCCGTTGGCTTTTTGGGTTCATCGAGAACGCCTTCCAAATTATAGGCACGCAAATAAACCAAAACCTGAAACTTCCAAAGCGAGTAATCTTTTCCACTTAATTTGTGCAAATTTATACTTTTGTCCATCGTGGTGAGGTAAATCCTTTTCAGCAGAGCTACTTACTTACTTACTTAGGTCCTCGGACCTATTACGTCCGTGATGTTTCCCTTACGGGACATAGGGCCTCCACTACACCTACGCGCCATCGTGTACGATTTCTTGAAATATATTTCAGCTCTCTCCAACTTTTCCCCAGTCGTGCCGATTCCTGTTCGACCGTTCTTCGCCATGTACTTCTAGGCCGGCCCACTTGTCTTCCCTCCTGTGTGAGCGGGTTCCACTGCATTGCTTGAGATGCAATGCACCGATCGCCTTTTCGAAGCGTATGGCCAATCCACTGCCACTTTCTTCTTCGTATAATGGAGTCTATGGGCTCCTGACCCGTTCTCGTATGAAGTTCGGCATTGGAGATACGGTTGGGCCAGAAAATCCTCAAGATGTTTCGTAGACATCTATTAACGAAGGTTTGCAGCTTTCTAGTGACAATTTCAGTGACTTTCCAAGTGCTGCAGCCGTAAAGCAGAACGGATTCAACATTGGAGCGGAACAGTCGTAGCTTGGTCTTTAAGCTAAAAGAGTTGTTTCTCCATATTTTGGACAGCATTCCGAACGCAGCCTTTGCTTTTCTGATTCGGCTGTTTACGTCCAGTTCAGTTCCGCCACCCGTAGAGATAATACTCCCAAGATATTGGAAATCCTCTACCATCTCTACCGGTTGTCCAGAAATATTTACTTGGATTGATGAGGAAGTTCCAAGGCTGATCCTTTTAGTTTTTGCCGAGTTGATCTTAAGCCCTACGATTTCTGCTTCTCTCTCCACCCTTGTTGTCATTTGATGGAGATCCATGATCCTATGAGAGAGTAAGCATACGTCGTCCGCGTAGTCCAGATGTTTGAGGTGAGATTGCAGAGTCCACTGAATTCCCCCATTTCCATTTGACAAAGCTGCGTGCAGTACGTCACTTATCACCAACAGGAACAGTATTGGTGACAGTATACAGCCTTGCCTAACTCCACTTTGGATTTCAAACTCCTCTGACAGCCTACCTTTGTGCAAAACGTGACACCTGGATCCATCATATGTAGCCTTGATAATAGCAATCAATTTATCTGGGATGCCCCTCCTGTGCAAAGCAAGCCAAATAAATTCTCTATTGACACTGTCGAACGCCTTTTCAAAATCGATGAACAGCAGGTGAAGTGGTGATCGATATTCAACGCACTGTTCGATGATGATCCTCAAGGTGTTGATGTGATCAACACAGGAAGATCCAGTGCGGAAACCTGCTTGTTCGGCGTCGAGTGTGTCTTCGAGGTGGTCTTTAATTCGGTCCAATATTATCCTTGCTATTATCTTGGCTACTGCAGGCAGAACGCATATTCCTCTCCAGTTTTCGCACTGTGTGAGATCTCCTTTCTTTGGGAGCTTGACAATCATTCCTTTTTTCCACTCTTCAGGAAAGCTCTCTGCTTCCCAAGCTCTCTTAATAAGTGGGTGCAGTAGCTCGCTCGATGTCGTTGGGGCTGCTCCTAAGAGCTCTGCAGGAATACCGTCAAGTCCAACCGCTTTGTTGTTCTTCAGTGCTTTGATGGCGGTGATAATTTCTTCTTTACTGGGGGGTACGGTGCGTATTCGGGAAATTGTTACTTCGGGTAGCTCAGTGGGAATAGGGTTCACTTCACTTGCGAAAACGCGGTTTAAAACCGCAGAAAAGTGTTCCCTCCACCTTATGAGCTGGTCCTCATCCGAAATTAGCAGGGATCCGTTTGTGTCTTTAACCAGGTGTTGTTTAGAGCTCTGGACACCAGTGAGCTCTTTGGTAATTCTGTAGACGGTCCTACTGTCACACCTACTAGCGGCTTCTTCTGCTTCTGTAGCCAGTGCGTTGATGTAGTTACGCTTATCACGTCGCACACTACGGTGAACTTCCCTCATCTTCATGCGGTACGTAGACTCAAGCTCGTTTCTCCCTGCTGCTGGGGTAGCTGCGATGCGAGCTTTAAGGTGTTTCCTTTCTTCGATCCTTGCCCAAGTTTCGTCGGAAAGCCAAGCACTATTTCTTCCTTGCGCCCGGCCGACTATACTTTCAGCACCGGATATGAACACATTTTTCACAGCACACCAATGATTTTCGATGGATGTGGTTTCCGTGCTGCTGATTGCGTTCAATCCTTGTGAAAGGTGGTCCCCTAGTTGTTGGCGCACTGCAGGATCCTTTAGTCTATCTGTATTAAACTTGGGCATTCGAGTGTTTCCTTGGGATCTCCGAACTGCAGCTGTACGCAATCTTACGGTAGCAACCATCAGATGGTGGTCCCGGGCCATTCCCATGCCAGCACCTCTTCTGTTACGGACGTCCTGGAGACTGCTTCTAAAACGCCGGCTGATCGCGAAGTGGTCAATTTGGTTGGAAGTTGCTTGTCTGTCAGTCGACACCCAACTGACTTTGTGGCACGTCTTATGCTCGAACATGGTCCCTCCAATAACAAGGCCGTTGGCATTGCAGAAATCGACAAATCGTTCGCCATTGTCGTTTCGGTTACCAACACCATGTTTTCCCATGACATGCCTTAGCCCAGTGTTGTCATTGCCAACCTTGGCATTTAAGTCTCCCATCACCATTACTATATCACCTCGTGGAACGCTATCATAAGCAGCACTCAGCCGGTTATAAAAGGCCTCCTTCTCCTCGTCAGAAGAGAGCAAAGTTGGGGCGTAACACTGTATGATGGTGACGCGACGTACTCTAGTCCGGAACCTGGCTTTCAGGATCCTGTCACCTAAAGGCTCCCAGGAAATTAGGCTTTTGAGAGCTGTTTTGGAAAGCAGCAATCCAACGCCAGATTCCCGAGCGCTTCCAGGTGTTTTTCCGGAATAGAATAGTACAGTGTTACGGGTTGGTGACTTGAACTTCCCCGAACCCAGCCATCTAACTTCACTTATCCCTAAGATGTCCATCCTATACCGCATGAATTCCTTCTCTAGTTGCAGGAATCTGGCATTCTGAGGACCTTCTTTTCCATTATCAAGAAGCGTCTTCACATTCCAGAAACCAATCTTTGTCCGGGTACAATAGCCAAAAGTCGTCAACGAGTTATCATTAATTATCCGAGGCGTAGTGTTGGTTTCGGTAGCGGGTTGATTTCAGTTACGGAGAATGCTAACCTCCGTAACCTATCCTAGAAAGCTAGGCCTTTTCGCACTTGTAATTTTAGCCTATTTATGTATATTGGGATACATAAATAGTTGCCCGGGGACCACCACGAGGAGGTAAAACAAGCACTTCATCGTGACTGATTGTTGCGCTACTGGCCCAGACCAAGTTCCGAGCAATCAATAGTTTCCCGATCAGGCACGATGCAGGTCGCCCACCTGCAGAGCTAGCGACAATTAATTTGTGCTTGTTATAACGTGTTGAAATAAAAGAAAATGTTAACACCAAAAAGTATTTTACCAAGCGCGTTATTTTATGCACGCTAGCAAGTCGTTGAACAGATAAGATCTGAATATAACAATAGAGACAGATACAATGTGAGATAGATAGAAATCGCTACATACAAAAATTGATGCGTTCCATCAGATACGTTCTATCATTGTATTTAAAATCTAGATTATAAACACAATGGTTCTATTAGATGCGTTGAATTGTATGCGTTCAACAATGTTTATTCAACAGTAACTATAGGTATAAGCATGTTTACACTAATGAATGTGTTATACCAAACACCTTTAAATTTATTTAAATCATGTAGAAAGACAACATTTCATGTAATTACTACAGTCACACAATAATTTTCCAACCAAAAATACCAATTTAACGCTCTACCGCAATTATTTTAAGTCATTCATAAAAAAAAACCTGACTTGGTGCTTTTATCTAACCACAAAATTCAAATGCACCGAAGATTATTACAAAATCATTTATTATAGCCACGCAACAAACTTCACTAAGCCAAAATCATGCTTAATCCAATTTACACAGTACCACCTAACGTGCTAGGTATTATAATAATGCACATGGATGGAAGTCCACTCATCAGCAACAGACTTATCATCCCACAGTCCACTGTTTTCTAAGCATCTCTCCCACGTGTAAACTCACGTTGCAAAAGTGATTAAGCTGCTAACTGAATGTGCAACAACCACTTATGACGACGCGACGACCTACGATGTGCAACAAAGACACATTTATATGTACATCGCATCGCGCAAGTTGCTTTGCTGCCTTATTTAAATCGATAACACAATTAATATGTGTGGTGACTAAACAATTGTGGCGATTAATTCAAAAACTCCTTGTTGAGAATGAAAGAAAGAGAAAGAAAGAAGCTAAAATTAAATGGTTTGTGATAAACACAAATGGTAAACATAATGGACGCGCTTTATGTCAAAGGGATCCAGTTTATGAATGCGCGCATTTTGAATGTGGAAAAACCACCACAACGCCTTCATAGAAAATTGAAAACAAAACTTTAGTACCATACACAATACACACCGATCAATCGAACGATTTGTTTACTGTTTCAACACAACAACGCAATGTCGACAGAGACTGCTGCAAGTCCGTGTGTACTGTGTATAGTGTAGGTATCCCATTATTATCCTCGTGCAGTGCAGGAGTGCCGAACTTGTGGACAGATGGCAACTAGGCCAGGCTATAGTGGGACACGGAATATTCAAAATGGTTTAATGCAACAAGTCAGGAATATTTGGAATTAAAAAAGAAATATCTCTACCAAATATTAATACAATATCTCTAACTGCTATTTCAGCTTAATGTTCAAAGAATCTCTTCAATGGATCCAAAGTTAACTAATGAAACCTAAGGGCAATTATTCAAACGAGCTTTAGCCAAAATGCAAAATGTAACTCACTGATGGCTTTTAGATTAACTAAAGTTCAACCAGGGTTTAGGGTTCAAGATCAAGAGATTTGGTCCCTACCCCTCACTTTTCACTCTCTTCACCTCCGAACAGAAGATCGGCATTGGAAAAATCATCCAATGTAAATTGAGACATACATACCTATTCTTGAACATTGGTTTAAGTTCAGTTAATCCGCTGAAGTCGGTGAGTTTAAATCTTGAACTGAGGTTGAACCTAATGTGTGGTATAACTGTTAATTGGGTTCGGAAAAAAAAATGTTATTGAACTCAATTCGAGTTCGAACCCAAAACTCGGTTCAACCATCAATTACCCCGTTTACATGAGGTATTCGAGCAAGCTACAAGCTCGCTTGGCCCCTTTCTATACCTGCGTTGACTTCAAATGAGCTTCAACCGACTCGATTCCACTTCAGGAGCGGAGTCGAGTCGAAATTGTTGATAAAAAACCTGGGTCGAAGAGTTGGTCTTGACGATGTGTTGACCACAGTGTCTTTGCACATGTGCGAGTAAAATTATTTATTTGTTTTGATAGATATGTGAAGTATGCAATAAAATTCATTAAATTTTAACTGTTTTTGTGTGAAGTAAATATATTGAAGCCATTCCTTCAACTGCAATCTCATCTCAACACCATATCAACTCACGTGACGAAAAACTTGGGTCTAAAATCCGACCCTAATACAACTCGAGCTTTCGATACTGCTGGTAAATTGTATCATAATAACCGATACTTCAACCAAGTTTGAATTTCAGTTGTTCTGACGAAATTGGTGAGATCAATTCGGTTGTTTGCAGTTCAACTATTTGTTTAACGCGCGCTTTGTAGGTTAACAACTCCATGTTATGTCGAGATTAAAATCTGGGATAAATATGGGATAATTTATAATGTAGTACTTGAAACATGAACCTTGGTTGACGGTTACTTAGAGCCAGTTAGTTCACTCACAGTTGGTTATATTTAGTATCTGACTTTCATAGCCTCTAGTTAAATAACGATACTCAACCAAAATCTGCTGATTACTGATATCCAGGACTAACAACTAAAACTTTGGATCTTTTGAAAAGTTTGGTCAGGAAACACATTCGACGATACACCAGTTTCAATAAACATGTATTAAATGTGATTACCTGTGAACAACTTGGCCCTTAATCCGCTGAAATGTGTGGGTTAAATCTTGGATTAAGGTTGAATCAAATTTATACATTTGGTCCAGAAAAACATGTTATTGGACTTAATGCAAGTCTTACCCCAGCAAGCCCCATCTTGTAAACCCTTCTCTTTTTTTGTACTAATCTAAAAAATAAGGAAACGTTCAAAAATAAATTCGCGAGGTAAATATCAGAAGCTGAAATTGCAACGTGTGAACGCATCATTCGCTATTTTTCCTGCTATTGAAACAAGTATACTTCGGCTGAATAATGCTGGATTTACATGTATCTTCGTCTGCAAAATGCAGAAAAGTAGAGCAGGACAGATGTATACAAAAAATCCGAGCGAGTAAAAGAGAACCATCAAGAAGATGAATATGTTCGTCTTCATTTCTGCATTATGGCACTTTTCTATAATGCAAAAACGAAGTTCTTCTGCATTTTGATCTTTTCTCTCTATCTAACAAATATACATTTTGTATTTGGCATCCCCTTTTTTGTGCAGAAACCAAATGCAGATACATGTAAATCCACCATAAAGCTGAAAGGAAATAAATTGAAACAAATATTTTAACTGTTTATGCACTAATGAAAGAACATTGATTTTCAAAATTGCTGCAACTGTAAACTCTTTAACTTTCGAAATTTAGCTGTTTCATAATTTAACTTAAATTTTCTAAGTACTTTTCCCGCTGTATTTCAGTTGTTCGCCCACACATAATAAACAATCGAGGTGGGTTAAGTGAATTCCTTTAGAGTAGAGATCGGTCTTCAACGGCCTCAATATATATGGAATTTTATTGCACGCCCCAGGGTTTGGGCTGTCTTAGATTTATGAGCAGATTTGGTGATCTTAAGAAATATGACTCAAGGAATCGATGCTGATGCAATATACCTATGTAAAGTGGCGCGCAGGACCACAAGTAGGAAGGCGAGCCTCCAATGTTTGATCATGTTATTCATATCCACCCGCGCCCCATGCTGTGTGAAATCGGTTTTTTTTCAAAAAAAAAAAACACCAAAGTCAACTTTAGAAAATTAATCGTACATCAGGCAATAGCAAACATATGTGTGATGAATAAATATGTGTGATGCATTCGTGCAAACTATAGGAACATATAAAATTGCCAGCTGAGATCGTGATGATTGTGGTGAAAACTTCACGCGGTATGAGTTGAATAATGTTTTAAATGAATCTCGAGCGCGAATTCAATCTTCTTGTCCCCTAAGCCCCCGCCATGATTTAAACGAAAGTGAAAAGTGTAACTAGAGAAGGTCGGTGGTGGTCTCTGTCTCTGGTCTTTGAGTTTGGATTGCGATTCAAATTAATTTACTAAGTGATTGAGGTTTTGTTGAACATGTGTGTGCGGTTCCATGAAGAGATTGCCTTACTAATTGGGGTTTGGGCTTGGGGTGTGTTTTAAACAACAACAACAAACAAAAAAGTTGAACTCAGCTGGGGAGCTGTGCGGAAAATTTCAAAGAATGGGAAAATATGACAGTGACTGACAGACAATCTGTGTGGCAAACTTGTAATAAGATCATGCAGTTGCTTGATAAATGACAGCTTTCTTATATAAAACATATAGTTTGGGCTTTGGGGTATGATTTACTAATCCGATATGAAGTTCCAGGGACTATAACATCTTTATAAGCCCGACGATAATATTTGACAAGTTTAAACTAATGGTATTGTTTGGCGGTATGTTAAGACGCACCCAGAAACTTTACTGTTTGCTAAAATATTATAGATATGTATGTGCTTCAGGCAAAAACAATGGACCAAATTTAAGTCAATTTATTTTGACGTTAAAGTATTTTTAGTAGTTAGTGGTGCCGGGTTAAAAGAAAAAAGATTTTACTAATTTTAATTAAGTTAAGGATCTTAGTGTCCCTTAACCTATAATTTAGGTTAAAACTAGAAAATGTCTAATATATCTTATAAGCATCGCCATCGTATTAAATCCAAATGACATTTTAAAATGTCAAAATGGGTATGTTTGTGGGTTTTTTTCTTCCAGTTATTACGAACGTGTTCAGTTGGAGTGTATGAAGAAAATTGATTAAGTAAGTATGATACCGGTTAAAATGTATTTAAAAAGTATAATGACATAGCATTTTTGTAGGTGTCTGAGAATTTGAAAATATTCTCATTGGGCTGTTTTGGTCGTATTCTTAATTAATGAAAATACATTTTCATCTCTTTTCCCTACGTTTCGACGGTTGTTGCCATCATCTTCAGTCGATCTTTTATTTTCAAAAAATAAAATAAACATTTTAAACATAAGAACATTTAAAGCAGAACATGGTGGAAAACTTACATTCAATTGAGGTTTAATTATATAAACCATTTTTGGCAACACCTTGGAAGGAATTACAAGTAACACACAAAGCTATAGATAGGTTAGGTTAGGTTAGATGGGGTGATGATGCGGCATGCCACATCATCTCACTCGGATCTCAATGAATACATTGCGTTCCCCGAAATACGAAAAGATGGGTATGAGGAGGTGTGGGGAGAGGAATTTTAGATATGAGAGGCCTCCCTGAACTATTCTGAGTGAATTTCAAGACGTTTTTCAGTGGCAAGATTGACATGTCGCCCAGTTCATCGAAAAAATATTACCCGAGGTCTTCTTTTCTGGCTCTGGCTAGTCTGGGACATTCACAAAGAAAGTGATATGAGCCCTCTTCCGCATCTTCATCCTGACACCCTCTACATAAGTCGGATGTGCTGATGCTACGGCTGTCCACGAGACGAGACTCTGCGAGACTTTTGTAAGTCTCGTCTCGGTCTCGTTAAAATCGAAAAATTCTCAGTCTCGTCTCGGTCTCGTGTCGATCTCGTATAATTAAGTCTCGTCTCGGTCTCGTCTCCAAAAAACACGATTTCCGGACAACCTGATGATTATTGGAATGAAATATTTTAGATTATAGTTTGAATATGTGCAAAAGAAAATAAATATTTAACTAAAATTGGATTTTTTAATTTATTTGACTCTCTGTAAATTTCGGTCCAAATATACAGTCTCGTCTCGGTCTCATCTCGGTTGCTTAAAAGGCTGTCTAGTCTCGTCTCGGTCTCGTCATGTGAAACCGAGACTTTTCAAGTCTCGTGGCCAGCCCTAGCTGATGCCCATTCTGCTCATGTGGGTACCCATCGAGTTGTGGCCCGTTAAGATTCCAACTAGTAGGGATAAATGAGGTCTGCCTATCTTGAGTATGTACTCTGTTTTCTTACGCGAAATATTTGGCCACAGGTTTCTTGACACACGGCAAGTGTCGATTGATGACCATCTGACATTTGCGGTCTCAAGAAAGCTCTGATGAATTCTACTCTTTGCTACAGTGGCATGAATACCGAGTTATCGGTTTGGCTCGGGTCTAGAGCTGAGCCGATTTTGGCCAGTTCATCTCCTATTTCGTTTCCATAAATATCACTGTGTCTTGGGACCCCATCTTAGGGTAACTGTGTTTGTTGCGCTGAGTACTCTCAACTCGTTACGGCAACGATCCAAAAGTTTGGACTTTGTGATAATTGAGGAAATAGCTTTAATCGCCGCCTGGCTGTCTATGAAGATGTCAATAGTCCTATTGGCTAATTCATAAGTGCCCAGATGTTTTGCTGCTTCGCAAACTGCAAGTTACTTCTGTTTGAAGGAAACTGGAGAACTTTGGAAGTTTTATTGATCTGTTAAGGGGTGGATTATCTGAATAGATGTCTGACCCGACACCCTCGTTATTTGTTTTGAAACCGTCCGTAAAGACCGAAACATGATTTTTATTTAGGACCCGGTTTTCTTTCCAGAGTTCCCTTGTTGGGATATCTGTTAGAGCCACTGGGTTTAAATCTATGTGCGGTGTAGAATAGTCTGTTTGAATGTCTATGTCAGTGAAGTTCGTTATAGTTCTATGACCGTAGTCGGCCCCTTTTCCAATAATTATTGCACTGTTTAAGTCTTATATCACTTTTTGCCGCCAACTCTTTTGTAAACAAATCTAGTGAGGCTAGTGAAAGGAACGTTTCTAGGGCTGCGGTTGGTGTAGTTCTTATGGCACTGGTTGTGCCAATACACGCTAGTCTTTGAACTTTGGTCATGGTTTTTAGATTGGTTTCCTTTTCTAGAACAGGCCACCAGACCAAGCATGCGTACGTTAGGATTGGCCTTTTTATGGCTGTGTACATCCAGTGATTAGTTTTGGGGCTGGATCCCCATCTCCTACCAAAAATTCTGCTGCATATGTAGAAAGCTACACATGCTTTCTTCTCACTTTCTTTTATATTTTCTTTCCAGTTTAGTTTACGATCAAATACTAAGCCAAGATATTTGGCTGTGCCCGAAACCTGTAACGGAACATCGTTATTAGTTGGTGGGTTTAAGTGTGGAATATTACGTTTCTTTGTAAACAAAACCATCTCTGTCTTTAGTGGGTTATGTTGAGTCCCCAGCTTTTGGCCCAATGACTGAGCTTGTCAAGGGCTGTTTGCAGGAGGTCACTTAGTGTTGGAAAAAAATTTCACAGAGGCCATTTACACAATGGCATCGGCAAATGTGACGACCTTGACTCCACCGAGACTTAGTTTGACTCGAATTTGGTTAACGACGAGAAGCCAAAGTAGAGGAGACAAGACTCCACCCTGTGGAGTACCTCCCCACGTCCTAACTTTTAATTTACTATCACTCAATCTAGTTCATCAGTATCGGATCGATACTGATAGATTCTAGGGCTTGTCGAATTGCAGTGTTAGCAACGATATTGAAGGCCCCTTCTTAGTCAAGAAACCAAGGCAAATTCCTTGAAATGAATTGAATTTTCATGAAGCGCCGGCCGTCTCAACAATGTTTTGAATTTACCCTTTATTTTTGCTTGGAAAAGGTTTTTATCTATTTGCTCCAATAGGTGGAGCCAGAGTCGAAGATATTAACAAATTCTATATACTTAGCTTTTTATGGAACGAAAGAATTCAAATTCTATATACTTAGCTTTTTATGGAACGAATGAATTCATACTCTCAATTATGTTAGACCCGATAGGTGACGCTATATTCAAGTAACTACCTAAAATATTGTATATTTATGGAATAAAAAAGCCCATCACAAAATCTAGATCACATAGAGGTGGTGCTGTGGTATTGTTATTAGCAAATTATGTAGGCCCATGTTCAGCATTATGTTGGATTAGGGCCAGTTGAACCGTGGTTCAGCCAAGGTGTGAGATTTTAACCCAACGATTTTGGTGGATAAACTGCGTTTCAATCATGATCCAAGATTCAAGGTTCAGGCTTTTAGATAGTGACAATAAGCGTTTTTTTTCTAAGCTCGTATAAATCAAATCCTATTGGGACTAAACTATAAGAGAACAGAATTTTTGGGGTTTAACTAAGCACTGAGAAAAATTATGGTACCGGCACGAATTTCGTATTTGTTATCGATAGTAGTGGCGTCATCACTTAGTCACGATGCGGTTATTACGTCAAATCCCGGACGAACTTTTATAAAAACACATTTAAATGCTTGAACCGTGGTTGACTCCAGTAAAATGTTGGTTAGTTGGTTAAAATCTTGAACCGAGGCTAAACCACGTTCCTGGCCTTAAGTTAAAAAAATACACCAGTGAAAAGATTCTATCTAGAGTAAATATTTACTTTAATTCAACGTTGGTCATGATTATTTCGTGGAAAGTCGAACGAACAAATAATGCCATAAATATGCCGTAGTTTATTCTATTTAAGAACGACACACGGTGGACTCGGGCATATACGCACTTTTGTTATTTAAGTAAATTTAACAAAAATGAATTTTATTTGATGCACCTAAAAAATGAAGAGAAGGGGCATTTAAATAAAATTTACATCACTCTGAAATTAACTCAGCTGAGTTTCTACTTTATTTGCATTGCTGTTTTTGATTTGAAAATACTTGTTTGAAACCGAAAATGGCGTTTCCATCACTATTAACATAAGGCACAAACTAATTACATTTTTCTTCGAAATTTCGCAGTGTTAAAGTGCGAAACGGAAAGAGAATTTATGAGTGTTGTTTGTAAACTAAAAATGAGAATGTATTGACTCATTATATTTAATTCATTATGAAAGTGAGCCAGCTGGCGTAGTACAGTAATAGCCTTGCACACCACACCAAACCAAAAACGGGGGTTTCTGCAATAGATTAACGAAAACTTTTTCAAGTGCGTCACGTCTCTTTTGTTCCAGCAGTCAAATTATTTCTTCTTGAAAGCAACCTGTCAGTTTTCGAAAGGTTTGTGTACAAGAGTGTACAAAAAATGTATGAGAAAACTTCATTTATTTAATTTTGCAACTTCATTTTGACTTCTACCCGTCCTTATTGAAACCCCGCTTAGAAATTTAAGGACAAGGTCTCCCGTTTTCTTTTTTTTTCTTTTAAGCATTTTTTAATACCATTTTGTTGTTCAGAGACTTTGTATTCGAAAGTCTTTCAATATTCTTTAATTTTGGGGTTAAAGTTTAAAAGTCTATGTTTTTCGCGGCATCCAATAACTGTGTGCGATGAATCTCGAGAATGTACTACAAACTTGAACGTGCAGTTATGTTTCTTGGTTGTTCATAACAACCACGTACAGCCTTCTTATAAATTACAATTATTTTCAACTATTGAATTGGACAAATGAAAAATTTAAATAAATAATTTTATGACATTTACTATCAATTTATTTATACATTTCTTAAAACAAGTCGAAAACTTTCAGTATTTATTTTTTTTTTATCCTATAGCTAACCCCATTTACATAAAACACGTGTTACCCAATCAAATTATACAAAATTGGTTGTTTAATTGCGCGATTTTTTTAAATCGTCTGTAATTCGCTTGTAACCACATAAACTCACCAAATACAAGCAAGTGGCAAATTCCACTTATTTTGAGCTATTTGTCCAAACACAACATAAATTTGTTTTTGTTTTTGTTTAAAGTTGGCTGGCATTCGCTCAATGCGCGCGACAAAGCTCACTATCACTGGGACTGGGGTGATAGATTTCATTGCAAATTGTACATTCCTAATCGCATCCGTGCTGCACTGAGCCACTGGTAAAACATGATTTTTAATTGATTCCAATCGTACGATAAACACGTTTCCAATCGGAATCCTATTTTTTTTTGCAATCAGTCAAGCTTGTACTGCACGATGCGAGCAAGTATACTGATGTTGAATGGTGGGTTTTATAGGAGCTGAAGCTTTGCCGCTCTGCCTTCATTTCTATGTACTTTATCTTTGCCTCCAGTCTTTACCGTTGATAAAATTCGAATCGAATCGAAACGAATCGAAATCATTAAGTCAGTCCGCATACGACATCAACGGAGCAATGGTGATAAATTCAAATTTAAAGTCGAATGCGGCTGAATGAACAAATCCCACAGGTTGGCATTTTGTCTTATTTTGCATTATGCGCACCTCGAACTGTCGGGTATTTAGAAAATAATGACAAAGTGACTTTGTAAGTTTGAACGAAAGAAGGTGGTCGGGCGCCCCAGATATAGGCTGCAGGTATCTAAGGAAAAAGGCGAATTTCTGTAGTTTAATGTTTAAAAAAGTCAAAAACGTATCATATTTGTTTTCTCTTTTTATTCGTTTGTAAAAAAGTTAATTGTAAATATTGAAATGGAATATTATTTTTGTAATCCTTTGAACTACCTGTTTGAAAAATTGGAACAAAATCGATAAACCCATTTATGAAATACCCATGCGGGAATAACCTAAAAGAACAGCAATTCCTAAAAACTTTACCGTTATACAGTTTTTGTTAGCAGAAATCTGAAATACATCATTATTTCATTTGCAATATCTAAAGAACAAAGTACCGATTGGCGCACGTCTCGAAGGGTACACAAAGTTAAAAATAAGTTTACTCAAAACAAAACTTTGCATCGAGATGAAAACATTTTATCTATTTAGTGAAATTCACCTTGTGATCTTTCAATTGGTTAAGTTTATTTATTTCATTTGAATAATTTTTTTTGTGTAGCTATTGGGCATTTATCTGAAACAGGTGTGTAGATGCAGATATTGATATTAATGCATTACTCTTTTTTTTTTTAAGTAAATTAATTTTCTGTTGTTGGTGCAATTGTTTATCATTATTTGCTTATAATTTTTTTTTTTTTTTTTAATTGTTTTAATGATTTTTGATTTATTTATTAATGCAAATTATCTCGCAGCTGCAACAGTGGGTAATGTGGTTTTCAACTATAGCTATGGGCTTGGTTGTTATTTTTGTATTTATAATGTCACCAACTTAACCAAAATAAAAAAAAGGAGATTGTGTGGCTCCTCACGTGGTATAATATGCCGTCATGTAAATTATCTTGTTTAAATTGAGTGGCGATTTTTGTGGTTAATGTTTGTCTGTTAATTTTGAAATTAAATAAATAATGATGTTAATGTTGATTTAATATGACATTAGTGCGCTATAAGAAGGCAGGATTTAATTTTTTTTTATGATTGGGTCAAGAACAAAACTCCACGCAGCTGTATATGATATGCTATATCATAAAAAAAGGTACATATTGAAATTATTATTTATGAAGAAGTGGTTGCATAAAAAAATGCTCGTCTAAATAATAAAAGGAGGCCAATGGCAGAATAAACCGAGTAAAACCCTTGGAGTAGGTATATTATATATCAAGTGCTCGTTTACATTCCAAAAACGTAATCATCATAGGGAGCGCATAATCTATGCAGTAATTCAATTTTCAATATAGAGAGGGTTCTTACAACAACACCATCATAGCTGCGAGCTGTCAAAATACCCTCTCTATATTGAAATCACGCCCTCTATCACAGGCTCAAGTAGTGCAATGCATTAGGGATAGGAACGAGCACTCCATTATACTCAAATGTAAAACCCCGAAATTCAGTTGTGGTTATCTTGGTTTGATATATGCACAATTGTTCATAATCTTAGTTAATAACGGACTTTGCTCATTTTATTCTACTTAAACCGTAGAAGCCCTTTGAGTAATGCTAAGTGCGATGGACTGTCACGCTGGAGGTCTGGGTTCGCTTCCCAGCCTCATCCAACTAAAAACTAAAAAGTTTTCAGGGCTACTGCCTCTTGCGAGGAATTGACAAATCCTCCATGAGTATCACTTGTCATGATTCGGATTCGGCATAAATTGTAGGTCCCTCCCATTCCTGCCGACACTCGCACACAGGAATGATTGCCAGTTGTTAGACACTAGGCGCTGGTTCTTCAAGAGCCGTTGCGCCACCCAATTTATTTATTTATAAACTATACGTCCCTTCTTTCACGTCTGTGAAGTTGGCAGGGCAACTTTCACCTAGAGTAATAGGACCATTCCCGATTTTGCAGTTCACCAAATAGTGGGTGTAATCGAGTGACATGCTAACTTCACAGTGAAGTTAGCAGGTCACATAGTGTATCTCGAGAACCAAGCGTGCTAGAGACTTGAAGTAAGGCTCTAAATTTGCAATTTCATTTGAATTTCAAGAAATTTCAAGTCCAAATGTTGAAGTCCTTTTTTTGAAAAAAAAAAAAAAAATCCATACTCCCCTGCTAACTTCACAGAGAAGTTAGCAGGTCAGAGGGTATCTCGAGAACTTAGCATGCTAGAGACTTGAAGTAAGGCTTCAAATCAAAAAAATAAGTCCAAACTTTGAAGTCCTTTATTTGATAAAAAAACCGTCATTTTACCCTTGAGCCCAAATTACTTAAATTACCCAAATACTACTGTGAAGTAATAGAGATTCTTCCTCACAGTAGATTCAGTTAAAACTGGGGATACTGGAACGCACACTTGTAACTGATCAGGCATTACATTCACAGTGATATTGCCAATGTGAAATTATTACTTCTATACCTTAGACTTACTGGTTTTAATTAATTTTAATTGAATTATCAAATTAATTTGTAGTCACTCGTTACAAACCTGAAACGAAAAGAAAACAAAATCTTAGTTATTAAAACCGTAAATAACAAATGCATTATTAATATATAAATTCAAAGGAATATATAAAACATTTAAACTAAAATAATATACATCATGGGCTCATTCATAAGGATCTACTAAAGTCGTGACTTTAAAGGCCACAGTTAAGGTCAAGCTAATTAACAAAAAACATCAGCCATTCATAGTCGATTTTCTGTTGTTGTTCGACAGAACTTGAGTTTAGGAAATAAATCTACTACATTTACACTTCAAATGAAAAAAATTTGACATAAGAGCTGTTAAAAGCCGTTCAAATTACTTTTAAATCTTTTTCTGTTACTCCGCCAGACGACAGTAAAAAAAATTGTTCACAAAAGGTAAATATTCAATAATTATTTCAATTTAAACCAAT